>JAJJWW010019169.1:0-135797 GCA_023531295.1 Papaver armeniacum | reverse complement strand
ACTTAGATGTTGATTGTTAGTTGACCTGTGACCGTCAATTTGACCGTTAGTGACCGTTAGTTGACTCATATGGACTGGAACTTAGTTAATGGGCTTGTTTAGTCAATTTGGGCTTATAGCCAGTTTTCCTTATGAACATGAATTGGACCACTTGTGGTCTGAATTAGTCTTTGGTTCCTTCTACAAAATTGTAGATATTCATAAGATTTATTTATTAGACTATAGAACCAACCTAATCGAAATAGTAAACCTTTAATATGCTAAAGATAGATAATGAAAAGGTGTAGAACCATATATGGGTTAGAACCATTAGATAGACTTGTATGATTCTTGTGTGGGCCATTTTGGCTAAATTCTTAGAGTTCTTGTGTGATTAACAGTTAGTCTATATTAACAACGATCGATTCAAAGGATGAACCAGTGGATCGTGGATCTCGAGGTACGCGTGGCTTGTCATCAAATAAAGAGGTGGGAATTTACATTTAACTCTTTTGAAACAATTGTTGTTTCTTTTACAAAAGTTTAGGTTTAACAAACTCATGCATTATTTATTTGTGCATTCCATGCATTGTTTAGTTTTATTATGATAGTTCTGTTGATTCTTTTAATCTTTCCATGATTTGGAAAGGGCTTGTAATGTTTGTTTATCTTTATGAATTGTATGGGAAATAAGAATTTCCATGTGTGGTATATAGGATGCGCTCCTTCATATTTATACCTACTTACTTTCATCTTTTATGCTATGGCTAGGGAGATACACCACAATATTACCTATTCGGAGAGCGGAATTCACGCCGTCAATATTGTAAATTGCTTGAAGAAGAAGTTTGTCCATATACATGTTTGTTTATTTCAGTGACTTGGTCACTTTTTAATGTTTGGGAAAACATGTATCATTTTCCAAGTCTTGCCCATGATTTCTTGAAAGTTAAATGTTATTTCTACTGGGCATCCGTTTTAGGGATGATGTGCTCACCCATTCCCACTTTCAGTTTCATAGACAGATCAGAGTTGCGCAACGAAAGATTTAAGGGTTGAGTTCGTTAGTTGGTTAACTTCGGCTATGTTTATTATGTTGTATATTCTATTTGTAAACCAAATCACTATTATATATGTATCATTTGAGAGGAGTTCTTGTATAATATATTTCAGAGCGGGGCTAGTTTTTGGTTTAAGTTTTGTAGCAGATTTCTTAATTGAATGCTTAAGTATATGATTTAGTTCCTTAGTGCCTCTTTAGTTAATCTCTTGGATTAATCTGCCGCTAGCTTTGGGGCGCTACAATAAATTCCCACTATCTTCAAACACGTCCATGGACAACCACAAAGACAATAAAGCAACGATGACCAATGTAATATTTACAGGTCCATTGGGATCCTTCTTTATCAGCCACCAGTACTTCAACCATTGAGTATAACAGTTGTCAGACGGTTTGTTGATATCCTGTTTCTTAGTTGTCAAGACTTCAGATATCGTGATTTCTTCTGCTGAGAGCCTTCTAGGAAGATTACCTGTAACAGGAAGATGCAACAAGACTGCTCTCCCAATCTGCATATGAAAGTGTGGGTAGGAATATACCAGCGAGCGAGCAGAGATATCATACCTCGCACATCATGATAGACGAACAGGTCTCCAGCAGCCCTGACAGCCTCAGTTATCTGTGCATTGTCTAACATGGCTCGAACATGGTCGTGACCTAGCATATTCCTTGTCCATCCAGAGAAGTCTGTTAGAGGCCTTCGAGAAAGCTTGAATTCTATGAGAGAAGCATAATAATGTCCTCCTTGCAAACAAAACCGAATTATTACTTGAGGAGATACCAAATTTCGCTGGGATTTATAAGAAGGCGAAATGCGTAACCTGGAAGACATTTTTTGGGTCTATACTGAACTACAAAGAAGTTATCATCCATATTTGAAGTGTTCTTAATTATTGATCCCTCTTCTTCGTCATTAATTGAAGTATTATCATAGCTATCAACTGAAATCTCTGCAAAGTAGCTGTAACATCCATATAATACTTTTACTTTTCAATAGATAATTCATACAAGATGCAAATTTCAGCGAAACAATGGAATTAAAGCACAATAATGGGAAGATGAAGATGCTCACATCATCTAAAAACAATATGCCCCTATAGAACAGTAACGATCCAAACTCTTACCTGTTTACAATTTCACTAACAATTAGTACACTACACCAAATCAGATATTTTGTAACACAAATATGTGTCACTTCTTATTTAATGTCACACATATAAGAGTAATAAATATGGTGTTATTCTTTTGTTACACATTAGTGGTCACACTAATAAGTGTGACTTTAATTAATTTAAATCACACTAAAAAATGTGTCGAATCTCTTACATATATTAGTGTAACAAATCTGGTAGTAATATGGGAAAACAATATTATCACCCACCCAGGTTTGGATACGACTCTCCCCAACCCACCGTATTGTTAGAATCTTTCTGAAACACATAAAAAAATAAAAATAAAAAACCTCAAAAAATAGTACCCAATAAATTTAATTCAAAATTAAATTAATATAAATAGATCTTTTTCAAATGTCAGGCGTTTATTGTGCCATTCGCTTTTACATGCTGAAATAAGATAAAATTCAGAGAATTAAATAAGAAACCCAACGCTCAGAATTTCATCCTTCAATGGAAGACATGAAAAAGAAAACTATTATTAGAAGGCTCATCCGTACTCTGGTTCTCTGTTGGCCTGCGTTCCTAATGTAGTTAGCATCGTAGTGCTTAACATTGGTAAAAGGACAAGAAAACAATATTTACTGCAGTAACCATTCCAAAAGTGTATGATCCCAATAATGCTCATTGTCATTAGAGTCAGCTTCTGATCAAAGTTGTAATCTTTAGTTAAAAGATCTGCATAAACAACAACGGCAAAAGTGAAAAAATAAGAAGTTAGAATCGATTTCCTTTTCGGTATGAAAGGATGTAGCAAAGGGAAAAATAAAATAAAATATCATACAATAACCTCAAGGGTAGTATCTATATGCTACTTTATTAGAAATTAAGGTTAACAACCAGTAATAAAAAACCACATAATCTGTAACGACTCTTACCCACTATGTGTGTATTAAAAACAGAGAAGAGTTAAAGTAGAACAGTCGGGCTTTACACAAGTACAAAGAGGGTAACAGGAGCTCTGTTCCATACCGGACTTCAAAACTGTGTGGCACACTAAAAGATGGGATCCATGACATACTACAACTTTAAATGAGCATCACATGTAAAATATAGAGAGCGCACTAACCATTACAATATATAGCTGAACATTTGAGTTTTTATCTCCAACCTTATCTATCATTTGTTGTCATGTAATCCTCCATACATAAAGAGGATATCTTCTTATTAAGATAGAAATTACTTGTGCTTGATTCATTCATCCAATCATTCATCTCTAAACTTAACTTGCTTGGGTGGTTTTGTGTGTTCATATAGTTAGTAACTATTGTTCTACAATGGCACTTCACTCGGACAAGTATTCGGTTTTTTGCCTTGTTTTTCATTCCTTACCAAAATTCTAAAAACTACCACCAAACATCTCTACAGAACACCCCATCATCAACTTCCCCATAATATGCCTAAGGATTGGCATCTTGCTATGGAAGTTTGTTTTCATTTTCTCTCCTCGTTTTTTTTACTAGTGTCAATGAACTCAACAATTAAAGGTTAGCTAGTCTAAAACTTCGCAGTAAGTCTTTTGATGGTTTACCATGTAATCTCGTATTATGAAGCTTTAATTGGAAACCAAAGAGAAAAAAGTAGATAATTAAGCTATACCCCTAAACTCATGGAAAGAAAACACCACATAATAAGCTATTGTTAATCACATATGGATGAAGGTCAATCAACCTAATTACTGAAGCTCAACTGATCTGCATATTTATTTTACAGATAATAAACAAATTTGTGCCAAAGAAACAGTAACAACCAAGTAATCAAATCAAAATATCAAACTGCGGGAAAAAAAATATATATTAAGGAAGAGAGTTCAAAAAAGGGGGTTAAATCTTTTTTCTTATCATGCTTCCTCTTCATGATATCAATGTATATGCATAAAAATCCACAATCTTTCTCTCATCCTCTTAGTGTTTCAAAAAATTCCAGAAATGGGGTTTCCCCAACTAATGACCATCTTTTCACCAAATTAGTGATAAACATATTAGAGCTACAGAAATCCACATAACAAAAAAAACTCAACATATATGAAGAATTTGCTTATACTGGAACTACAAGTATCTATAAAAAAAACCAACTTTTCTTAAGAATTTGTAAGCAACCAAATTGTTTCATAACAATATAAGATCACAGAGACTTGTTCACAAACAAGTCAACAAATTGACTATGTATTATATAAAGCATCACCAAAAAGAGAAAGAAAGTATATTAACACAAGAATTATCTCATACTGACCAGATGTGATTGCAGATTAATCCTTGAAATCGTACCAACTGTTTCTTTTACAAACTAATTTTAACCTGGAAATTGAAATTAGGGCAAACATCAATTACAAAGGCAGAAGAATAGTAGGATGTCAATTGTATGATTATGGTAGAAAAAGAATTATAATCTCATTAACAATATCAATCTAAAGAAAACTCTAACCATAATTTTTATCTGCAAATTAGGGAAGAATAATAGTAATGGAATCTCTTTATTTGAAGAAGAACATAGGAACGGTGCAAATCTTCCAGAAGAAAATGGCGTACAGCTTTACGAAATATCGAAAGCTTCACGGATCTGTAGATGTAGAACGAAGATTAGAAAGAAAAGAAGTGAAAGCTATTGAAGAAACACATACCTCGATCCAAGCGAGAAGATGATACTAGTTATTTACTTTTTGGTTTAGGTTTTAGTTTTTACCTATATGGTTTAGGTTTATAACCGAGTAAGAAACGTGGTTACTATGTCGATTTGGGAGAAAAATACGCGAGGGAGGGAGGTGTTATTTGGCTGAAAACTAATTTTATCTTTTTCTAAATATATTTGAGGGAGGATCCCCTCTGTTGATGGTGGTTTTTAAACAAGGGGTAAAATCGTAAAACCCCATGACCTAGTGTTACTCGCAACACATTAACTAAGAGCATTTAACACAGGTGTAAATAATTAATAGGGGTATTTTTTCAAAATACCCAGTTAGGGTTTTCGACACAGAACCCTAATTCCAAAACTAAGTCGCACACTGCGCACCATGGCAACAATGCCAAACTAAGTCGCACACTGCGCACCACGGCAACCATGCCAAACCAAGCCGTACACTGCGCACCACGACAACCATGCCAAACCAAGCCGCACACTGCGCACCATGGCAACAATGCCAAACCAAGCCGCACACTGCGCACCACGGCAACCATGCCAAACCAAGCCGCACACTGCGCACCACGGCAACCATGCCAAACCAAGTCGCACACTGCGCACCATGGCAACAATGCCAAACCAAGCCGCACACTGCGCACCACGGCAACCATGCCAAACCAAGCCGCACACACTGCGCACCCGGCAACAATGCCAAACCAAGCCACACACTGCGCAACCACGGCAACCATGCCAAACCAAGCCGCACATCACACTGCGCCATGGCAACAATGCCAAACCAAGCCGCACCTCGCGCGCCACTGCAACAACGCCAAAACCAAGCCGCACACCGCGCACCATGGCAGCAACGCCAAAACCAAACTACATATCACACTCATTGGCAACCATGCCAAACTAAGCCGCTATGCCATTGGCACATGCCAAAGATAGCGCCCTAGGCTTGCAAAACGTGCAACTAGGTCAACATGGCCGTACGTGCCATTGGCACATGCCAACGCGTACCACAAGCCATATTTCATTTTTCCAAGCCGCTATGCCATTGGCACATGCCAAATATAGCGCCCTAGGCTTGCAAAACGTGCAACTAGGTCAACATGGCCGTACGTGCCATTGGCACATGCCAACGCGTACCACAAGCCATATTTCCAAGCCGCTATGCCATTGGCACATGCCAAATATAGCGCCTAGGCTTGCAAAACGTGCAACTAGGTCAACATGGCCGTACGTGCCATTGGCACATGCCAACGCGTACCACAAGCCATATTTCCAAGCCGCTATGCCATTGGCACATGCCAAATATAGCGCCCTAGGCTTGCAAAACGTGCAACTAGGTCAACATGGCCGTACGTGCCATTGGCACATGCCAACGCGTACCACAAGCCATATTTCCAAGCCGCTATGCCATTGGCACATGCCAAATATAGCGCCCTAGGCTTGCAAAACGTGCAACTAGGTCAACATGGCCGTACGTGCCATTGGCACATGCCAACGCGTACCACAAGCCATATTTCCAAGCCGCTATGCCATTGGCACATGCCAAATATAGCGCCCTAGGCTTGCAAAACGTGCAACTAGGTCAACATGGCCGTACGTGCCATTGGCACATGCCAACGCGTACCACAAGCCATATTTCCAAGACGCTATGCCATTGGCGCATGCCAAATATAGCGCCCTAGGCTTGCAAAACGTGCAACTAGGTCAACATGTCCGTCGTGCCATTGGCACATGCCAACGCGTGCCACAAGCCATATCTCCAAGCCAGCTATGCCATTGGCACATGCCAAATATAGCGCCCTAGGCTTGCAAACCATGCAACCTAGGCCAAAACCATCGGGCCACGCATGCCATTGGCACATGCCAACATGCTCGCTGGTAGCTTTTCCTACCACGGCCACGGCCCTAGTGGCCACGCATGCCATTGGCACATGCCAAACACACACGCTGGTAGCCTAACTTGCAAACCGTGCAACCTACCACCAAGGCATTCCGCACATGCCATTGGCACATGCCAAACACACACGCTAGTAGCCTAACTTGCAAACCGTGCAACCTACCACCAAGGCATTCTGCACATGCCACATACGCCACTAGCAGCTCTGGCATTGCCACTTACACTCAACATACAACCTACCACCAAGGCATTCCGCACATGCCAATGGCACATGCCACACGCGCCACTAGCAGCGCCACTTGCACTTAAGGTGCAACCAACGAGATATCAACACAAACCGGGGATGCTTTCCGGGGTTTTGGTTTGGCGGTCACACTTACGGCGTACACTACGCTCACATTAAGAAAGCGTGAAAAGGAATAAAACGGTCAAATAAATGAGGAAATAATGGTGAAAACGTTTTCACCCATTAACACCATGCGGTTACCACCTCCTCCCATTATTTCACCCTTTACTCTCTTCCTTCATGAGACCAGGGTACATTTCAATATCGACTTGTATAAATAGGTCTTACCTATTTACACCCAGGACGACAAGTCTCGGCCGGAGAAAAATACTACACTCTCGGAAAAGGCAACTTTGCAAGCTCTCCAAAAAGCTTTCATCTCTTGCAAGCTTCCTAAGCTTTCACTTTCGATACAAGTCGAGACACTACTCTCCCGGAACTATTCTCGGTCTCAACACCTTTCTTTGCTTCCCTCCCCAAATCAACCCTTCTCCTTCACTTTGTGACCAAGCAAGTCCGGAAACGGCCATTTCTCTGTTTAGGCCGGACTTATGCAGATTGATCTCTCGAATCTATAAAGTGCTCACGTGCAGCACATTTGTTTAGGGTTTAAACCCGCTTTCTCACTCACCCACCGAATTTACCGAAATCGGCGAAACGATTTTCACCCATAAACAATTGGCGACCACAATGAGGATTGATCTATCGGTTAAAATACCAACTCCGACTCCTGATTTCGTTTCCCGAACGTCAAATCCCAACATGGTGGAACTCAGTCCGGAGCGGCTGCCGAGAACACCCGGACAGAACGCACCCCCGATGTTAGCATCTCTCCCAATAACGTTGTTACGTCACCGGGTGACAACAAAGCAACATCGAATGCACTCCTCAAGTGTAACACCGCCAATCACCAGGGCCAGATCCGCTTCCTTCTCTAGCGTCTCTGCACAACCCTCTAATCACGGCAATGAAAATATCTTTTCGGGTGTCGCGCCACCAGTCACCAGGGCTAGAGCCGCCGCCACGACCCCAAATACTTCGTCTAGCATGGCGCCTCCGTCCACGACCAAGATCCCAACTACCCCGCCAACGGACGAGAAACCGGAGGGACAAGAGGAAGTCGCCCTTACGTCACCATCGCGATCCGATGGAACGACAAGAGATGCTCGCCCGAGCCCGGACATGATATGGTTTCAACACGGAAGGAGGTACTCATCTTTCTCAAGACCACGACAGAACGACTACCACGTGAGTCGCGCCTCCGCAGTCATTTAGAACATCTCCAACAACCCCGACGCCAGCACCTCGGTGGAGCACGCCTCCATGGATGAGGAAACTTGTACTAGAATCCCATTGGAAAGAAATCAGCCACCCAACTTTGTCACGAGAGAAGATTTGGAACAACTCCTCTCCGCAACCGAATCAAGAATGATGAGTTGGACGTGCATCATCACCAACCCCCTTACCCATCCGAAATAAAGAAAATCCCTCTCCCAAGGGGGTACTCTTCTCCTCAATTTACCCCGCACGATGGTACCGGAATGCACGTGAGCATGTTTCTCGTTTCTGGAATCCCTAGGTGAACATGAATATAATCACGTTCTTCGTTTAAGGGAATTCTCAAAATCACTTACTTGGAAGGGCGTATACATGGTACAACAAAGATCCCACCGAGCAAGCATTCCCAACCGGAGTAGCATGGTCACTGCGTTTTACAAGAAATACTTCTTCGTGTCGAACAAGTTACCTTTTCGGACCTCGGAAGAATGTACCGGTGGGATAACGAACATCCGAATGATTTCGTCAAAAGGTTCGGGGGTTCAAGCACTCGACTCACGACCCAAACGTGACCGAGCAACAATTGGTGAACGCATGCATCAATGGTATGGTTCCAATCTACCGCGCCCTGCTAGAAAACTTGCGTTTCCAAACGTTCTCCGAACTCCATGAAGCCGCCATGTAGTATTGGGGAAGAAGATGATAAAGAAAATAAATCTCTCTCTAAAAATATCTCTCTCCTCCTAAAAGTGTTCCCCCCAAAATTATTCCTCTCAAAATTATTCCTCCTTTTCTCTCTCCTGCTCTCCTCTTTATATAGGTGTTTACATAGTGGATGACAACTCACATACAGCTCATATTCTCGCGAGCTCTTTGATAATTTCGCAGGCTCTTGCTACCTTCTCGCGAGACACTCTCGCGAGTCTTGCTACCTTCTCTCGAGACACTCTCTCGAGTCTTGCTACCTTCTCTCGAGACACTCTCTCGAGTCTTGCTACCTTCTCTCGAGACACTCTCTCGAGTCTTGCTACCTTCTCTCGAGACACTCTCTCGTGAGTTAAGAAAATAATTGAATCTCGCACGCTAAGAAAATATGTTGTGCGATATTTGAATCCTACATCTTGCCTCTTTTTCCTTGAATATTGCTTGAAGAGCGATCTTTAAGGAAAAATCATTGTTGTAGTAATCTTTGGTCTTTGTTGATGAAGGAACGAGCGGAAGAATACGGACTTGAAAAGTACGTACTTGCCTCTATTCTTTTTGCGAAGTTCCAAAGCTTTGAGAAGTATATGAAGTATCGTTTCTTGAATTATGCGAAGTATGAAGTATCCTTGAAGAAGTATATGAAGTACTTAATCCTCGAAATATATATAAGAAGTATGAAGTATCCTTTGAGAAGTATAAGAAGTACTTAATCCTCTAAATATATATAAGAAGTATGAAGTATCCTTTGAGAAGTATAAGAAGTACTTAATCCTCTAAATATAAGAAGTATTGCGAATCCATCATGCGAAACTCTCGCTCCATGTTCTTTGCCTCATGCTATGTCTTTGTAATGCAAATAAAAATTTAGATTAGTATTCAACATTTCTTTTATCAAAAATTTTCATTTAATTGCAAGTTCAAATCATTTTCTTTTGTTTTGATTTCCTTTGTATAACTTGTTTCGTCTCAAACGATAAACATCTTTCATGGAAATGATCCTAATAGGTACCCCCTTATATGACGCACTTTAGGTACATTGCCTCTTGCGAAATCCTAGAGTAAATTCGCGAACTAGGGTGTACGCCATAAAGGTTTGCCCGCTACTACTCTCCATGTTGGATATCATTCTCATTTGAAACAAAGCGAGTATTTAAGGAAATATATAAATTGATCCTTGCGAGATATTGTTCTCGAATTATTGTAATCGTGAAATCTTTGTAATTCTGCGATTGTCTCGCCTTTTGTAAATCAAATCAAAAATCTTTTATTTTTTGTAAGTAAAATGTTTAAGGAAAGTGGTACTTAGCTTTTGTGGTTTGTTGTTGTCAATCTCGTGCAGCAAAAAGAAATGTTAGAAGTGAGACTTGAACCCTTGACCTGCCTCTTGCATATTCTCACAACATACCAAGCTGTTTCTAACTCTCTCTGAAATTCATTTGCGAGATAATCATCAACTTTCTTCTTTGCGAGATAAGCAAAGTCTGTAGAAATTTCACATAACAAAATAAGTGTGCGAGAGCAAGAATTGATCCTGTGACCTTACGCTCAATTCATGCCTCCCGACCAACCGTGCTAGCCATGCCTCTGCGAAGTGTTTCTGCAAATAATCACCTACTTTCTTCTTGCATAATCTTGTTTGAAAAATCCATGCAAAAATGGACGTTCAATGGGACTTGAACTCGCGACCATGAACTCATTAACCTCGCAGGTGACCAATCACATGTGCTGCCTCTTGTTTGCGAAAGAATGAAACAGCCTTGCGAGATTATCCATTTTTCCCCTCTTTGCGAAGCAAAAAATTCTTTGCGAGGAGGGAGATTCGAACCCGCGACCTCTGGTTTATACTCTTCTTGCCAAATGACCAATTGTGCTAGCTGCTTTGTTTGTGAAAGAAACACACAATACTATAACTTTATTCACTTCTTCGCTCTCGGAAGTTCAAAAATATGTAAAAGGTGGGATTCGAACTCGCAACCCCAAGCTTATTCTCTTCGCGAATGACCATCTGGGCTACTTGTCCGCTTGAAGGAAACACACAATGCTATAGCTTTATTCCATTTTTTCCCCTCTTGAAAGTTCAAAAATATTTGAAAAAATATGACTGTGGCGAGATTTGATCTTGCGACATCAAGCTTCTTCGCTCCAACTCAAACCATCTGTGCGAGCTTCCTTTTGTGATAAAAATCACAGCGTTTTGTTCTTATCCTTTTCTTCGTTCTTCCTTAATTTCCTTCAACAATTTTCCTATTTTCTTTTTCTCCTGAATATGAAATCTTCCATTAAAAAATTAGCTTTCTTCCTTGAATTTTATCACATCAAACCCTTTTTTTTTATGTTCTTGAATTGTTGACGGTATTTTCTCCCTGAAAGTGTGATTTCTTCCATAAAACTTCCATTTTTGAACCTAAACTTTGTAGATCTAGAAAAATATGAACAATAGCTAATCTTCATGGAAATTTATTAAACTTTCTTGAACCAACAAGATTAGGTCCCTGTTTCTAGCGCATATGTAGTTGCGGGATTTCCCACACTACACCCCTCACTATATTTTGTAGATCTAAATCATATTAATCACCTAAATTTCAAAATATAAGTGCTAGAAATTTAAATAGACACATAAGATTTTTTACGTGGTTCGATCAATGTGATCTACATCCACGGTTCTCACTATGATTGTTGAGGTTACATAAGAATTACATTTACAATCTCCATTAATGGATAATTTGTAGAGCTCTAGATCTAATTATTTGGGGAAGAAGATGATAAAGAAAATAAATCTCTCTCTAAAAATATCTCTCTCCTCCTAAAAGTGTTCCCCCAAAATTATTCCTCTCAAAATTATTCCACCTTTTCTCTCTCCTGCTCTCCTCTTTATATAGGTGTTTACATAGTGGATGACAACTCACATACTGACTCGTATTCTCGCGAGCTCTTTGATAATTTCGCAGGCTCTTGCTACCTTCTCGCGAGACACTCTGTGAGTCTTGCTACCTTCTGACGATCTGCAACAACAAAGACCCGGATTACTGGGAAAGAACTAGGCCAACTCGAACAGAAGACGCGCTGGAAACATGCGGGAGTAGACGCCTCATCAACAAACAATTTAATGCCGGCTCATCCTCCGTGAACATAGTAAACGAAAGGGGAAAAAGGAAAGCCGCAACTACGAGCCACCAAAGAAACGTGAAGCGCGGCACAACGGAACCCTCGCAACGGAAGATCGTCACTAAAACTCCTGTGCAGCATCGTGAGACCGAAGGAAATACCCTTGATTTCCCATTACCCATCGAGGAGGTGATTGACCTCCTAGAAGCCTGGGTTCAAGATGATGTCATCGATTGCCACCACTCGAGGCGGCCACCAATCGAGGCCGAGATGGCGAACCCCAAATACTTGCCATTACCACGGTTCGTTCACCACCCGACTAGCGATTGCATTAGATCAAGCATATTTTCAAAGAAAGGATAGAAGCGGGAGAACTCCAACTAGGAGACGAAAGAGTGCATCGAGACCCACTACCAATAAGAAACTGCGGTTCCTCCTGGGACTCCGTACACGAGACCGTACAATCCATGATGCGACATGTATGCGAAATTCTCTATCTTTCCAAGGTTCAGCGCAAGATATTTTCGCAGCTCTCAATCGTGTTGTATCCTAAAACGGCTTTTTCTCTCCTCGGAATCCATGCCAAGGGCCCAAGCTTCCCAAACAGCGAAGAGAGAACCGGGACTGCTGACCACGTCCCGTTTAAGAGGTAACGAATTTGACGACACGCTCATCGACACGGCCCCTACCACAACATCATTACTTTCAAGACACCGAAGGTGGCAGGATTTACAAAACAAGACGCTACCTATTCCCCGTCCGTGATTAAGGACTTGAGAGGAGAAGCTTTGAACGCGCATGGCTACATCAACTTAGAGATCGAGATGGGAGACGCTATAACACATAGCAAATTCCATATTGTCAAAGAACTAGATCACGACATGATATTGGGACGTTTATGGGTGCTTGACAACAAAGCAAAATTGGATGTGCGCCCTCCGCCAACGTCCACGCCCGAAGGAAATTCCAACAAATCATCCCACTGGTTATCGCATCAACAAACTGCGAAGAAACCCGGACATCCGGAGAAGACTCGTTGGCGCTAGCTCATGGTTTTCAAATGCAAGTAAGTCGACCAAGCAACCTTTTACGCAACCAGTCTTTCCTTCCCCCTTTCCGTCATGGGGACTCGGCGCGATTCATTGGCACGAACGCTGTCAAGAAATGCGAATGGGAGGCTGGACCATTTGAACACTTTGCAAGAAGCTTGGAAACTTCTATTGAAGCCAACGAAGCCAAGACTCAAACGGTCGCACGACGTCTGAACCCGTTTTCAATTGGAGATGTAGTGGTCAAAGGAAGCACGTTTCAAGTTGGGAAGATGACAGTAAAAATGGATTTGCCCGGTGAAGGAGAAGACGAGCCGTATCTGGTTGCGGATACCCTTTTGGGAGGATATTGCAAGCTCATCAATGCAGTCACACCTGAAGGCGTGATAATTCACTCGCGATGGCTCAAGGAATCCAATCCATAAAAAAAAAAAAAAGGGGCTGTACTTCCCATTTACTCCTTTTCTTTTTCAGTATTCCCTTTAACAATTCCTCTTAGTAGTTGTACTTCCCAAGATGAATACACCGTTTGTATTTCTCCCCGGGGATTCCCTTCCCAAAAAAAAAATATACATCTCTTTCCGAGCAAATTCTCCAGGATATCGAGAGAAATACATCGAGATAAACCCCGTAAAACCACTGCAGAGCCATCTCTTCCAAAAAATATATATGAAGCAAAATGTTTACTGATGAAGAAGAAGGAAAAGATGAGTTTACCAAAAAAAAAAAAAAAAAAAAAAAAAAAAAAGGCATCAAGGGAACTAAGCAGATAACAGAAATAACAAAAGGGAGGAACTAGCCCTCGAAGGATGGAGCACAAGTCCCCTCGGGCAAAGCTATCTTCAAACACTTCCCCAAAGAATCCTTCGGGCAACAAAGGTTCCATTCAACGGTTTTAGCAAAGAACAACCTCAACATCCCATCCCGACGACCAGACGGCAAGCAGTGTCCTCCCCGACGACTATTCCAGCATACGCCACCATAACCCCTCCGGTATCACCAACAACACCTTTGGCATCAACTTCAAAGGCTATTTCGCTGCCATCATATGATCCTTCAAAGGTTTTCTCAGCGACACTTCGAAGAAAGTTTTTTGATTCATCCACATCAGGGTCAAGAGTCATGGCGCACTCCTCCATGCTCATTGAGCCCAAGAAAGTCTGAATATGCACCTGTTCTTCGTGGGGATAGATGGAAGGGAGGTCCTTAATGATTTCACTAGCTTCGTGGAATGGAGATTCAGTCCCAACCAATGCCTCCTCAAGAGAAGAAGACCGATCTTCACCAAGTCCAAATCCTTCTCCGAAGAGTTAAAGGCGCAGCCCATCCACGGAGGGTCCCATCACACACCGCAAAAGATAAAAATGATGACCCAGTTCTACCATATCTATGCACATGTAGAAGAGGATAACGCGAGCAGAGAAGAATACGAAAACATACCGGTATGATCTTCTTAGCCCGAATGACCCTGGTTGGGGTGCTTTTGCAAGAATTAGACCTCGCGCCTTCACTTGGAGAACTTGGCTGGTTAGGAGATGATTCATCTCTGTGCGACATGACAAAGAAAGAAACTCGACAAGAAGAACCCTTTTCTCAAACGAGGAGACGATGCAATTATTTTGGGTATAAATACGGAATCTTAAAAAAGGGAAAGGAAGCAATGAGGGACATAACGCTTCCAGATTTTAGCATGAATAATGCCCTAATTGAAGCCGCACGTGAAGGAAAGCAAGATAAGGAAACTTTGCTATCGGAAGAAACTCCCTCCTTGTTTACATCGGTCACGCCCGCAAGCACGCACATCTTCCACACTTTGCGCCGGCCCCACCAGCCAGCACACGAAATTTCCCAAGTCACGCCTGCAAGCACGCACAACTTCCACATTGCGCCGGCCCCACCAGCCAGCACACGCAATTTCCCAAGTCACGCCTGCAAGCACGCACAACTTCCACATTGCGCGCCCCCCCGGCCAAGACACGCAATTTCCCAAGTCACGCCCGCAAGCACGCACAGCTTCCACATTGCGCCGGTCTCACCCGACTAGCACACTCGGTTTCCCAACTCACGCCAACTTCCCAACGTCGCCCAAGCTGCGCTGGCCCCACCAATTGTGCCAGCCTCCCGATTTGTGCAAAACTCCCAGAGGCAAGGATTCCAAATCCTATTTATAAAAGGTCAGACAAGCCCCTCAATTCTCTTTACGGTTTGTTGTTGATAGTCTGTCACCATCTTATGCTTACCTCGCAACAAAGCCCCTGTTCCGAGCTAAGCAGGGGACTTAATGTTGATGGTGGTTTTTAAACAAGGGGTAAAATCGTAAAACACCATGACCTAGTGTTACCCGCAACACATTAACTAAGAGCATTTAACTCGGTGTAAATAATTAATAGGGTATTTTTTCAAAATACCCAGTTAGGGTTTTCGACACGTAACCCTAATTCCAAAACTAAGCCGCACATGCCAAACTAAGCACCATGGCAACAATGCCAAACTAAGTTGCACACTGCGCACCACGGCAACAATGCCAAACCAAGCCGCACACTGTGCACCACGGCAACCATGCCAAACCAAGCCGCACACTGCGCACCATGGCAACAATGCCAAACCAAGCCGCACACTGCGCACCACGGCAACCATGCCAAACCAAGCCGCACACTGCGCACCACGGCAACCATGCCAAACCAAGCCGCACACTGCGCACCATGGCAACAATGCCAAACCAAGCCGCTCACTGCGCACCACGGCAACCATGCCAAACCAAGCCGCACACTGCGCACCATGGCAACAATGCCAAACCAAGCCGCACACTGCGCACCACGGCAACCATGCCAAACCAAGCCGCACACTGCGCACCATGGCAGCAACGCCAAAACCAAACTACATATCACACCCATTGGCAACCATGCCAAACTAAGCCGCTATGCCATTGGCACATGCCAAAGATAGCGCCCTAGGCTTGCAAAACGTGCAACTAGGTCAACATGGCCGTACGTGCCATTGGCACATGCCAACGCCCACCACAAGCCATATTTCCAAGCCGCTATGCCATTGGCACATGCCAAATATAGCGCCCTAGGCTTGCAAAACGTGCAACTAGGTCAACATGGCCGTACGTGCCATTGGCACATGCCAACGCGTACCACAAGCCATATTTCCAAGCCGCTATGCCATTGGCACATGCCAAATATAGCGCCCTAGGCTTGCAAAACGTGCAACTAGGTCAACATGGCCGTACGTGCCATTGGCACATGCCAACGCGTACCACAAGCCATATTTCCAAGCCGCTATGCCATTGGCACATGCCAAATATAGCGCCCTAGGCTTGCAAAACGTGCAACTAGGTCAACATGGCCGTACGTGCCATTGGCACATGCCAACGCGTACCACAAGCCATATTTCCAAGCCGCTATGCCATTGGCACATGCCAAATATAGCGCCCTAGGCTTGCAAAACATGCAACTAGGTCAACATGGCCGTACGTGCCATTGGCACATGCCAACGCGTACCACAAGCCATATTTCCAAGACGCTATGCCATTGGCTCATGCCAAATATAGCGCCCTAGGCTTGCAAAACGTGCAACTAGGTCAACATGGCCGTACGTGCCATTGGCACATGCCAACGCGTGCCACAAGCCATATTTCCAAGCCGCTATGCCATTGGCACATGCCAAATATAGCGCCCTAGGCTTGCAAACCATGCAACCTAGGCCAAGTCGGCCACGCATGCCATTGGCACATGCCAACATGCTCGCTGGTAGCTTTTCCTACCACGGCCACGACCCTAATGGCCACGCATGCCATTGGCACATGCCAAACACACACGCTGGTAGCCTAAGTTGCAAACCGTGCAACCTACCACCAAGGCATTCCGCACATGCCATTGGCACATGCCAAACACACACGCTGGTAGCCTAACTTGCAAAACGTGCAACCTACCACCAAGGCATTCTGCACATGCCATTGGCACATGCCATACACGCCACTAGCAGCTCGGCATTGCCACTTACACTCAACATACAACCTACCACCAAGGCATTCCGCACATGCCAATGGCACATGCCACACGCGCCACTAGCGGCGCCACTTGCACTTAAGGTGCAACCAACGAGATATCAACACAAACCGGGGATGCTTTCCGGGGTTTTGGTTTTGCGGTCACAGCTTGCAGCGTACAATACGCTCATATTAAGAAAGCGTGAAAAGGAATAAAGCGGTCAAATAAATGAGGAAATAATGGTGAAAACGTTTTCACCCATTAACACCATGCGGTTACCACCTCCTCCCATTATTTCACCCTTTACTCTCTTCCTTCATGAGACCAGGTACGTTTCAATCTCGACTTGTATAAATAGGTCTTACCTATTTCCACCGATTTACAAGTCTCGGTCGGAGAAAATACTACACTCTCGGAAAAGGCAACTTTGCAAGCTCTCCAAAAGCTTTCATCTCTTGCAAGCTTCCTAAGCTTTCACTTTCTGATACAAGTCGAGACACTACTCTCCCAGAACTATTCTGGTCTCAACACCTTTCTTTGCTTCCCTCCCCAAATTAACCCTTCTCCTTCACTTTGTGACCGAAGCAAGTCTGGAACGGCCATTTCTTGGTTTAGGCCAGACTTGTACAGATTGATCTCTCGAATCTATAAAGTGCTCACGTGCAGCACATTTGTTTAGGGTTTAAACCAGTTCCTCACTCACCCACCGAATTTACTGAAATCGGCAGAAACGATTTTCACCCATAAACACCCTCACACTTTTATTATCACACTATCTCACACGTTGGGCATCATTTCGCGAATAAAAACCAAACCGTAACGGATTTGAAGCTAATATTTTGGGGATATGTTCCTCTTACCAAGTTCTACATGCTTACCAAAAATGAGAACATTCCGAAATATGAAACCTCACAATCTACCGGTCTTAATTTCGACGGCCAGAAATCCGTTGATTTTCAACGCTCATTTTCAAAGTAGTAGATGGTGGTGTTATATGTCTCGGAATACGCTCATTTTTGGTAGGTATGTAGAACTTGGTAAAAGGAACATATCCCCAAAATATTAACTTTAAATTCGTTACGATTTGGTTTTTGTTCACAAAAATAACGCTTAATATGTGAGATAGTGTGATAATAAAAGTGTGAGGGGATCCCTCCTCAATATATTTTTTTAATCATTTTATTGATGGGTAATTAGTCACACTATTTAGTGTGACAAGATTAAATTCTAATAAATTATAATTAGATAGATATTTATTGTTACACTTTTTAATGATGTCACACATATTTGTGTAACAACTTTCCTCACACAAATTAGTGTAACAATTCAGTGTTACAAATTACTCAATTGGTGTAGTGGTAATTATACAACAAGAGTTGGCGCTTCAAGGACTTGCTCGTTTCTTTGAAACATCTGCAAAAATGAGCAAAGTTCATTATTCAAAATCAAAGTTTTGATTTAAAAAAAATAAAATAATTAATGTGCGCAACTCACGAAAATTCAAAAAATAAAAATTCTGAATGACTCATCACCATCTATGTACTCATCATATAACAATCAAGGTTCTACTCTGAGTAGGGGACTTAATGTAGATGCTGAAATTTGGATAAGGGGAAAACATATCATTTCAAGATCATAAGACAAAACTCAACTCTCACGGGAGAGATTAAGCACTTGGTTCTCAAGGCACCCATATCCACGATTTCTAGTATACCTCATCGCCAGAAACTGCTGGTCGCGATGCCGTGATTCCTAGCGCACATCTTTGTTGAGATGTTGTTGGTCACGTAGGTTCTGTAGACCGTAAAATGTCCCCGACAAACTTATGAACCAGAACATCCAAAATTTCAACATGTCTTCGCAAGACGCAGCTGATTGTGATGCCATGATTCCTAGTATACATCCCCG
This sequence comes from Papaver armeniacum, assembly GCA_023531295.1. Lineage (NCBI taxonomy): Eukaryota > Viridiplantae > Streptophyta > Magnoliopsida > Ranunculales > Papaveraceae > Papaver > Papaver armeniacum. The sequence continues at coordinate 116,735 of JAJJWW010019169.1, read as the reverse complement.
CGAGATATTGCTGGTCATGTAAGCTCTGTAGATGCGTAAAAAACGTCCCCGTCGGACTTATGACCCAGAGGGGAGACATACATGTTTCCTGTAAGCACGAATCATCCTATTTGAGATCAAGGACTGATTCCTAGTACATTATCGCGAGATACACTGGTCATGTCTACTCTAGGCTCTGACTCGACTTACCAAGGCTTCAGAATAATTCCTAAGACATCCCCGCGAGATACACTGGTTATTCTGCCTCTGGGCCATTTCCATAGACTCCTAGAACATCCTTCCGAGATACACTGGTCATGACGCCCCCATAAATAAGGACACAATTGACTTCTATCACATCTCTGCAAGATACGCTGGTGAAAAACAAGTGAGCCGAAGTCTCGCAGAGACATTATCAGGTGTGAAAGCCTTCTTTTCTCTCCCAAACATGTCTCATCCGACTTCGGAGAGATTTCATCTCGTTAGCCAAGTCTCAAATAGACTCTATCGCGTCAGCCAAATCTCAGACGGCTCCAGACGCGTCGGCAAAATCTCAGACGGCTTCATACGCGTCGGCCAACTCTCAGACGACTCCAGACGCGTCAGACAAATCTCAGACAGCTCCAGACGCGTCAGCCAAATCTCAGAAAACTCAAGAAGCGTCGGCCAAATCTCAGACATCCCCAGCTGCGTCGGCCAAACCTCGGATGGCCTCATCCGAACTGAGCCATCTCATCTAAAGAGTTTTATACTGGCATAAAACTCAGGCACAAGCCTCACCTATGGCTCAAGCCTATTTCTCAGCATCTCAAATACACTCACAACTAGTAAATTATGTATGAACTGTACATGTTTATCCAAAAACGTGGATAAGCTCATTTGAGCCCCGCATGCTCAACAAAGGGACCCACAAGCAATAATACGGTTTCCATGTGACATATGTGACTGACCATTGAGAGTCAGAGCTCACACTCTACACACGATTTCTGAGGTATTTTATGCCTTTTCACGTATCTTCCTAGTCATTCTCACAAATCAGACAATATCTCTCTATCTTGGCCAACTCTACTAAAGAGAATATTTCCCTCTCTCGACACATCATCACAAAGGATGACGCAACTTCACACAAATAGGGGGATATCAATTAGGGTTTTGGTCTGGCGGTCTGCGACACGTGTAAGAAATACCCGGCCTATTTCTCACCGCAGAAGATGGTAAATGCGGTGGAATAATGAGATAAAATCGATCTAGTTTATCTGTATCAAATCCTGAAGAGACAGGAGAAGTGCTCTGCACGGCAAGCAATCCCTATCTTCATCGACCTGAGATTAGAGAATTCAACTATAAATTGGTCCTCTATTTCTCCAAGCTAACATACATCTTTCTCATAAACTCTCTTATTCAAACCCTAGAATTCTCTGATCTCTCTCTTCGTCTTATTCCCTCCCTAAGACCAGTTCTAACCTCTTCCTTGTGACTGAAACAGCCTTTGAACGGCCACTGTGCGTGGTTTAGGCGGAGACTGTTCATTCTCAACCTCCCGAAACTCACTTTCAGAAACCCTAGAATCCCACTTTAGCCTCTCACCGATTTTAGGTAAGGGATTAGCGACTCATATTAGCAACAATAGTAGCGTCGTTGCTAATTTCTGTTGCTAATTTTTCGCAACGGCAGTTGGATGTTGCTAATTTCGCAACCGCAAACATTCTATTGCTACTAGCAACTACGGAATTTCTACGTGTGCGGTTAGACCGTGTGGCTGGTAATACCTAGTTTGACACTTTGACTTGACTTAACATGTGTGAGATACGTATGTGAGGATCCTTTAAACCCTAATTCCGCCCCGGCTACTATGTGGTCGGGCCCCATATATTTTGTATGTGTCCCTTCTTTATTTTATTTATGACACCTATTTAATTAAAAAACTTGCCCCCTCCAAATCCCCTTATCTATTCTACTTTTTGAGAAAAAGTAGGAAGTTAAAAAAAAGAAAAAAAAGAAACAGTTAGGTAATAAAACTGTTTTTCAAGTTTTTCCCTACTTTGTGTGACGTGTCGGCATTTAAAGAGGGGCCACATCGTAACCGCACCGCCCTAATTCTACTATTAACTTACCCTCGCTTTCTCTTTCTAATCGTTCTCCTTCTCTCAATCCCTTCCGCTGCTTCTTCTTCTTCTACTGCTTCTCTTTTTTATCAAAAAAAAAACACGAAGATTCATCGACATAATCCATCAAAAACATCAAGTATTCTCTACTCTCTTCATCAACACCAACTGAGAACGAAGATTCATCAACAAAATCCTTCAATAACATCATTCCTTGAAGATTTGTTCTGAATCAATGAAGAACAGTCGATGAGGATCATCAATAATAATCGGGAGTAACTTATGTTTATTAAAGCAATTGGTAATTGTACTAAAACTCAGATTACGTCTCTTCTTTAGTATGATGTTGGTAATGGAAACCCTATTTTTGTTTTTGTTTTAATTGATGCTGGTGGTGATGTCAATTTTAGGGATTTATCAAATGAGAATTTCAAGGATTTATACTTTAACTGATTCTTACTTCTTTTGCTTGATTGGTATCTACTCAATTTTATTCATTAGGTTTTATGTTGATACAAATTATTGATAATGAATGTATTGTACTTAGTACAATTTGGGATTCGAGAGACTAAGAATTGAGAAATATGGTTCCTATTAAACGCATCCTTTACTATAACTATCAAATATTTTCATTAATGATAACAGAAGAAGGTTCTTACAGGCTTAATATAAATGATTGACCTATAAGTAACGGTCAGATAATGCACACCTGTCACTATCTGAGCGGTCACTACTTACCCTATCAGACCTTAGTTATTACAACACCAAATAATAAGCTAAAGGCAACCAGCGTGCCCGCTACTACAAGAGAACATGCCATGGGACTATGACATTGCCCACCCCTAAAGAATATCCTTGTCCTCAAGGATAAAGTTTTGATAATGAGATCTGATAGTGAAGATGTCCTCCCAGGTTGCATTATCGGGTATGGAGTTAGTCCATTGAATCAGCTATTGCTTGACAAGCCTCTTTCCCATAAGAATGGTTCTTTTCAGTAGCACCTTCTCTGGTCTCATGATAATTTCACCTGCATGATCCAAAAAGGGAAATGAAGGGGAATGAATATGCTTCTTACCAATATACTGTTTGAGCTGAGACACATAGAAGACTGGGTGGATTCTGGCTTGAGAGGGTAGCTTCAACTTGTAGGCTACTGAACCAATCTTTTGGAAAATAGGAAATGGTCCATAAAACTTGGCTGGGAGCTTAAATTTTTTTATCAGTGAAACTGATACCTGCCTGTAGGGTTGAAGCTTCAAGTAAACCAGATCACTCACCTCAAAAGTTCTATCTTTTCTGGACTTGTCAGCATAAAATTTCATCCTCTCTTGAGCTTTGCGCAAGGATTCCTTGAGAATGACCAGCATGGAATCTCTATCTTTTAAGTAAGTCTCAACAACAACTACAGATGTGTGGCAGCAGAAGGGAATGCCATGTGAGGAGGGAGGTAGCCATGCAATGCTTGAAAAGGAGACATTTTCAAGCTAGTGTGATAACTAGTGTTGTACCACCATTCTGCTAGAGAAAGCCATTGGCACCACTTGCTGGGTTTGTGACCAGTAATGCATCTTAGATAAGTCTCCAAGCATGAATTTACTCTTTCTGACTGGCCATCAGTTTGGGGATGATAGGATGTGCTAAGGTTCAAGCTTGTGCCCAGTAACTTAAATAAGTCTTGCCAGAAATTACTAGTAAAGATTTTATCTCTATCATAGACAATGGAAGCAGGTAAGCCATAAAGTTTAAATACCTGGTCCAAGAATGCTTTGGCTACAAAAGTGGCAGTGTAGGGATGGTGAAGAGCAATGAAATGGCTGTATTTAGTGATCTTGTCAACAACCACCAGGATAACATTCTTTCTATCACTGACAGGAAGTCCTTCAATGAAGTCCATTGTGATATGTTGCCAAGCATGCTCTGGAACTGGCAGTGGATGCAATAACCCAGATGGAAAAGTATTTTCCCCTTTGTTCCTCTGGCAAGTATCACATTCAATAATAAATAGTAGTATGTATTTCTTCATATTGGGCCAGTAGAAATAGTTCTTGGCTCTGACATAAGTGGCTTGCATCCCAGAGTGTCCACCAACTGCAGAAGAATACAGTGTACTTATATAGTCTTGATTTGTATCTCAATACTTCATCTTTATAAGAATATGGTATTGTTGATGCAGCTGAGAGGATCAGCTATGTGATGAGTTGTTGAGCTTTAGGGTCATCCAAGTTGGTTTTGACACGGCTAATGCAGCTAGTTGTGCAGTGTCATGAGGCCTTCTAGATAATGCATCGACAACTACATTTTCCTTACCCTTCTTGTATTTAATTTGATAGTCAAAGCCTATGAGTTTGATTAACCACCTTTGTTGTAAGACTGTAGTAATTCTTTGCTCTATAAAGTACTTGAGACTTTGATGATCCGTAAGGATGACAAATTTTTTCCCTTGTAAATAATGTCTCCACTTTTGAACAGCCTTAATTATGGCAAAAAATTCTTTCTCATAAGTAGAAAGGGCTTTGGCTCTTGGTACCAAGGCTTTACTGAAAAAGGAGATTGGCCTTCCTACTTGAGTTAAAACAACACCAAGACAGTTGTCACTGGCATCACTTTCAACAGTGAATGGCTGAGAGAAATCTGGGAGTGCAAGAATTGGAGTTGTTGACATTGCAGATTTAAGTTTCTCAAATGCAATGATAGCAGCTGGAGTCCAAGTGAAAGAATTATTCCTCAAAAGGTCAGTAAGAGGCTTGCTGATGGCACCATAATCCTTCACAAATTTTCTATAATAACATTGAGTCCCAAAAAGCCTCTTAAATCTCTGATTGAAGTAGGAAGTGGCCAACTATGCATAGCTGATATTTTGTTTGGGTCAGCACAGACACCATCAGGAGTAATAATGTGGCCTAAATATTCCAACTGTGACTGGCCAAAACAGCATTTTGACAGTTTTGCAAAAAGTTGGTGTTGTCTCAGTAAGGAAAAAATAATCTTCAAATGCTCAAGATGCTCAACCATGGAAGAACTGTATATGAGGATATCATCAAAGAAAACTAGCACAAACTTCCTCAAATATGGAGCAAATACTTCATTCATAAGTGCTTGAAAGGTGGCAGGAGCACTGGTGAGGCCAAATGGCATGACCTTAAATTCATAGTGGCCATGATAAGTTCTAAATACATTCTTGAAGATGTCAGAAGGATTGACCAGTATCTGATGATAACCAGCTCTCAGATTAATTTTAGAAAGCACTTTGAATCCCTTTAATTCATCTAATAGCTCATCCACCAGTGGAATGGGAAACTTGTCTTTAATGGTAATGCTGTTAAGTCTTCTGTAATCTACACAAAATCTCCAAGAACCATCTTTATTTTCAATTAAGAGAATTGGGGATGCAAATAAGTTGTGGCTATGCTGAATGATACCAGAAGAAAGCATTTCTTTGACTAGTTTTTCAACTACCCCTTTCTGGATGTAAGGACATCTATAAGGTCTTTGGTTAGGAGGCTGAGAGTCTAGTTTATATGGAATTGAGTGGTCCAAATTCCTATGAGGTGGTAAGGAAGTTGGTTCAACAAAAATATCTTTGTATTCTTCCAAGAGTGGCAGCAAGGGTGGTGGGACAGTAGGGGAAATAGATGGTGTATTGATTGAAAATAATTGACCAAGAAGGCCATGTGTGTTTTTGGTGAAAAAGTTTTTGACTGCTATACCACTCATCATGAGTAAAGTTTTTGACTGCTTTCAGCTTATAAGCTACTTCTTCTAACCTAAAATCTACGGCTAACAAGAGCCCAGATGGTCACATCCTAACCTTTCATTACAAATAATAAAAACACCCATTGTCTAGTTAAAGGCTACCAACTATATTATGCTAAATACTGACATCCACGTGATATGGGCACCCTCCCCCAGACTTGGGACATGACAATACCATCCCCTTCAGAACATCCTCGTCCTCAAGGATGAATGATGCGAAAACACGCAAATCTGTTGGGGAGATTGCATCATGAAATACAGTAGATGTTTCGCCTTGTAGCCGGATGACGTAGCAATTGATCCAATGCCGCAAAATGACTCTCATGAGTGCAAGTTGATAGCTCTTCTTCAGCTCCAATGGAATCTGCATATATGGTTGTAGTCGCAGGCATGTCCTCTCTCCTACTTTAGCCTTCCCATCTCTACTTTTGGTAGGTTTTTTTTTGTAGATGTATGTTTGTGAGATGAGTGAACCTAGGAGTACTAATGTAGCTCAAAATAATCCTCCAAAACCACGCCAACAGCCCTAGTGGAAGTACTTGTCATTTCCACTTTCCTTTCTAAGAATAACATTTCTTTAGAACGTCATTTGTGTCGAAGTAAGAAACCCAACCACTGATTGAAACAAGGCAAGCATCGACAAATGTAATCCAAGATGGGATTAATCATAGTACAGTTTGTATGCCCTCTTTTCCTTTACCTGTAATAATCCAACAAGGAAAATTCCTCCATCCTCCGTGAGCCAATCATTTAGTTGCAGTCTTGTAATACCATCTCCCATGTACAGAGCTCTAAATTTTAGCTTGATATCCCTCTTGGAACCATCATTGTACTTATGGACTGATACAACACCAATAAATCTCACAAAGAGGGCGATAAGTTGTTGAGCACATAATGTTTTCCTCTTGCTAATTAACCTGACATTAATTGCAGCTCCATTTGTCGTTACTTGCATCACCTATATCCTTCTTTTCTTAGTACCACAAATCTGTAGCTATATGTAGCACAACCACGTAGAAGAAGTATTGAGCATCTCGGTATTGATCAATCTATCGGCTTGTATTACACAGAGAAGATTTTCGCTAACCTTTGCCTGGTTGCAACTCTGAACTGGTATAACAAAAACTAGCCACTTGGAGTGTTTCTGGCGGTTGAGTGGAGAATGCAAACATAGCTAGCTAACCGTTCCTCCACTCGATAACCCCATAGGAGACAAATTATATTCCCATGTGAATGGCACCCCGAACATCAACACCACTGGAATGTGAATCAATGTAGATATGAGATGTAATCCCATTATTCTGCCATAGAGTTTTAGATGTGAATGGCCTCTCCATGGTTGATACTCCAAACCTAACATTTGATTATAGAGAAAATATATAAGCTCAGCATCACCATTTGTTTTAAATCCCCAATTCAAAGAGACCATAAGGGAAAAGTCCTGGAGTCCCACATACTGACCAGATGAAAGCAAGACACCCCTCAGTTGGTAAGACAAGGTATTTGCTGACATATAAGCCCCCTAAGCTCGAGTAAATCAAATATCAGTTGCAAGGAAGAATCTGCTCCTCGTTCACCAGGCACTTGATCAGACCATTCATGTGCCTTCCTAAGTCTCACCATTTCAGTCCACAACAACGTTAAAATACTCTCAGTTACACTATCTTTGTATGACATTTCTAGAAACAACCTAACATCAACACCACCATCAACTAACATAAACACGATCATTTACATAAAATGAAATTCTGAACTGTACCCTAGTCGTAAATCCAACTTATAAACAAAGTATCCATTAGCATTCCTTAAAATTGACTCAGTGAGCCTCTTCCCAGGGTCAAATACGGAGCAGAGATAACACAAATAATTAGAGAAACACGCAACACTAGTCAAACTCCACATCCACACACAAGGATTATAATCACGTTGAATGTAATACAAGAATTGGAGAACAAACTTGATAAAATCTAGGTGCACCCTCTTTTCTTCTTCTCGAATGGCTTGGCTTTCAGAATTCACAGAAGTAAGTAATTCAAATTTCCACCATAAGTGGACCACCAAGATGACCACAACCAAAATTTTGATTCACACATACCTAGGAAGTAGGTACCGAGAAAAATTAAGATCACACATACCCATTAGTTGGTTGCAACTAGAAAGAACATACTGAGCAAGGTATGATGTGTACAAACCACTCCAGTAGGGATGTAGAATTGTCCCAAGAATCTCCAAGGTTGTAAGTAAATCATTTTGCAATTGTGGGATGAGAGAACTAGTAAAACTCCATGGGACTTGAAGAAGAAGGGTAGACCACAGAACCTGTACTTTACTGCGATTCAAGAAAAGATACCAAGCCCAATAAGACATGTGTGGACAACCCTCAATGGAATGCCTAATAATTATCACTGGAACTATCCTTTAAAAAACCAATCTCTCAAATGCTTCTTATCTGTGAGATAGAGAGTGCTGACAATAGACTCATTCCGAGAGATAAGAATGAGAACTCACCACTGTGGGAATGGGAAAATGTAACAGCAAAGCACATATAAACTTCCGCAAAGGAAGCTGCATCATAGAACCTTCCAGTCCATTAATGAGAACCATAAATGATTAAATTCAAGGATCATCTTTGATAGTAGGTAAAAGATGATGAAATTGCAGGGCTATATCATATACACATTGACTAAAACTCCAATGTAGACAGCCAAGCACACTGTCCAGCAACTCTCGTACCTTGCAATTTACCAGATCAAGAGGAGGCAGTTTATCCCTCCGTGGAGAAATCTTCTCACTTGCCATCAGTCTCACGCACAGAAATGTAGAAGTAATTGTACGAAACCAAAATTCATAATCACTCGCACAATAAGAAAACACATTATTACAAGGAACCACATGTTCCAATATGAAGAAGCCCTGATGAAATGGATCAAATGGAGGAAACCCAATAACATATTTAAACCTTACCAATTGAATTTGAAGAATATCTAATGAGCCAAAATGAATGACTATAATTCCATTAAGCAACCCATACGTCATCTTCAAATTAAAATTTTGTTCTCTCCTCTTATCAAGCATTTGATCAAACAACACATAAACAATACCAACTATTCTAGCCAACAAGAGGAACAATGACTTATTTCTCTCAATCATTTTAACAAACAGTTTACTACAATCACCAGTATTATCAGGCATCTCAAACATCAGTTCAACTAAACCACGAAATAATAAATATGATTCATACCCATGTTTACAAAAGAGCTCAGGAACAAAATACTCTTGGTAATTCTCCACTAAAATCAAATCCATATAAAGTATAAGTAAATCAGAATCATCCCCATCAGAACAAGAGAAGCTATACTCACCAGAAAAATACGATTTTCACTTAATGGTTTGAAAACCCTTTCCACGATCGAATAACAATCGAATGTAATCCGAGAGAAGAGGTAAACAATCTGCACCCATCAGCTTGTCGTGACTTAGTATCAATTCCTTCAAGAGTTTAAGATTCATGTTTGCACCCAGAAATATTTCCGGGCACTAAACACGATGATTTTGGTGTTGTTGATGGAAACAGGGTTAAAAACATGAAACCAGAATAAAGAAATGATACGCAGATTTACGTGGTTCGGCATGGTTTGCCTACATCCACGGACGAATCCCCTAGGGGAGTGGTATTTTATTGATATTTGGAATTACACTGTATCCCCCTCTTCTGTCTTTGCTACCTCCTCTCTATTTATACAATCCTGAATATAAATGGTATTTACTCCCCCTTGTATTAATTCTGCATGAAACTGCTCATTCATGCCTCCTGAATTAATTCGCATGAAACTGCTCATTCATGGCGCCTGAATTAATTCGCATGAAACTGCTCATTCATGCCTCCAGAATTAATTCGCATGAAACTGCTCATTCATGCCTCCGGAATTAATTTCGCATCTTTGGATTGATCGGGCCGACATGCATAATGGCTGGCAAAGATGGATGGAGGCGGGCGGCAAAAGACACCGATGATAGCACGAGTTGAGACTGGTTGGCAGTGCGATAGAGTATTTAGCTGGGAATTGGTTGGCAACACCGCTGGCATCATGAGTGGAAACTGCATGGCAGCACCATTGGCGACATGAGTGGAAACTGCATGGCAACACCATCGGCAACACGACATTGACATTGACTGATGGTTGACTTTGATCGTTGACCGGGCGTTGACTTTATGTAATCTTGGGCGAGCTGGTGGGCTGCTTCGGTTGACTGTTTAGCGGGCTTAGATGAGGGCCAATAGATGACTCAAGTACCAATTTGGCCCATTATGTGGCATTTTTACTTATGGTACAAACATCGCCCCCTCTTAACCTCCAACTTGTTGGGGGTTAAGAAACTTTCGTTTTCCTTAGTCAATGACAAAACTCGCCCCTAAGTGTGGATTATTGATGTTGAGGTGATTGGAAACCTTCTCTTGTTGTTTGCGGAAGTCAAGACGCCCCCAAGAGTAAATTTCTGTTGTTGAAGCGAAAAGAAAACGCATTCGTTGTTTGTGGAAATCAAGTCGCCCCCAAGTGAGGCTATTGTGTTTGGCGGAAAACAATTGAGTATGAACCATTGTTGTATGAAAAACAAACAGGACTGAAGGCTGATCTGGTTTGCAACGAAAGCGTGATGCTGGAGCGGAGTGTTGAAAGTGAGTTGTAATTGTTGATGAAAACTAGACTGTGGTAGTTGCGTGGAACTAAACTAGTAACTGTTGTTTGGAAAAGATGAGCTATATTTGACGTCACTCGGCTGGAATCTGTGTGAGCTGTTGGTATTAAGCTGTTGTCAATTACGGACTGAGCCGCGGTAGTTGCGAGCGAAAGGGTGTGACCCTTTAGTAGTTGAGATGGTAATAAACTTTGTGTGTTGTTGGACCTCCAATGGTCTTGATTGTGCTACTGGATGTGACATCGATCTTTATATGTCTTTAATAGTTATATGAATCAGGATAGCAGTAGCGATGTCGACTAGATCACAATAGTTGCTGCGGAACTGGATTGCAATGATTGCGGTAAACTGGACCGCGACGGCCACAAAAACTGTCCTCCGCAGTATTGAGGAAAACTGGGTTACAACAGCTTCGAGCAAAGCTGGTCAGCAGCAGCTGCGATCGGGCTGCTGCGGGGAGTCTGCGAACATAAGAGCGGGACTGCGGCAACTTCGATCGGATGGACTGCATAAACGGAAGCAAAGTTGCACTACAGCCAAATAAGCGATCACCGGATCATGCGCAGGAGATTCGATCAAATTGGACTGCGAGTAACGAGCAAAATTACACTGGGCAGCTGCGATTAGGCCGGATCGGGAGCTACGAATAGAGCCGATTGCAGCAGTGCGATTAGGCGATCGCAACGAGCAAAGGCTGCACCGCAGCAGCCGCGATCACCGGATGCGGGAGATACGAACATAATCGGGATCGCGGCAGCTTCGATCACCGGCTGCATCGGCGAGAAGCAAGACTGCCTTTGCAGGAGCTACGAACATAGCTGGACTACGGGAGCTTCGATCAGCTGGACTCAGCGGCCCCGGCAGACCAGAAGACTTCGCAGCAATTGCGATTAGCCGAATTGCAAGAATCACGAACATAGCCGGACCGCAGCAGTGATTTTGATCAGCTGGGCTGCGGAGCGACGAGCAAGATCGCATGCGGCAGTACGAATGGTCGGATGGACTACAGAGTTACGAACATACCGGACGCAGCAATTTCGATCGGTCACCGGGCTGCATCGGCGACGAGCAAGACGCACCGCAGCGGAACGGTCATCTGGACTGCATGGGAGTGAGCAACGGTTGCACGCCAGCAGCGCGATAAGCCGGATCTGCGAGGGCAACAAGCGGAATGGACCGCAGCAGAGCAAACGATAAGCCGGACTGCGGCGGATGTTGATGGATTAGACTTAAACAGTTCGATAAATCCCGAGCGTAAAAATTATAAATAAAACCAGACTGCATCAGTTGCGTCCAACTGAGTACATAATGGATGAGCAAAACTGGACGCATCGATTGCGTCCCAAATCGCGATTGCGTCAAGCCCAAAGAGACGTTGCTTAGGAACTGGACTAGAAGCGATTCGATCAACTTAGTCAGAAATGTGACTTAACATTACCGGTTGCAATGATTGTGTCAAAATATTAGGGTGTATGCTCTCCCCCTCTTAATCCTGTAACTCTTTGGAGGATTAAGAAGTTTGGGTTACCTTTTGTTTCGATTTTCAGAAGCTGAATTCCGCATTATATTTAGGTGCTATGTAACTCGCCCCCAAGCGTATTGAGTGTTACGCAGCTCGCCCCAAGAGAGTTATTTTAGACCATGAGATGTTACATATCTCAACCCCAAGTGATGGTCATCCATGTTGAAGTGATATGCAACTCGCCCCCATAAGACAGTGATCGTCATGCTGCTCAATGCTCGCACAAGGGTGCACAACCTTGCTGCATCTTGCTCGCGCATAGAATGATGTCGAAAGAGTTTCTGCTATATCTGGAATTCGCGCAGGGGGCCAATCCCACTATTCCAGATTCGCACAGAATTGAGATGTGTGCATCTTCACATGCCTTGGCATATGAAAACGCTCGCCACATTGCAGGTGTCCCAGTGAACAAAAGTATGCATGATTATATGAAATGATGCAAAAATATATTTAATTGTATTCGTACCTTATGAGTCGTGGTATTGCGACTTCGTTTACGAGGTGATTAGGATGTCCACTGGCTATGTTGATGTTTTCCAAATGACGATGACTAGTGTAGTTGCCTTAGCGTCTCAGCTTGACTTAGCGACTAGATTGGTTTGCGAGACTGAAGACACTTGCCATGGGACTGTATTTCAGCAGCTGTGATCAGCTGAACTGTAACAGTTATAAGCAAAATTGGACTGAAGCAGTTGTGAGGAAAACCATACTACAGCAGTTCGATCAACTGGACTGTAGTATTTGTACGAAAAAGAGACTGCAATGATTCGATCATCTGAGCTGCAGATTTCTTTGAGAACCGGACTTCTGAGATTCGATCAATCGGATCTGTATCATTCCTTTGGTGATTGAATGCGACCATTTCCGGTGTTTCCATTTTATATTTCTAAAAATTTAATTTTCTTCAAAAATTGAAATTCTGCCTTCATGATGTTGGAAATTGACATACGAAGAAGAAGTTATCGAAGAAACAAAATTGGTCGGTGAGCCTTGTACCAAAAATATTCTTCTCTAAAATGTAAGAATTTTACCTTCATGATGTAGAATATTAAAATGCGATCGCAACGATCCGAAAATCACCCAATTCGGACGTGGAATGAAGAAGATATCAAGGATGCAAAAATGAAGAAAAATGTGTTCAAGCCCACAGTGGGGCGTAATTCTCCTCAAGGCCAACAGTATGGGGCGGAATTACCCAAGGGCCGTGGAATTAAACTGTACCGTGATGCACTGAATCAGATATACGATATTAAGTTGCACCGTGCTACACCGAATCATATTTACGATATTAAGTTGCGCCGTGCTACACCAAATCAGATGTACAATATTAAGTTGCGTCGTGCTCCACTGAATCAGATGTATGATATTAAGTTGTGTCGTGATACACCGAAGCGGATGTACGGGATTAAGTTGCTACGCGCTACACCGGATCAGACCAAACTGGCATGTCGGCCTTCGCCGCCGGGGTTGGCCGCCGGCTGGTATTCCGTCATAGTTTCCGGAGAAGATGAAGATGCCGAAAGCTCCTGATGATGATGTCGTGCTGGCGTTATGACGGAAGATGCTAACGGCGTCAGTTAACTGAATAACAACGGAATATTCTTGGTATATGCCAACGACGTCAGTAACGGTAACGAAATATTCCAACAGTGTTAGCATCTGCGATGTCGTCATCACGATGTCTTCCGCCGACCGTGCCTAGGCTGATGACGTGTCGGCGCTGGTTGGTCCGTTCTGGTGACGTGGCAAGCTGACGTGGCATATCTGATGACGTGGCAACCAGCGGACGGTCGAAAACGCTGGCGAGGCACTACTGACGTGGCAATTGTGCTGACGAGGCAAGATGCATCTAAGTTTGATGTACCGCAGAGCATCGAAGTTTGATGTACCGCTGAGCATCGAAGGTTGATATACGTAGATCATCGAAGTTTGATGTACCACAGAGCATCGAAGGATGATATTCGCAGATCATCGAAGTTTGATGTACCGCAGAGCATCGAAGTTTGATGTACCACAGAACATCGAAGGTTGATATACGCAGCGCATCAAAGTTTGATGTAACTCGACGCATCGAAATTTTCCAGAGTGCCGGACGGAATTGGGAACGGCCGCCAGGCTTGGCCGCCGTTTTTTTTTTTTTTTTTTTTTTTTCTTGACTTTTCTGATCTTTGCTTCGCAACGGTGGTGGAAGTGTTATCTTTGTTGTCTTCCCCTTTGCAACAGTTTTGAGAACTGTTGTCCTTTCTCCTTGAACTTTCTGCAACATTATTCCTGGACTGTCGCCTTTTCTCATGAACTTTTCTGTAACTGTTTTTTGTAACGGTTATTTGAGATGCGTTTGTGGACCTTTTCAGGAAACTTTCGTGATGCTTCGTTGGAGGTTTTTCCTTTAGGGTTTCCGCCTCATGTGTTTGTCGTATGTGCAGCTGGTGCAGGTAGTAACAGACTTGGAACTCGGACATGGTGGAGGTGATTTTGACAAGCTAGGAAATCGAATATGCTGCTGATATGTTATGGATGAACTGATTTATTTTTTTTTAACTATGGACTGTAATGTGCTGCAGATCGAACATCCTGTGAAGCTTTGGTGGCTTCCGATTGTGAAGAAGCGGACTTGCGGTGATTGAAATCAAAACTAGACCCATCCATATTGTGGATCGAATATTCAACAACAATTTTGATGATGTTTTTATGCCATCTTTTACCGTGGACCGAATGCCCTGACAATAGTTTCAACAACCCTTGTCACTATAGATTGGGTGCTTTCCAAAGGTAATAGTTCTGATGGAGTTTCACTCCATCTTTTGCCGCGGACCGAACGTCCTGGCAACATTTCATCAGGCTTTGTGTAATGCAATTTTAGTGGTTTCAGAAGGTAATAGCTTCAGCAAATCTCGAATTGCGAATCTGGACTGCAGCAGTTGCGATCAAATGGACTGCAGTAATTGTGATTAAGTAGTCAGCAGCAGCTGCGATCAACTGGACTGCAACTATTACGATCAAAATGGGTTGCAGCAGTTACGATCAACTGGACTGCAACACTGATTTTTCACGATGTTCAAACAGCTTTTTAACGGACTCGATTTTGAAGCATTTTGTATAACTTTTCTCAATGGGAAAACACGATTCCTTTTCTCGTATTCCCTTAGTCGGCGCCAATGTTTGCGCCCAGAAATATTTCCGGGCACTAAACACGATGATTTTGGTGTTGTTGATGGAAACAGGGTTAAAAACATGAAACCAGAATAAAGAAATGATACGCAGATTTACGTGGTTCGGCATGGTTTGCCTACATCCACGGACGAATCCCCTAGGGGAGTGGTATTTTATTGATATTTGGAATTACACTGTATCCCCCTCTTCTGTCTTTGCTACCTCCTCTCTATTTATACAATCCTGAATATAAATGGTATTTACTCCCCCTTGTATTAATTCTGCATGAAACTGCTCATTCATGCCTCCTGAATTAATTCGCATGAAACTGCTCATTCATGGCGCCTGAATTAATTCGCATGAAACTGCTCATTCATGCCTCCAGAATTAATTCGCATGAAACTGCTCATTCATGCCTCCGGAATTAATTCTGCATGCTGGATTGACTGGCTGACATGCATAATGGCTGGCAGCATGGATGGAGGCTGGCTGGCAGCACAGCTGATAGCACGAGTTGAGACTGGTTGGCAGTGCGATAGAGTATTTAGCTGGGAATTGGTTGGCAACACCGCTGGCATCATGAGTGGAAACTGCATGGCAGCACCATTGGCGACATGAGTGGAAACTGCATGGCAACACCATCGGCAACACGACATTGACATTCACTGATGGTTGACTTTGATCGTTGACCGGGCGTTGACTTTATGTAATCTTTGGGCAGGCTGGTGGGCTGCTTCGGTTGACTGTTTAGCGGGCTTAGATGAGGGCCAATAGATGACTCAAGTACCAATTTGGCCCATTATGTGGCATTTTTACTTATGGTACAAACATCGCCCCCTCTTAACCTCCAACTTGTTGGGGGTTAAGAAACTTTCGTTTTCCTTAGTCAATGACAAAACTCGCCCCTAAGTGTGGATTATTGATGTTGAGGTGATTGGAAACCTTCTCTTGCTGTTTGCGGAAGTCAAGACGCCCCAAGAGTAAATTTCTGTTGTTGAAGCGAAAAGAAAACTGCATTCGTTGTTTGTGGAAATCAAGTCGCCCCCAAGTGAGGCTATTGTGTTTGGCGGGAAACAGTTGAGTATGAACCATTGTTGTATGAAAAACAAACAGGACTGAAGGCTGATCTGGTTTGCAACGAAAGCGTGATGCTGGAGCGGAGTGTTGAAAGTGAGTTGTAATTGTTGATGAAAACTAGACTGTGGTAGTTGCGTGGAACTAAACTAGTAACTGTTGTTTGGAAAAGATGAGCTATATTTGACGTCACTCAGCTAGAATATGTTGGTATTAAGCTGTTGTCAATTACGGACTGAGCCGCGGTAGTTACGAGCGAAAGGGTGTGACCCTTTAGTAGTTGAGATGGTAATAAACTTTGTGTGTTGTTGGACCTCCAATGGTCTTGATTGTGCTCTTTGGATGTGACATCGATCTTTATATGTCTTTAATAGTTATATGAATCGGGATAGCGATGGCGATGTCGACTAGATCACAATAGTTCTTTGTGAACTGGATTGCAATGATTGCGGTAAAGCGGACCTCGACGGCCACAAAAAACTGTCACTCTGTGATGTGAGGAAAATCAAGTTACAACGGCTTGAGCAAAGGCTAAAATTCGGCAGTATTGGTCAACACTGCGGGAGCTGCTGAACATAAAACGGGACTGCAGAACTTCATCGATGGACTGCAGCGGCGGCGAGCAAAGTGCACTACAGCGGTGCGATCGGTGACCGCGGGGAGATTCGATCACCGACCTATAGCTAACGAGCAAAATTACACTGCGGCGGTGCGTTGGTAGCCGACCGGGCAGAGCTACGAATGTAGCCGATTGCAAAGCGGTGCATTAGTGGACTGCAACGAGCAAAGCTCACTGCAGGTAGCTGCGATCAGCTGGACTGCAGAGATACGAACATAATCGGGACTGCAGCAGCCACGAGTCAGGTGACCGCATCGGCCGACGAGCAAGACCGCACCTGCAGGAGCTACGAACATAGGCGACTCATGCCAGCCTTCGATCACCGACCGGGACTGCGGCGAAGCAAGATCATCTTGCTGCAGCAGCTGCGATCACCAACTGCAGGAATCACGAACATAGCTGGACCGGGCACGGCTTCGATCGGTGGGCTGCGATGGCGACGAGCAAGATCGCCTCTGCGGCAGCTGCGGTCGAGTTGGGACTGCGGGAGTTACGAACATAGGCGGACTGCAACAACCCGATCACCGGGCTGCAGCGAAAAAAAAAAAAGCAAGATCGCCTTTGCAGCAGCTGCGGTCATCTGGACTGCATGGGGAGTGAGCAACGCTGCACTGCAGCAGCTGCGATAAGCTGGACTGCAGGGGCGACAAGCGGTGAGGCTGGACTGCAAAGGCTTTGATAAGGCTGGACTGCGGCGGATGTTGATGGATTAGACTTAAATGATTCGATAAATCCCGAGCGTAAAAATTATAAATAAAACCAGATCGCATCGATTCGTCCAACTGAGTACATAATGGATGAGCAAAGCGACTGCATCGATTCGTCCAAGCCCAGAATCGAGCGATTGCTTAGGAACCTGGACTAGAGCAGTTCGATCAACTTAGCTGTAGCATCTTAACATTACTGATTGCAATGATTGTGTCAAAATATTAGGGTGTATGCTCTCCCCCTCTTAATCTGTAACTCTTTGGAGGATTAAGAAGTTTGGGTTACCTTTTGTTTCGATTTTCTGTGTTTGAATTCGCATTATATTTAGGTGCTATGTAACTCGCCCCCAAGCGTATTGAGTGTTACGCAGCTCGCCCCAAGAGAGTTATTTTAGACCATGAGATGTTACATATCTCAACCCCAAGTGATGGTCATCCATGTTGAAGTGATATGCAACTCGCCCCCATAAGACAAAGGATCGTCATGTCTTGCTCAATGCTCGCACAAGGGTGCACAACCTTGCGCATCTTGCTCGCGCATAGAATGATGTCGAAAGAGTTTCGCTATATCCGGAATTCGCGCGGGGGGCCAATCCCACTATTCCGTTCGCACGAGACCGAGATGTGTGCATCTTCACATGCCTTGGCATATGAAAACGCTCGCCACATTGCAGGTGTCCCGGTGAACAAAAGTATGCATGATTATATGAAATGATGCAAAAATATATTTAATTGTATTCGTACCTTATGAGTCGTGGTATTGCGACTTCGTTTACGAGGTGATTAGGATGTCCACTGGCTATGTTGATGTTTTCCAGCGACGATGACTAGTGTAGTTGCCTTAGCGTCTCAGCTTGACTTAGCGACTAGATTGGTTTGCGAGACTGAAGACACTTGCCATGGGACTGTATTTCAGCAGCTGTGATCAGCTGAACTGTAACAGTTATAAGCAAAATTGGACTGAAGCAGTTGTGAGGAAAACCATACTACAGCAGTTCGATCAACTGGACTGTAGTATTTGTACGAAAAAAGACTGCAGCAGTTCGATCATCTGGACTGCAATATTTGCTAAGGAACCGGACTACAGCAGTTCGATCAACTGGACTGTATCATTCCTTTGGTGATTGAATGCGACCATTTCCGGTGTTTCCATTTTATATTTCTAAAAATTTAATTTTCTTCAAAAATTGAAATTCAGCCTTCATGATGTTGGAAATTGACATACGAAGAAGAAGTTATCGAAGAAACAAAATTGGTCGGTGAGCCTTGTACCAAAAATATTCTTCTCTAAAATGTAAGAATTTTACCTTCATGATGTAGAATATTAAAATGCGATCGCAACGATCCGAAAATCACCCAATTCGGACGTGGAATGAAGAAGATATCAAGGATGCAAAAATGAAGAAAAATGTGTTCAAGCCCACAGTGGGGCGTAATTCTCCTCAAGGCCAACAGTATGGGGCGGAATTACCCAAGGGCCGTGGAATTAAACTGTACCGTGATGCACTGAATCAGATATACGATATTAAGTTGCACCGTGCTACACCGAATCATATTTACGATATTAAGTTGCGCCGTGCTACACCAAATCAGATGTACAATATTAAGTTGCGTCGTGCTCCACTGAATCAGATGTATGATATTAAGTTGTGTCGTGATACACCGAAGCGGATGTACGGGATTAAGTTGCTACGCGCTACACTGGATCATACAAAACTAGCCTGCCTGCCTTCGCCGCCGGGGTTGGCCGCCGACTGTTATTCCGTCATCGTTGTCGGAGAAGATGAAGATGCCGGCAGCTCCTGATGATGATGTCGTGCTGGCGTTATGACGGAAGATGCTAACGGCGTCAGTTAACTGAATAACAACGGAATATTCTTGGTATATGCCAACGACGTCAGTAACGGTAACGGAATATTCCAACAGTGTTAGCATCTGCTGATGTCAGCGCACAGTGTGCTGCCGACCGTGCCTAGGCTGATGACGTGTCGGCTACTTGTTGGTCCGTTACGTGACGTGGCAAGGCGACGTGGCATATCGATGACGTGGCAACCAGCGGACGGTCGAAAACGCTGGCGAGGCACTACTGACGTGGCAATTGTGCTGACGAGGCAAGATGCATCTAAGTTTGATGTACCGCAGAGCATCGAAGTTTGATGTACCGCTGAGCATCGAAGGTTGATATACGTAGATCATCGAAGTTTGATGTACCACAGAGCATCGAAGGATGATATTCGCAGATCATCGAAGTTTGATGTACCGCAGAGCATCGAAGTTTGATGTACCACAGAACATCGAAGGTTGATATACGCAGCGCATCAAAGTTTGATGTAACTCGACGCATCGAAATTTTCCAGAGTGCCGGACGGAATTGGGAACGGCCGCCAGGCTTGGCCGCCGTTTTTTTTTTTTTTTTTCGCAACACTTTTCTTGGACTGTGATCTTTGCTTCTGCAACGGCTGGTGGAAGTGTTATCTTTGTTGTCTTCCCCTTTGCAACAGTTTTGAGAACTGTTGTCCTTTCTCCTTGAACTTTCTGCAACATTATTCCTGGACTGTCGCCTTTTCTCATGAACTTTTCTGTAACAGTTTTTTGTAACGGTTATTTGAGATGCGTTTGTGGACCTTTTCAGGAAACTTTCGTGATGCTTCGTTGGAGGTTTTTCCTTTAGGGTTTCCGCCTCATGTGTTTGTCGTATGTGCGGTGGTGCGTAGTAATGTGACTTGGTACTCGGACATGGTGGAGGTGATTTTGACAAGCTAGGAAATCGAATATGCTGCTGGTATGTTATGGATGAACTGATTTTTTTTTTTAACTATGGACTGTAATGTGCTGCAGATCGAACATCCTGTGAAGCTTTGGTGGCTTCCGACTGTGAAGCTGGACTGCAGTGATTGAAATCAAAACTAGACCCATCCATATTGTGGATCGAATATTCAACAACAATTTTGATGATGTTTTTATGCCATCTTTTACCGTGGACCGAATGCCCTGACAATAGTTTCAACAACCCTTGTCACTATAGATTGGGTGCTTTCCAAAGGTAATAGTTCTGATGGAGTTTCACTCCATCTTTTGCCGCGGACCGAACGTCCTGGCAACATTTCATCAGGCTTTGTGTAATGCAATTTTAGTGGTTTCAGAAGGTAATAGCTTCAGCAAATCTCGAATTGCGAATCTGGACTGCAGCAGTTGCGATCAAATGGACTGCAGTAATTGTGATTAAGTAGTCAGCAGCAGCTGCGATCAACTGGACTGCAACTATTACGATCAAAATGGGTTGCAGCAGTTACGATCAACTGGACTGCAGCAGTGATTTTTCACGATGTTCAAACAGCTTTTTAACGGACTCGATTTTGAAGCATTTTGTATAACTTTTCTCAATGGGAAAACACGATTCCTTTTCTCGTATTCCCTTAGTTTGCCGCCAATGTTTGCGCCCGAAATATTTCCGGCACTAAACACGATGATTTTGGTGTTGTTGATGGAAACAGGGTTAAAAACATGAAACCAGAATAAAGAAATGATACGCAGATTTACGTGGTTCGGCATGGTTTGCCTACATCCACGGACGAATCCCCTAGGGGAGTGGTATTTTATTGATATTTGGAATTACAGTGTATCCCCCTCTTCTGTCTTTGCTACCTCCTCTCTATTTATACAATCCTGAATATAAATGGTATTTACTCCCCCTTGTATTAATTCTGCATGAAACTGCTCATTCATGCCTCCTGAATTAATTCGCATGAAACTGCTCATTCATGGCGCCTGAATTAATTCGCATGAAACTGCTCATTCATGCCTCCAGAATTAATTCGCATGAAACTGCTCATTCATGCCTCCGGAATTAATTCTGCATGCTGGATTGACTGGCTGACATGCATAATGGTCGGCGATGGATGGAGGTGGGCGGCAAGACATCTGATAAGACGAGTTGAGACCGGTTGGCGATGCGATAGAGTATTTAGCTGGGAATTGGTTGGCAACACCGCTGGCATCATGAGTGGAAACTGCATGGCAGCACCATTGGCGACATGAGTGGAAACTGCATGGCAACACCATCGGCAACACGACATTGACATTCACTGATGGTTGACTTTGATCGTTGACCGGGCGTTGACTTTATGTAATACTGGGCAGGCTGGTGGGCTGCTTCGGTTGACTGTTTAGCGGGCTTAGATGAGGGCCAATAGATGACTCAAGTACCAATTTGGCCCATTATGTGGCATTTTTACTTATGGTACAAACATCGCCCCCTCTTAACCTCCAACTTGTTGGGGGTTAAGAAACTTTCGTTTTCCTTAGTCAATGACAAAACTCGCCCCTAAGTGTGGATTATTGATGTTGAGGTGATTGGAAACCTTCTCTTGTTGTTTGCGGAAGTCAAGACGCCCCCAAGAGTAAATTTCTGTTGTTGAAGCGAAAAGAAAACTGCATTCGTTGTTTGTGGAAATCAAGTCGCCCCCAAGTGAGGCTATTGTGTTTGGCGGGAAACAGTTGAGTATGAACCATTGTTGTATGAAAAACAAACAGGACTGAAGGTTGATCTGGTTTGCAACGAAAGCGTGATGCTGGAGCGGAGTGTTGAAAGTGAGTTGTAATTGTTGATGAAAACTAGACTGTGGTAGTTGCGTGGAACTAAACTAGTAACTATTGTTTGGAAAAGATGAGCTATATTTGACGTCACTCAGCTAGAATCTGTTGGTATTAAGCTGTTGTCATTTACGGACTGAGCCGCGGTAGTTACGAGCGAAAGGGTGTGACCCTTTAGTAGTTGAGATGGTAATAAACTTTGTGTGTTGTTGGACCTCCAATGGTCTTGATTGTGCTACTGGATGTGACATCGATCTTTATATGTCTTTAATAGTTATATGAATCAGGATAGCAGTAGCGATGTCGACTAGATCACAATAGTTGCTGTGAAACTGGATTGCAATGATTGCGGTAAACTGGACCGCGACGGCCACAAAAACTGTCCTCTGCAGTATTGAGGAAAACTGGGTTACAACAGCTTCGAGCAAAGCTGGTCAGCAGCAGCTGCGATCAGCTGGCCTGCAGGAGCTGCGAACATAGCGGGACTGCAGCAACTTCGATCAGATGGACTGCAGCAGCGACGAGCAAAGTTGCACTACAGCAGCTGCGATCAGCTGGACTGCAGGAGATTCGATCAGCTGGACTGCAGTAGCAACGAGCAAAATTACACTGCAGCAGCTGCGATTAGCTAGACTGCAGGAGCTACGAATAGAGCTGGATTGCAGCAGCTGCGATTAGCTGGACTGCCACCGCAACGAGCAAGGCTGCACTGCAGCAGCTGCGATCAGCTGGACTGCAGAAACTGCGAACATAACTGGACTGCAGCAGCTTCGATCAGCTGGACTGCATCAGCGACGAGCAAAGCTGCACTGCAGGAGCTACGAACATAGCTGGACTACAGCAGCTTCGATCAGCTGGACTGCAGCAGCGGCGAGCAAGACTGCACTGCAGCAGCTGCGATCAGCTGAACTGCAGGAATTGCGAACATAGCTGGACCGCAGCAGCTTCGATCAGCTGGGCTGCAGTAGCGACGAGCAAGATCGCACTGCAGCAGCTGCGGTCAGTTGGACTGCAGGAGTTACGAACATAGCTGGACTGCAGCAACTTCGATCAGCTGGGCTGCAGCAGCGATGAGCAAGATCGCACTGCAGCAGCTGCGGTCATCTGGACTGCATGGGGAGTGAGCAACGCTGCACCGGCAGCAGCTGCGATAAGCTGGACTGCAGGAGCGACAAGCAGAGCTGGACTGCAGCAGCTTCGATAAGCTGGACTGCAGCAGATGTTGATGGATTAGACTTAAACAGTTCGATAAATCCTGAGCGTAACAGTTATAAATAAAACCAGACTGCATCAGTTACGTCCAACTGAGTACATAATGGATGAGCAAAACTGGACTGCATCAGTTGCATCCAACTGAGTACAGCAGTTGCTTAGGAACTGGACTAGAGCAGTTCGATCAACTTAGCTGTAGCATCTTAACATTACTGATTGCAATGATTGTGTCAAAATATTAGGGTGTATGCTCTCCCCCTCTTAATCCTGTAACTCTTTGGAGGATTAAGAAGTTTGGGTTACCTTTTGTTTCGATTTTCAGAAGCTGAATTCCGCATTATATTTAGGTGCTATGTAACTCGCCCCCAAGCGTATTGAGTGTTACGCAGCTCGCCCCAAGAGAGTTATTTTAGACCATGAGATGTTACATATCTCAACCCCAAGTGATGGTCATCCATGTTGAAGTGATATGCAACTCGCCCCCATAAGACAGTGATCGTCATGCTGCTCAATGCTCGCACAAGGGTGCACAACCTTGCTGCATCTTGCTCGCGCATAGAATGATGTCGAAAGAGTTTCTGCTATATCTGGAATTCGCGCAGGGGGCCAATCCCACTATTCCAGATTCGCACAGAATTGAGATGTGTGCATCTTCACATGCCTTGGCATATGAAAACGCTCGCCACATTGCAAGTGGCCCAGTGAACAAAAGTATGCATGATTATATGAAATGATGCAAAAATATATTTAATTGTATTCGTACCTTATGAGTCGTGGTATTGCGACTTCGTTTATGAGGTGATTAGGATGTCCACTGGCTATGTTGATGTTTTCCAGCGACGATGACTAGTGTAGTTGCCTAAGCGTCTCGGCTTGACTTAGCGACTAGATTGGTTTGCGAGACTGAAGACACTTGCCATGGGATCAGATTTCCAGCAATTGCGATCACCGAATCATAATGATTATAAGCAAAATTGGATCAGAAGCGATTGTGAGGAAAACCATACTACAAAGCAGTTCGATCAAGCTGGATCTGTAGTATTTGTACGAAAAAGAGACTGCAAAGTAGATTCGATCATCCGGACTGCAATATTTGCTAAAGGAACCGGACTACAGCAGATTCGATCAAGCTGACAGTATCATTCCTTTGGTGATTGAATGCGACCATTTCCGGTGTTTCCATTTTATATTTCTAAAAATTTAATTTTCTTCAAAAATTGAAATTCTGCCTTCATGATGTTGGAAATTGACATACGAAGAAGAAGTTATCGAAGAAACAAAATTGGTCGGTGAGCCTTGTACCAAAAATATTCTTCTCTAAAATGTAAGAATTTTACCTTCATGATGTAGAATATTAAAATGCGATCGCAACGATCCGAAAATCACCCAATTCGGACGTGGAATGAAGAAGATATCAAGGATGCAAAAATGAAGAAAAATGTGTTCAAGCCCACAATGGGCGTAATTCTCCTCAAGGCCAACAAGATATGGGGCGGAATTACCCAAGGGCCGTGGAATTAAACTGTATTGTGATGCACTGAATCAGATATACGATATTAAGTTGCACCGTGCTACACCGAATCATATTTACGATATTAAGTTGCGCCGTGCTACACCAAATCAGATGTACAATATTAAGTTGCGTCGTGCTCCACTGAATCAGATGTATGATATTAAGTTGTGTCGTGATACACCGAAGCGGATGTACGGGATTAAGTTGCTACGCGCTACACTGGATCATACAAAACCGCTCACCTTTGCCTTCGCCACGGGGTTGGCAGCCCGGCTATTTATTCCGTCATCGTTGTCGGAGAAGATGAAGATGCCGGCAGCTCCTGATGATGATGTCGTGCTGGCGTTATGACGGAAGATGCTAACGGCGTCAGTTAACTGAATAGCAACGGAATATTCTTGGTATATGCCAACGACGTCAGTAACGGTAACGGAATATTCCAACAGTGTTAGCATCTGCTGATGTCAGCGCACAGTGTGCTGCCGACCGTGTGCCTAGGCTGATGACGTGTCGGCGCTGGTTGGTCCGTTCTGGTGACGTGGCAAGCTGACGTGGCATATCTGATGACGTGGCAACCAGCGGACGGTCGAAAACGCTGGCGAGGCACTACCGACGTGGCAATTGTCTTGTGAGGCAAGATGCATCGAAGTTTGATGTACCGCAGAGCATCGAAGTTTGATGTACTGCATTGAGCATCGAAGGTTGATATACGTAGATCATCGAAGTTTGATGTACCACAGAGCATCGAAGGCTGATATTCGCAGATCATCGAAGTTTGATGTACCGCAGAGCATCGAAGTTTGATGTACCACAGAACATCGAAGGTTGATATACGCAGCGCATCAAAGTTTGATGTAACTCGACGCATCGAAATTTTCCAGAGTGCAGGACGGAATTGGGAACGGCCGCCTGGCTTGGCCTGCTTTTTTTTTTTTTTTGGCTTTTCGCAACACTTTTCTTGGACTGTGATCTTTGCTTCTGCAACGGCTGGTGGAAGTGTTATCTTTGTTGTCTTCCCCTTTGCAACAGTTTTGAGTACTGTTGTCCTTTCTCCTTGAACTTTCTGCAACATTATTCCTGGACTGTCGCCTTTTCTCATGAACTTTTCTGTAACAGTTTTTTGTAACGGTTATTTGAGATGCGTTTGTGGACCTTTTCAGGAAACTTTCGTGATGCTTCGTTGGAGGTTTTTCCTTAGGGTTTCCGCCTCATGTGTTTGTCGTATGTGCAGCTGGTGCAGGTAGTAACGGACTTGGAACTCGGACATGGTGGAGATGATTTTGACAAGCTAGGAAATCGAATATGCTGCTGATATGTTATGGATGAACTGATTTTTTTTTTTTTTAACTATGGACTGTAATGTGCTGCAGATCGAACATCCTGTGAAGCTTTGGTGGCTTCCGACTGTGAAGCTGGACTGCAGTGATTGAAATCAAAACTAGACCCATCCATATTGTGGATCGAATATTCAACAACAATTTTGATGATGTTTTTACGCCATCTTTTACCGTGGACCGAATGCCCTGACAATAGTTTCAACAACCCTTGTCACTATAGATTGGGTGCTTTCCAAAGGTAATAGTTCTGATGGTGTTTCACTCCATCTTTTGCCGCGGACCGAACGTCCTGGCAACATTTCATCAGGCTTTGTGTAATGCAATTTTAGTGGTTTCAGAAGGTAATAGCTTCAGCAAATCTCGAATTGCGAATGCTGGCTTACTGGCGATTGCGATCAAATGGATCGCAAATAATTGTGATTAAGTAGTCGGCGGCAATGCGATCACCTGGACTGCAACTATTACGATCAAAATGGGTTGCAGCGATTACGATCAATCGACTGCAACACTCGATTTTTCACGATGTTCAAACAAACTTTTTAACGGACTCGATTTTGAAGCATTTTGTATAACTTTTCTCAATGGGAAAACACGATTCCTTTTCTCGTATTCCCTTAGTCGGCGCCAATGTTTGCGCCCAGAAATATTTCCGGGCACTAAACACGATGATTTTGGTGTTGTTGATGGAAACAGGGTTAAAAACATGAAACCAGAATAAAGAAATGATACGCAGATTTACGTGGTTCGGCATGGTTTGCCTACATCCACGGACGAATCCCCTAGGGGAGTGGTATTTTATTGATATTTGGAATTACAGTGTATCCCCCTCTTCTCTCTTTGCTACCTCCTCTCTATTTATACAATCCTGAATATAAATGGTATTTACCCCCCCCTGCATTAATTCTGCATGAAACTGCTCATTCATGCCTCCTGAATTAATTCGCATGAAACTGCTCATTCATGGCGCCTGAATTAATTCGCATGAAACTGTTCATTCATGCCTCCAGAATTAAATCGCATGAAACTGCTCATTCATGCCTCTAGAATTAATTCTGCATCTTTGGGCAAGATGGATTGACCGGTGACATGCATAATGGTAGCGGCAAACATGGATGGAGGTTTGGTGGCGACACTGACAGCACGAGTAGAGACTGGTTGGCAGTGCGATATAGTATTTAGCTGGGAATCGGTTGGCAGCACCGCTGGCATCATGAGTGGAAACTGCATAGCAGCACCATTGGCGACATGAGTGGAAACTGCATGGCAGCACCATCGGCAACACGGCCTTGACATTGACTGATGGTTGACTTTGACCGTTGACCAGGCGTTGACTTTATGTAATACTGGGCAGGCTGGTGGGATGCTTCGGTTGACTGTTTAGCGGGCTTGGATGAGGGCCAATAGATGACTCAAGTACCAATTTGGCCCATTATATGGCATTTTTACTTATGGTACAAACAATTCACACAAGTAACTCTCATTGTGAGCTGGTTATGGTTGTTGACGAACCTTATCCAGTTACTGAAAACAATTTCAGTAAGAGAACCCCTAATATGATTTGAATTACTCCAATAATGAATGGGTTTTTTCTCCTGAGGGTCACAATTTACGGATTCGTCTTGTTTATCAGCTTCTTCTTCTTCAAAGAAATAAGAAGGAATCAACTCAGAATCGGGAGATTCTGCAAGATGTATAGAAGATTGCTTCACCCTGAAAGGGGGTTGAAGAGCTAAAGCAATACATCTAATAAACAAGATCGATCTCAACTTCAACATAGCCTTGTACATCAATTTTGACCACTTCCGAAGGGATTCTTCTCGATATGGAGAGTTACTAGGTTTCAGCCAAATTTCTTAGTGAAACTGACAATCGACTAGTTCATCTCTTGCTAACCGTTCCAACTTCATGATAGGTACAATATTTCCATTCATTTCAACCCATTTTTCCTCCATTGAACTGCCACTGATTTCAGAGTACGCACAAGAACTACTGGATAATACCATTTGTCATAGACTTACTTGAGATTCCACAACAAGATCTGATAATAACTAAGAATTGATTGCATAAACATTCAAGTAACTAACCACACTGGACTGCGTTCCTCTTCTATTTTCTTTTTCATAAGCTTCTCAATACAAGACTTTCAGCTTATAAGCTACTTCTTCTAACCTAACATCTACGGCTAACAAGAGCCCAGATGGTCACATCCTAACCTCTCATTACAAATAATAAAAACACCTATTGTTTAGTTAAAGGCTACCAACTATATTATGCTAAATACTGACATCCACGTGATATGGGCACTTCCCACAGGCTTGGGACATGACATAGTATTTTTTGGTTTTGAGCTTGTCGTAGATTTTAAATATCTATTGTATTTGCACTATACTGACTGAGTTAATATCTTAATACAATCCGGGCTTTAGATTTTTCCGATAACTTGAGTTTAGTTGGTGGTTGTTTGTTTCTCACAAGCACTTTTGATCATAAACTTTTAAGTTTACTTGGTTTGTTGCATAAATATACATGTCGTATTTGTAGGCAAAACAATAAAAAAAAGACTTGCATACGTATGGAGTTCTTCATTTCGTTATGGGTGCTACAAGCTTATGACAAATTTCTGGTTGATTTGTTACTTGTGATTATAAATAGAAAACAAAACAAACATAATCAATTAAGGCTGATACAGTAATTTGAGAATGACTCGGCACTTGGCATGTTTGTATGTTCTTATAGCCGACTTTTTTTAAATAGCGATATAAGCTTTAAGTACAAAACCCATGCTCATATCATTTATTATTCCAAGCATGGCACCAGTACAATTTCGACACCTTAGTTGACGCTCTCTTCCCACTTTTGGTACTTTGCTTTTAACTCTATGTATATGTGAATTATTGGTTCGGATGATCAGTAGGCATTAAGTTTTGACATGGTGGTTGTTTATCATACAGGAACTTCAACCTCACTTTCCATCATTTAGTCTATGCTACTTTGTGATCGGTATACCTGAATACTAATATCATTTGAGATCTGCTCTTTTAACCATCACTTGTGTACATGCTTACTACTAATTTTCTATGCTTCTCTAGTTCTATTTTTATGTATGTTTATATCACCCACATTATATGCATTCTATATAACTATTTTATTTTATTTTTGTCTTGTTATCCTTTAAATGGAAATCCACGGCTCCTAGATTCCTTGCATTACATGAATCAATTGCAAGAATATAGCTATAGTGCAACTGATTGCCTATTTTGAAATCTTTGTGCCACCACTAACTGGCATTCTCCTGTATTGTTTTTTGAGGTCCTTAATTGGGTGTAGGTATAACCGTATAGGTGGTGGAAGAAGAGAGTTTGGAGAGTGGAATCTAGCTTGCTGCTGGTGGGGTTTGGATAGGTGGGCTAGTTGTACGAGCAGCTGATGGTCGAGAGTGTCATGAAGGAGTAAGTGTAGATAAAGTTTTAGGTAGTTTTGGTGGTGGTTAAGCAGCTGGTAGAGATTTGTTTCGAGGAACGGGTTGCAAGTGTGCAGTTGATAGCGAGGCTACTGAGGTAAGTTATTCATTATATGCTTATTTATGTTTCTAATGATCGTAATATGAGTGCTATGTAGGTGATTTATATTTATCACATCTCTGAATCTGCTTTACAATAGTAATGGTTTTCACTGGTAACAGATCAAGCTTCAACATCAAAATGACTATAGTGGCATCAGTACAAGCATTTGGTTGGCAGGAAACCCCTGAGGTTAATTTCTCGGGTGCGGTAGGAATACCTCTTCTTTCCTTGGGTACTGATTTTCCATCCTACTTCAGCTTCTCTACCTTGAGATCAAACTGCAAACAGTATGTAGTGTTTGTTTCCCTTAACCTTTTTCACTAGGCAAAACACTGGTCTCGTATTAATTTCTTCAAATGTTTAATTTCAACATCAAAATGACTATAATGGCATCAGTACAAGCATTTGGTTGGCAGGAAACCCTAATGTTAATTTCTCTGGTGCGGTAGGAATACCGCTTCTTTCCTACGATACTGATTTTCCATCCTACTTCAACTTCCCTACCTTGACATCAAACTGCAAATAGTATGTAGTGTTTTTTTCCCTTAACCTTTTTCACTAGGCAAAAGACTGGTCTCGTATTAATTTCTTCAAATATTTATGTATATGAAGTTAAAATCTGGTTAATTTCTTTACCAGCCATCTGTGGAAGTTGCAACTAGCCTTCCAAATTTCTTTGTCAAGACTAAAGAATGTATTGGAAGATCAAGGTACTACTTCTGCAGAGACCGAAGGTATACTAATTTTACCATGAAATGTGTATTGCTTTAGATTTTATTCTGTTATCGTTATGTCAGTTTTAGTAATTTGCTTATCGATTTAGCAGATGTTGCAAGAGCATGTTGTTTTGTCCACTGACATGGAAAATGGTAAATTGATGCCTTTGTAGAACTTAGTGTATGTGATTTTGTGATGTTGTGTAAGTTAATTGCTTCGGTATGTGTTTAACAGATTTGCATACAGTTGGTGGTTTAGTCTCGAGGGATGCATTGAGTTCTTTATTCATCTCACTGAATGTGTTTAATTTTAAATGGCGTCACTTGAAAGACTTCTGATTTTTGATGTGTTTGTTGTGCATGTATTTCTGCTCCAGTTACTGCATTCAGGCTGGAAAATGGTGAAGGAGCATTGAGGGATGCATTGAGTTCAGATAATGTTAGATTTTAAAGGTATTTTGCATTAACACTTGGTATGCAACTCCATACCCCTGATAATGAGTTGGTTTTAATGTTTGTGCTTCAATTCAATGGACAAGGTAGCATGGATTCTGATAACTTGGGCATTGTGCGGGTCTTGTGCTGGGAGAAGGAAGAAAGTGGATCTGCTTTCAAGTCATTTGTGTGTGGGTATATTGATTCCAAATTGTATAACTTTTCAATAACATGGATTTGAAGTTCACTTGATTGTGTAAATTTTCAAACCGTTAAAGGAGTCTCAGTTTGTCTGATTTCAAAAATGGTTTATATGTCATGTCCGATAGTTTGTCAAGTTGTTTGTATGGTTTGTATTGGATTATCAGTTTCGTAGCTTGGTAATAAATTCGTGGCTTAGAATCAAGTTGTGGCTTAAAATTTAAGCTATGGCTTGGTTCTAAAGCTGGGTTTGGTAATATTTTTTTTACTAAAAGCACTTTCAAAAACTATACATGTCAATAATTTTTGAAATTAATGTTTTGGTAAAAAATAAATAAAGTGTTTTTTATCCAAAGCACTTCCCAAATTCTTAAATTTTTAAAAGCGGGGGAGGAGGAGCTTTTAAAAGCTACAAAAGCATTAGCTTTGGTCCCACCTAAATTTAATGCTTGATTTATCTTTTTTAGTCCTACTTTATTTTATAAATGACCAAAGTTCCCCTTACAATCAATTTTTTATTTTTTATTTTTTATTCTTTAAATATTATTATTTTTTATTTTCAAACTATTTTATATACGTATTAATTTATTAATTTTAATCAAATTACAGCACCGGTGGTTGGTAGCCGAGCAACAAGCTGAGCTCCAACTCCTTTCTGAATAACTACACCCAACCTATGAAAAATAAAGCTACCTAAACCACTACCATTTCGTTTAATTAGTCAATAACAAAAATAAAAAATAAAAAAATAATTATTTAATTTTAGTTTGATCTTTTGTTTAAATATTATATATATATATATATATATATTGAAAAGTAGTTAGGTAAAAAAAAATAACAATCATAATAATAGTAACAATTAGTAAATTTAATATTATATATATTTTTATTTAATTAAATATATTAGGTAATATTACTAATGAAATTACACAGGGCTTTTGGTTGGCAACCTAGCAACAAGCTGGGCCCCAACACCTCTTTGAATTGTAACGCCTAAACGATAAAAAATGAAACTACCAAAGCCACTACTAGCGTCATTACTAACCAGACAGTTCCATAGACGCTTAAAAAAAATCAGAGTGTCCTCACCAAGCTCCCCTAAGGTAGAGAAGGCCAGCACACCCAAACAATAACCGTGTGCAATGCACTTGTCCAAGTATTTGGCACGTTTTCGTGAAACCGTACCAGAAATAGCCATACCAGGGGCGAAGGAGCGAACACCATCACTAATAAAAGGAGAGACACCTGTAACGTCCATACAAACATCTTGCCCATTCTCCCAGTTGAGGACGAGGATATCAGCGGGTTTTAGATCTTTGCCATCATCCGACTGAAGACCCATAGAAACCTCCTTGCGCGCAGGCACATTGGCTTTGTAACAAATGTCCACAACAGCATCACGAACCACATCATGACGAAATTTATAACCAATATCTTTAGCACAATGAAGCGCATGATCTCCAAAAATATCCATAGACTTGTTACAACTTGGAAACAAGCTACTCTCAACAAACAGAGGAATACCCAAACGATAACAAAGCACAACTCGAAATTGTCTAGGTCCAAGACATTGGTTGAGCCCACTAATGGGTACCGCCAAAATATAGTCCTGAGCATGCTTGATACGGTTACATTGCCATAGGATGGAGTCTCTTTCAGACATATGAAATTGGTCTGGGATTTGCTTCTTAACTGCATCAAAATAAACAACTGCCAGGGAATGCATGGAAGGGGGGGGCAGTGTCATCGACACAATAAGTAGACGGTAATCCACATACCTGAGCGAAGGTCTGAAGAGCCAGCTGATAAGCTAAACCTTTGTCCGTTAAGAATAAATTACCAAGGATCGTCTTCTGTACTGAAGTAGTCTGACTTCGAGAAGCAAGATAACAGTAAGCACGAGTATCCACCATGGTATAAATGCCAAGTCCGCCATCCTTAATAGGTAAGGTAGCCAATCTCTTCTGTAAAGGACCAAAACCCGCACCATCCCCAGTAATCAGAAGCCTCAAATACTGAAAAAGCTGGTCATCAAAGAGATCAGTAGCCGGTTGTATTGCAGCAGGATTGGTAGTTCGCATAGCAAAATAAAGTTTAGACACACCAGTACAGCTGCGAAGCAAAAGCATCTCACTTTGAGGGTCCCTGAGTTTCTTGATCGCATTCATTAGTTGAACAGTTTTGTGCACCCTATTCAACATCATGTCGCTAATAAAGTCCATGTCTAAACTCACTGGACCACCCAAAAGTTTAAAGCCCTTAGAAGGCCTACCAATACCCGTAGGGAAGACACCATCCATTGTACTCCTAGGATCAAGAGAAGGCCAAAAAACCTCGGTCTTCTTTATATTGAGGTGCAACCCCCTGCCTGGTCCTTCAGATTCAATTATACGCAAAGCCTTGGCTACCTCTAGAGTATCCCCAACTATAGTACCATCATCAAGGTGCCAAGCGTGCAAGTCAAGTTTGCATCGAGAAGCAATGGTCTTCACTAAGGGGTGAAGTGTCAATGCAAATAACAAGGGTCCGAGAGGGTCACCTTGTTGCACACCAAGAGAAGAGGACAAATATATTGGGCATAATAAAGCTTAGCTGGACGTAAGTAACAAAATTCTACCCAGCGAGAAATACCTGGACAGTGAAGACGAACTTCTTTGATGAGCTGAGATCTGCTCACCATGTTGAAGGCATTAGAAAAGTCAATTAGCAACATTGACATATTATCTGAATGACCCTTCAACTCCAAAAGGCGGTTTACAGCATGTAAAATACCTTCACCTCCAACAGGAACACCAACCCCAAATTGGTAATCTCCTAAATAAAAAGTCATGTCCTTCCCAACAGCAAAGGCATCCACCTTAGAAACTAATCTACGCCAAATTGTACCGACGGCAATAGGACGAAGACCTCCACCCGGCTTAAGCAAAGGAGTCAAAGGAGCGCTAGCAATGTATTCGCCCAAAACACCAGGGCATTTTCCCGCCAACCAAAGGTTGACAACCCCAGAGATAGAAACAAGCAAATCATCTTCTACTGCTGCAGCCGCTCCACTAAGAAAATCAACCAAGTGCTGCGCCCTTAGACCATCCCGACCACACGACGTACCTTTCGGGAAACTTTTGATAGCTCCCAAAACTGCCTTGGAATCCACAAAGATGGGATCCACAGAGATGTCGTCTATTGGAACCTCAGAGGAGGATGCTATGGGATGTTTATCTAACAAGTCAAGGTACGTCTTCTCGTCGTATGGGGCAATTCCAGATGAAGATAAAACCCATATAGCCGCTGCGAAATGCCCCAAATTGATCTTTTTCTGACAAGCTACAACAGCAGCTGCAAGCTTTTTCTCCTTCATCTTCTTCTCGTCGGCTTTCTTAGAACCCCACAGCAATGGCTGTTACAACAATTGGTTATCCAAAACAAAGCACCCATTTGGCTCTCTCCAATCATTAAGCGCCTGCAAAATAGCTGCCACTTGCATCCGTTTGCGGTTGACATACTTCCATTCAGCGGAGCTCTTCGGTTGATAGAGAGACAGAGTACAAATGGGGAGGAGAAGCAGACGAAGCCATACTGAAAGACTGCCTGGACTTGTAAAAAAAAATATATATTCTTAAACCCAATAAAATTGAATAAAACTATTTTCAAAGATATGTCTATTTTTGTCATTTGCTACAACAACAATGGTTGAATATGATATTTTACCAAACACACTTTATTTGTTTTTTTAATTAGCTTTAACTTTAATTAATATTTTACCAAACGTCTACTGCTTTTTTCGCACAGCAACGCACAGTAGAAAAGTGCTTTTACAAAAGCTGCAGCAATAACGAACTAAGCCTAAGCCTCTTTATTTTCAATTGCTAAAAACTTTCGCAACGGCAAACACATGTTGCGAATAAAAAGTTTAGCAACGGCGACTGCCGTTGCGAAAAGCCGTTGCTGACCGAGATTCGCAACAGAGCTTATGCCGTTGCGAAAAATTGCGACAGGGTATTTTGCAATGGCAAAGGCCTATTCCGACTCCGGTCAGAAACATCCAGGTTCTGTTGCTAATGTTTAAAATTGTGTAGTAAATACCGTGAGCTACCCAACTTCGCACCAATTTCAGTACTATTTTGATCTCTTGAGTGTTACTTCTTCAATCACCAGGTATGGATGGGGAAAAACGAGTTGTTGGTTTTTTGGGGAAATGAAGAGACGAGCGTGTCGAGACTCCTCGAACCGAGCAAACTTCTCAACCTCATACAGATGCACTGCGAAGGGAGTGCTTATATTCGAGAGATCAATCTGTAGGACTCCGGCCTAAACCAAGTCAATGGCCGTTCCAGAGTCAATTCGGCCGCAAAGAGGGAGATGGGTTGATCTGTAGGAGGGAAGCTGAGAATTGTGTAGGAGCAATGATGATCAAGGATTGTGGATGTGTTGAAGGTTTCTGCAATAATTGGTGAACTGTGGAGTTCGAATAAGTTCTGATGGATTAATGAATTCTTGAGAGTAGTTACTTGAGAAATTCTGGATGATTGTTGATAGCTAGTGATCATTCGTTGTCCTCAATCATGGATTCAGAGACTTATTTATATTGTCAGAGTTGTGAACACCTTGATCCCTGTAAGTGTGACGGTTTCATGAGTGGAAGAATTGGCAAGTGGAAGATCGTGGTAAAGTCAGTTGCATGTCGTGTGGAGACTTGACGGATCGTGCACCCACTACTTTGCTAACTCCTTCAACCGTTTACACAACTTACGCACATTTTTCGTCGTGGATGAAGTCCACGTGCTGTAGGCCACCAGACAAAAACCCTAGTTGTTATACCCCAATTTGACGTGATTGATGTCTCACGAATCGTGGAGTCTGCATCACAGACGTGTATTTAGTTTGTCAGTTGTTGACTGATTAGACAATGAGTCTAGGTTTTGTTGAATCGAGCATGTTTGACAAATGCTCAGCGATTCATGAATATTAATGTTGCTCGTCTGAGCAAATATTGTAAATTCGACGAGTTGTTGAATATTGATGAGTTACTGAATATATGTGGATTATTCGAGCAACTGAGCAAGTATTGCTCGATTCGACGAAATATTGATAAATTACTGAATATTGATAGTTGATCAATATTAGAGCAACTGAGCAAGTATTGCTCAATTCGACGAATTACTGAATATCGAGAATTTGACGAGCAATTGAGCAAGTATTGCTCAATTCGACAAAATAATGAATGTTGGTGATTTGACGTACAATTGAGCAAGTATCGCTCAATTCGGAAAATTACTGAATGTTGATAATTTGTCGTGCAATTGAGCAACTATTGCTCAATTCGAAAAATTACTGATAAATTACCAAATATTGATAGCTGGATCAATATTTGAGCAACTGAGCAAGTATTGCTCGGTTCGACGAAATATTTATTGGTGAATTGACCCAATAAAATATTAAAATATTAGTAAGCTACCAAATATTATATGATTAATTCAGATGTTGGTTGCTGAATCCATCATAAATTTATTAGTGTTTGAATCGTGCTCAGAGTGATGATTCGTGGAGCATTTATTCAAAACCGTAATTTCAGATCATAGTTGATGAATCGCTGAAAATAGGTCATGAGTGATAGAGGGACCGACCACATGGGATGATGGGCGTCCATGTGGTGCCCGGTGCTCGAGTGAGCATGCACCAGGGTTCTCAGTTTGAGGATTGGTGAAAGAATGATGATTAAATGTTGGTTTCATCATTTACTGAAATATTGATGGGTTCAACATTAGGTGATAAAACCTAGGTATGAAAGATGGGGACCGACAAAGAGAGCATGGGACCGTATCTTGGTGGTCACGTGACCAGTTATTGGCCGTTTGAGCAATCCCCAGGTTGGTTGGAGATAGTTTGGGCCCTATACGATCAATTGAGCAAATTAGGTCAGAATTATGAAAACGTGTGGGACCGGCTTTGTGAAAGCCCTAAGGATGACTCGGGTCGGTCATGAAGGCATGCACGTGTTGTCGTGGTGCCCGTGTCTCCGTACTGAAAGTTTCAGTATTTTCTGATGTGCGTTCGAGCAATGTTGTGAATTTTCAGAAGAGTTTCATCTTGACTGAAATTCTTGATTTTTGTTGGAATGAGCATGTATGCTCAATTGATCAATATTTTGTAAATATTATAATAAGTGTATTTTAACATTTAAAATTGCCGTGAGAGGCTAGCCGGCCGTGTGACCTGTTGGCTTTTGGTTTTTCATGATTTGAGCAAAATTTGAGAAGTTATGACGAAATCATGATTTTTGCTCAAACCAAGGAGTTTCATGAATTTAAGAAAATAATAATTATATAAGACTAGGGATTGCAAGGTGTGGAACCGGCCACGGCTAGGGCATGGCCGGCCGGCTATGTTGCCCGGTCCCGCACACCTTTCTCTATTTTATAATATTATTTTTCATGAATCCTTGAAGTTATGGAGAATCCTTGGAGTTATGGAGAATCCATGAGTTTTTGTTGAAACAAAGGAGTTTCATGAGATTAGGGAATAATAATTATAAAAGCTAAGGATTGTGAGGTGTGGGACCGACCACGGCTTGGGCATGGCCGGCCGTCTAGGTTGCCCGGTCCCGCACACCTTTCCTTATTTTATAACATTATTTCATGAATCCATGAAGTTATGGAGGATTCATGAGTTTTTGCAAAAACAAGGAAAGTTGCTAAAACCAAGCAGTTTTCATGAGTTCATGAAATAACAAAAAATAAGGAAAATAATGGAAGAGGCATGGACCGACCATGGCTAGGGAACGGCCGGCCGGCCGGTGGGCCCGACCCTGGGCGCCTCTTATTATTTTATTAATATTTATTGTTTTCTCCTGTTTTGCGTAAGATTCCTCATTGTTTCATATTTTTTGAATGCTCGTTCGTGCATCCGGGTGCTCAGTCGTGCATCATTGTCGAATACACTTGCACCATTTTTGTGGGGCTTACTCAGTGATGATCCAGATGCCCGGTTATTGAGTATTTATTACTAATTTATGAAATCAGTAGAGAATAATTCATGAAACTGAGTAATAAAAATGAATAGTTGTTTATTATTAATTCATAGGATCAGCTGTGGATTCGACTACGAATTCAGAATAATAAAGCAAGCATTACCATCCTATGGGATCGTGGATGCGACCATAAAATCGGAGTAATTAAAATTATCTATCACCATTTCATGAGATCAACTGTGGATTCGATCATGAAATCGGAATAATGAGATAATGTAGTAGTTTATTGCCATTCTATGAGATCAAGTCGTGGATTCGATCATGGAATCAGAGCAATTGTTATTGCCATTCCATGGGATCGGGTCGTGGATTCGACCATGGAATATGAGCGATTGTTATTGCCATTCCATGGGATCAGGCCGTGGATTCGACCATGGAATAGGAGCAATAATAGATTATTCTGGGAATTCTGTGGTGAATGTCGCGGCAGAATTAATCTATTGCAGAAAAGATATTAGCCAGTTAAAGTGTCACATCTATTCTGAATGGTGCATTGTCAGGGAGTCACGGTGTTGTTTACCACCTGAAGGCGTTAGTGCTCTCAATCTACGGAGAACCGCCAGAATCTATACACGGTCTCTCCACATAATCAGGGAACGGTGAGTGTCACCGACGTCCTGAAGGCGTCCGCCGCCCAACTATTCTTCTATGTAGAGGTGGGTCTCTCTCCTGCAGTCAGGGAACAGTGAGTGTCACCGACGTCCTGAAGGCGTTAAGCTCTCAATCTACGGAGAACCGCCCATATACGTTATTCTGCATAGAGGTCACGACGAAATGCCAGGGATCGAACGCTCAGCTAGTGGAGGCTTTTCGAAAACATATTCATCATGGCTTCGTAAAATATGAATCGTTGCATGCCTGAAAGCCGTGTCAAAAACATGCCTCATGATTTTACGGTTTTAACCTTTGTTGAAAATCCACCATCTAGATTAAGTCCCCTGCTTAGTGAGGAATAGTCATGTTCCGCAGTGAGCATTAATTGGTGATTTTCAGTCGACGAGATCGGTGGTCGAGCTCAGTCTACAAAGGTAGCTTCAGAATCCTCGATTTACCCCAATGATGTCATGTACGAGCAAATGCACAGATGAGGACCCTGATAGCAAGATAGAGTGTCACCTCATATGCGCGGAGAGATAAGGCACTGCTAATTTGAGCGTTTAGAAGCCTAGTTATGGTCGGTTTAGGATTCATGGGCCCAAGTCCAAAAAAGGAAACCCATGTTTTATTAGGTTTTGGAAATAAATTTGATATAAAAGGGAAGAAGCCCTAAAATTCTTTTTGTGTTATTGACCGACCACTCTTCTCCTCTCCATCACTTCACGAGCAGCAGCAAGAAAATTCGTCGGAACCAGCACCGTCGCCCGTCCGACCAAATTCCGTCTGGCACCGACATGTAAGTCCGTCCGTCCGTTCTTCTTCTTCTTCTTTTTTTTTTTTTTTTTTTTTTTTTTTTTGATGTATGTTTCGTGATTGATGAGTTGTTCACAAAACCAAAAATCCCATGGTTTCATGCATGCGTAGGATTTATGAAGGATTTTCAGAAAACGTATATATATGCCCGTTTGTTTGTTAGTTGAAGGAACGAGCAAAAAATCCCTAATATGGAAGATATTCATAAACTTTGAATAAACATGGTCTAGTTGCAGTAGAAAAAGTTTTGTTTATTAGGTTTCATGAAAACCCAAGTTTGTTTTCGAAGCATGAATTTTGCAAATACTTTTAAGAACGTAGGTTTGTTCGTAAAAGTAATAAATAATAATCCTTAGGGTTAAAGGAATTTTGAAAAGACATGGAGTTCATGATGAAAATTTGTTTACGAACTTTCAAAATTTTGTTTGAAATATGTAGACTTTTACAAAAATAGAAAAGACCCTCGTTTCGTAGACGAATGCTCGGTTGAGCGCAAAAAGTTTTTTTTTTTTTATATTTACGTGAGTCATTAACTCACGTTTTTTTTTTAAAAAAGGTACGTGAGTTATTCAAGTTTTATTAAATATAAATCAAGTTTTGATTTATGAAAAATTGTTGAAAGCAAACAATTTATGAGTTGATGAATTCGTAGTGTATGTATGAGTTTAGTGATTTTATAGTGTATGTACACGTAAAAATCAGCGAATGTTCACATGGAAAGTTTTGTGAATTATTCATAGTTTCTTGAGAAGTCAGTGTTGACTCTTGAATATGTTTTTGCTCGGCTTTGCAGGTTTGAAAGAACGAACAAGTTTTGAGGTTTTACACTGTTATCACTGAGTTCGTGAAATCGTAAAATAGGTAAGAGTTTAGGATTACCGTTTTTTTTTTTTTTGCAAACGCTGATTGTGAGCATCGTAATTGTTTGATTGCTTTAGTTCCATTGTATTGATGAAACTCGTGTGGAATGTTGCAGCAATTTGGCGGAGATGACTCGATTCCGTAATGATGCTGAAAGTGACGTTTCCAGAGAAGACACTTCTGGAGATGATGATTGCTCCAGGGATGGCGATTCTGGAACTTCTCAGGGGAATGAGGAAATTCCCAAAACCAAGAACATTCCAAGCATCGAAGACAGATTCTTTGAATATTTGTATAGGCCTGAAAAACGTCCTTTAGGTTCTTCGTTTCGGTTGCTCATAAATTCCAGGACTACTGCTCAGAATAAGTTGATGTCTCCTCCAGCAATAATTCGGTTTTGTTTGGAAGGGAAACATTATTCAGCTTCTCATGTGGAACTCAAACTTTCTCGGAAGCCGCTGAAGCATTTTTCTGGATGGGCAAGGCATATGCTAGGCCACAGCCGTGTAAGGACCTTGCTGGATAGTGCGCAGGTGACGCGATCCATTCAAGCTGCTGGAGATTTGATCATTAATCATGATATACCAAGTATCGTGGCATTGCTTGCTCGTTGGTGTATTTCTACTCACACCTTCATATGCATATGGGGAGAGTTCACAATTAATTTAGAAGATATAGTCGCTTTGTTGCATCTTCCAGTCGCCGGAAATTTCCCTGGAGAACTCTCGGCAGAGGAGAAACTGATATCTCGTACTTTGGAAGCTAAATGCATGAGTTCAACGAGTCGCCCAAATTTTGCTATGCTCAATGGTTGAGATACTGGTGGCCGAGAGATATAATTCCTGAAGAACCTATTGATGGTACCATGTCCATCACTTCTTTCCTGTGCTTGTGGCTTTCCAGAGATGTTCTTGAGGACAACGGACATTTGTTGAAGCCGTTGGTGATACCCTTTTCCATTAGGATGGCTAAAGGTGAGAAACTTCCAATTGGTAGCCTATTTTTAGGTTCACTGTTTGTCAACTTGGACTCTTTGGTTTATTGACTCCAGTGTCTCTAACGGTTTCATGAAAATTGAGACATATGCTAATACCATGTTCCTCCAAGCTTTGATGTGGGAGCATCTTGAAAAGTATGCTCTGATTTCCCGTAGTATTTTGCAAGGGCCTAATGTCGACACCTCGAGAAAGACAACGCCAGGATCATGAGGTGGTCTACAAAGCAGCCGCAATACAAGATATGCATCACTGATATTTTGGACATTGAATCCGAGTTCAACTTTCGCCCCTGGGTGTTGGTTCCTGATCTCTTCTCACAATTGATCACCTTCAATGCTGCTGAAGAAAATATCATGTTGAAGACTGGTGCTGATTTGAATGATGGAGAAAGATCTTTCATATTAAGTTGCACTCCTGGCCACCTAGTATCAATAATGCATGGAGAATTCAGAGTAGAGGAATATAACATTGACAGGGAAGCTCGGCAGATGGGCGTCGACCAGTGTATCCCAGGTCACCGAATGAACAAACCATCAGTTGAGTATTTGAAGGCTAATCTGGACTGCACTCATGTGGAGGGAAATGAGTATTTATTCCCATGCTCTGATCGTGCTAATTTCGTGACTCCGGGTTACATAGACTTTTGGCGTCACCAACTTGAGCGTCTGTATGCTTTTGTGATGGATGTTAAGTCTCCAACGCAAGATTTTCCTTCCCTTGACTCTATTAATGCTCGACCACGGCTAAAGTACCTTTCCCGTGGTGACAAGAGGAAGACATCTCCGGAATGTGCGCATGTAAGCCTCTTTTCTCCACGATCGGTGAAAGTAAGCTTAGATGTGTTTTAATTATTCATTGATTTTGTGTAGGATAGCCGCGCTGTGAGGCCTCGAATTTGTGTAAACTTCTTAGACCTTCAAGAAAGTCTCCAAGGTGGAGAAGGAAGAAGCAAAACAGCTCATAGAATGATACCAAATAATGTGCAGTCCCCTGCCGCTTCTTTGGTGAGTTGTTAGCACTTCTCTTATCGTTGCGACTTTTTTGTCCATATAATCAGGATCTTAGAAGATTATTGCTAATTTGTTTCAGAATTTTTCTCCATCGGTTATTGACGGTCTTCATCTTTCCTCTATACGAGCAATTCAGGGATCCAACACCGACGGAGAGGTTGATGTGAGTATCCTTTCATGTAAGTGATTTCAGCATTTCTTTGAATGAAATAATGATGATTATTGTTGATGGATCCAGGAACAGATTGTTGTGGAAAGCCAACATGGTCATGCTATCCATTCGTCTTCGAATAGTAGGGAGAAGGAGAATTCTCAAGAATCGCGACTGAATGAAAACAATGGTGCTCCCAATGTTGATGCCGACCCTGTTAACCCTTCGAATGAATTGGAGACTCCTCAAGTAAGTATCCATTTTGTATTATCTTAATAGAAGTGTAGGATTTCTGATTTGTGAATGAATGAATGAGAATCCCGATGAATATATGAGAAATTTGCCGAAACACGTCATCAGAAAAATCCAGACCCCAGTGTTTTAGTAAAAATGCTGCAGAATCTTCATCCGACATCAGATTTTTACGATCTACCTATGTATCCTTAACCCCAGGAAATTTCCAAGATTTACTCAAAGAAGCTTTTTAAGTTTTGAGCACTTTTAAGGGTCGAAATCGATGAAACAGTAAACCTCTAGGAGACCTCCAGAAAATTTTCAGTCGGTATGACGTCCAATGTTTTAGCCACAACTCCCTGCTCGTTCATCCAATTGCTATGAAATTTTGATATGATGTAGATGACATCCATACAAAGAGAATGGTATATGACTCAACCTTAGATTCCTTACCAATTTCTCCCAGTTCATCGTCTCATATAGAGTAGTATAAAATTTTTTTGACGAACTTATTGAAAAACGTGTTTTATGACTTTTGTGCTATTTGCTCATGTCTTGGACGCATAGTGAAGAACTTAGATAATGTTAGTTCACTTACATGCCGGAATTTATGATTGTATTGAGTTTTCATGCTTGGATCGCTCTAATCCCTTGTAATCTCCTTATTAGGTGCCAAATGCCGAAGTTGGGAATAACGAGACCAATAATGATGATTCGAGCAGTCCCGGCGCTGTTGATAATGAGACAAACATCTCTGCACTTCAAGGCCGTGAGATGGTTGCTGATGATATTGTCGAGGCGATTGAAACACTAATGGTGATTGCTCCAGAAACAGAGGAAGCCGTGCCGAGAGTAGAAAATACTGTCCTAGAAGAAGTTGCGTCTATGATTGCTGAGGTTGCTCCCGAGATCGAGAACCGTATAATAGTGCATGAATATTCTACTGCAAGGATTGTTTGTGAGCCTCCATTTGGTGCTCCACTCCCGTATCATGTATTTGTTGGTGGATTCAGCGTTCCCACCGGGTATGCCAGCATGTATGAGAAATTGTGGAAGATGTATGGCCATATCGTCGTTACAAGAGATCCCAAACGTAGCTACTTCTTGAAAATGCAATTAGGAAATTGCGCATCCTAGA
This sequence comes from Papaver armeniacum, assembly GCA_023531295.1. Classification (NCBI taxonomy): domain Eukaryota; kingdom Viridiplantae; phylum Streptophyta; class Magnoliopsida; order Ranunculales; family Papaveraceae; genus Papaver; species Papaver armeniacum. The sequence goes on along the minus strand of JAJJWW010019169.1, from coordinate 72,729 downwards.
TGATATTCGTACCAGGCCCAGAAGTACTGTCACTCGAGATGTACTCTTTGATTGGGAGTACAACTTGGAAAATTCCGAGAGACTTGGCTTTAACCTGAAGTGGCTTCGTCAGAAGATCAACACCATCAAGGATGCAGTAGTGAAGAATATACCTTTTACCAGTGATGTTTTGTTGGATAAAATGGCTAAGATTGCTGAGTTCACTTAAAAGCTGGAGTTGGAGAAAGCGGCTTTGCAAGTCTTGGAGGATGCTGAGAAGCAGAAATCGTACTTTGATGGCTTTCTTTAGTTTTCTTTCCATAATCTCTTGAACTTTGAACTTCTGAGAGATGTGAGATTTTGGTTTTGAATTTATTGGTTTTGAATTTATGAGTGACCGAGGATTTTCTTTTGGATTTTGGGTTTTGATAGAGATTTTTCTTAAAATAAAGAACTTTTGATAAATTGCTGAATTTCAAATACTGGATGCAAGTATTGCAAACGTTTTGGAGGAATTAAAAATACAGGTAAAAGAAAATCCTAAGATGCAAACTTCAGATGTTTTGAGCGTTTGTATTGGACATAAAACACCCAATGTTGAATGCTTCATGCGTCGAAGATCTTGAGCTAATTCTCATGAATTACTAGTATACTTGTCTTGCCTTTGATGTTAGCCAATTTGTAGTATCCTTCAGCAACTGACTTAGCAATCATAAAAGGTCCTTCCCAGTTAGAACTGTTCGTGGAATGCAAATTGCGTCTGGTTACCTTAAGAACCAAATCTCTTTCATGAAATTTGTTAGGCTTGGTTGCTCGTGCCTTGAATATTTTCTGCTGGTTCGGAATTCCTCGCATAGTGAGATTCCATGTTGGTGGAGCTTTCCAATTCTGCGGCACATGTGGACACTCGTGCAAAGGAGAGTATTTAGGATATTGATTGTGAAACTCATTCATTATCCTAGCAATTACCGTGTTAGTGAGATGATAGACTTGGAGAGGTTCTGTGTCTAACCATTTGGTGAAGTATTGCTGAGGTGAGACTAACCACTCATAGCGTTTGGTGATAGCTAGGTTTTGAGCAGTTTTATGAGTCCCCGGACTAGGGTAGCATATTTAAAAGTTGGTAATACATATGCATCATGGGGAATAAGACTTGCCTGAGTGCGGAACCTTTTGACAAATTCATGTGCGCTTTCTTCGGGTTTTTGTGTGAGTTCCATCAAGGCTTCGTCTTTTCCCAAATGCTCGAAAGGTTGATCATTTTCCGAGTCAGAGCTTTCTTTGATGGAGAATTGTGCAACTGAAGATGAAGATATCGCAGCAACTCTTCCATCATGAATCCATGCTCGCCCAAGAATCATGTCATATCCTGGATCCTCCTTAATTATGAAGAATTTAGTTTCTTTCCAGGTTGAACCATTTGTTATGTTGAGAATGATGTAACCGTAAGCATCCCTGGAGATTCCCTCATGGTCTCGGACTAAGATAGGAGCATGAGTTACTTCTTGTCGAGTGATGCCAGCGGCTCTGTGGGTTTTCAAAGGGATGATGTTAACAGCAGTGCCAACATCGACCAATGCTCGCTTAAATTCATTTCCTTTGAGATAGACCATGGTGAGAAATCCCCAGTCGTACATCTCCTTGTCTCATTCGGCGGTTCGAGAGTGTCTCTCTGAATTGTTAGCCATTTGCCCGACACGATATGGTTCAAGTGCAACAAACATATCATCTCTTTGGGCCTTTGACAAGTACAGCAACTCGCAGACATGCTCAATTAAGGATTGAACTGCTTCCTTGACCGGCTGCTCGGAGGGTGCGAATGTTCTGATTGGGAGAGGATTTATGTGCACTCCTTCAGTCCTCAGTTCCCCTGAGTCAGCCTTTTCTATGCATATACGCTTCAGGGTTCTACAATCACTTGTCGGATGACTGACATACCAATGGAAATGGCAGTAGCGTGCATTTTCCATCTGTTCCTCAGTTGGTTCCTTTTTGACATGAGGTAATTTGATCGCCCCGTCTTGGATCCAGACTTCCAATAGTTCGATCACTTCTTCAATAGAAAAGGGGAAGTCAGGTGCATCTTGATCGTTCTGTTGATGTTGAGTAGGCGATTATGCATTCCTGGCTTGACCATCTTTCCTTTGCGCTTTTGAGGGATTAGACCCTGGAGGAGCATTCTTATGTGGCTGTGTTTCATCTTTACTTTTGCTCCCTTCAGCAACATTCATGGAAGTTTCGACACTGTACTGCTTGTTGATTAGTCATCTGGCAGTGTTGCTTCGAGTGTCTTTCGATTCCTCTACTTTGACAGTTTTCGTTCTTTCTAGCAAAGCAGGAGCGGTAGTTGCTGATCGCTTGGCCGCTTCATGAAGTTCTGAGAAGGTCTGAAAACGAAGATTTTCCAGCAAAGCTCTGTAGACTGGGATCATCCCATTGATGCACAAATCCACCAGTTGTTGTTCAGTAACATTGGGATCATGGCAATCCAAGGCTTGAACCCTGAACCTCTTTACGTAATCATTCAGATTTTCAGCATTTTTCTTTGTCATCCTTCCTAAGTCGGAAAGAGTAACTTGCTCAGAAACAAAGAAGTACTTCCTGTAGAAAGCATTAATCATTTCTCCCCAATTAGCTATGCTTCCTGATGCGATGTTGTTGTACCAAGTATATGCTCGACCCGTCAGGGATTTTGAAAACTCCTTCAAACGGACGACATGGTTGTGTTCATGCTTCCAGGAATCGAGAAACATGTTCTCGAGCATTCCCCGTTCCATTGTAGAGTGTGAAGGTTGGAGAAATGTAACCCTTTGGAAGAGGGATTCTTTGCGTAACAGCAGGATATGGAGGCTGATGACGATGGACTGATGGTGCATGGTCCTTTTCCTGGCTCTCCATAAAACATTCCAGATCTTCACGAGTGATGAAACTAGCAGGTTCAGGTTCCGCAGATTTGTGGGTTTCGTCATCGTCAGGGACAGGAATAACTTCTGGATCCAGAGCTGGAGATGTTTCCTTGTCTTTTCCTTTCTCCCGAGTTTTGTATGACATCTTGTCAGTTAGAGTTTTGAGATGGTTACATAATTCCTTCTGAGTAGCAGCCATATCAGTTTGATTTTTAGCGAGCACTTCCTCAATCTTCATGAGATCAGAGATGGTGGGTGGATTTTCTCTGAGTTCCTCAGGATGTCGACCAAAGAGAGGAAGATTTTCGACATTAGTGTGAGGAGGAGTAACGTCACTACCACTGTTGGAAGCAGGAACGGTTTCTGGATTACCACCGTTGTTGCTAGTGCTAGCATTGTTTGGGTTAGGATTGGTAATTGAACCTGACCTAAGATCAACCATTTTGTGAAAATGAGAGATTTCAACCGAGAGATTAATCTCCCACTGTGGTCGCCTATCTGTGGATGGGGAAAAACGAGTTACTGGTTTTTTGGGGAAATAAAGAGACGAGCGTGTCGAGACTCCTTGAACCGAGAAAACTGCTCAACGTCACACAGATTCACTGCAAAGGGAGTGCTTAGATTCGAGAGATAAATCTGTAGGACTCCGGCCTAAACCAAGTCAATGGCCGTTCCAGAGTCAATTCGGCCGTAAAGAGGGAGATGGGTTGATCTGTAGGAGGGAAGCTGAGAATTGTGTGGGATCAATGATGATCAAGGACTGTGGATGTGTTGAAGGTTTCTGCAATAATTGGTGAACTGTGGAGTTCGAATAAGTTCTGATGGATTGATGAATTCTTGAGAGTAGTTACTCGAGAAATTCTGGATGATTGCTGATAGCTAGTGATCATTCGTTGTCCTCAATCATGGATTTAGAGACTTATTTATATTATCAGAGTTGTGACCACCTTGATCCCTGTAAGTGTGACGGTTTCATGAGTGGAAGAATGGGCAAGTGGAAGATCGTGGTAAAGTCAGTTCCATGTCGTGTGGAGACTTGACGGATCGTACACCCACTACTTTGCTAACTCCTTCAACCGTTTACACAACTTACACACATTTTTCGTCGTGGATGAAGTCCACATGCTGTAGGCCACCAGACCAAAACCCTAGTTGTTATCCCCCAATTTGACGTGATTGATGTCTCACGAATCGTGGAGTCTGCATCACAGACGTGTATTTAGTTTGTCAGTTGTTGACTGATTAGACAATGAGTCTAGGTTTTGTTGAATCGAGCATGTTTGACAAATGCTCAGCGATTCATGAATATTAATGTTGCTCGTCTGAGCAAATATTGTAAATTCGACGAGTTGTTGAATATTGATGAGTTACTGAATATATGTGGATTATTCGAGCAACTGAGCAAGTATTGCTCGATTCGGCGAAATACTGATAAATTAAAGAATATTGATAGATGGATTAATATTAGAGCAACTGAGCAAGTATTGCTCAATTCGAAGAATTACTGAATATCAAGAATTTGATGAGCAATTGAGCAAGTATTGCTCAATTCGATAAAATAATGAATGTTGGTGATTTGACGTACAATTGAGCAAGTGTCGCTCAATTCGGAAAATTACTGAATGTTGATAATTTGTCGTGCAATTGAGCAAGTATTGCTCAATTCGACAAATTACTGATAAATTACCAAATATTGATAGCTGGATCAATATTTGAGCAATCGAGCAAGTATTTCTCGATTCGACGAAACATTTATTGGTGACGTGACCCAATAAAATATTAAAATATTAGTAAGCTACCAAATATTATATGATTAATTCAGATGTCAAGTTGTTTGAATCCATCATAAATTCATTAGTGTTTGAATCGTGCTCAGAGTGATGATTCGTGGAGCATTTATTCAAAACCCTAATTTCAGATCATAGTTGATGAATCGCTGAAAATAGGTCATGAGTGATAGAGGGACCGACCACATGGGATGATGGGCGTCCATGTGGTGCCCGGTGTTCGAGTGAGCATGCACCAGGGTTCTCAGTTTGAGGATTGGTGAAAGAATGATGATTAAATGTTGGTTTCATCATTTACTGAAATATTGCTGGGTTCAACATTAGGTGATAAAACCTAGGTATGAAAGATGGGGACCGACCAAGAGAGCATGACACCGGCTCTTCGTGGTCACGTGACCATTTATTGGCCCAAGAGAGCATGAGACCGGCTCTTGGTGGTCACGTGACCATTTGTTGTTCATTTGAGCAATCCCCAGGTTGGTTGGAGATAGTTTGGGCCCAATACGAGCAATTAAGCAAATTAGGTCAGAATTATGAAAACGTGTGGGACCGGCTTTGTGCAAGCCCTAAGGATGACTGATAGGTGTCTAAAACACCTAATTTACTATCTAGTAGTTACGCTTTCTTTGCTATTTTTCTTGTGAATTATGTACTTTACGTGTGTTTTTGAGTTATTAGGTACTCTGGAGTCGCACGGACGAAAAGATGGAGAAATCACCCAATTGGAGTAAAAAGGGCAAAATTATCATTTCATGGGCAAACACTATCCGGAGCCCAGTCAAGGTTAAGGGCCAACTCTATTTGAAGGAATACTATCTGGAGCTGATCAAAGGTTAAGGGGTCGCTTATCAAGGATGGCCCTTATCTGGGACTAGGGGTCATTTGGAATCCAATCATTACAACCCTCATAGAATCGAGAGAATTCCTCTCATTCATTTCATTCATGAAGGTTAAAGAACAAAAACCAAAGAGCCGTTTCATTCAGAAATTGAGAAGAAGGATTGATTTGAACTCGAGAAAGAGCTCGCTTCCGTTGCTATGAGTCCGTCGAAGAATTCATGGGTTTGTGGTATTTATGAATCCTAGATGATGGAAGATGGATTGAATCTGTTAGGGTTTGGTCGTGAACAATCACTCAAGTCATGAGAAGAGGAAGACAATGGAAGAAATGAATTTGGGGTTTCGCTATGGTGTGATTGAACCAGAGTGAGAAGAAGAAGATTTCACAGGCCGTTGTTGATCGAATGAGGAACAGATGAAAAGGGTCGATGCGGAAATTGGAGGCGGCACCGTATTTCAGAGAAATCATGAAATTGGAATTGTGGAAGATGATGTTGGTTCATGAAATGGAGGAGATCGATGTGCTGTTAATGGTGAGATCGAGAGAAGGGTGAAGTTCAAGGAACTATGGTTAGTGGCTTCGATTGAGAGGATGGTGTTGTTATTAATGGGTTCTGGTGATGAAATTGCAAGGAGACGAGGTGATGTTTGCTTCCATGGGAATCGTGGGTATGTGAGAGAGGCTTGGAAATCACTTGTTGTTGAATTTTATGGGTGTTTACACAAGGAGCTGAATTTTATGGGTGTTTACACAAGGAGTTGAACATAAATAAAGATGGGTTTACATTGGCTTGAGTAAAGAAGGGAAAGAAAGATGAGTTACATTGGTTCGAGATGGCTGAGAGCACAAGGAACTGAAGATTGCTCAAGTCTGCAATGAGCTGAGAAGTTAAGAACAATAGATGGAGTGAGTTGAGAGTTTCATGATAGTATGGATGTTTGGAGTTCCGGGGTATTGGTTGTGAATTTGATAGAGATAATGTTGAGTATGCAGATTGTGGGTTTTAGAATGGCATGAGATGGAATTGCGAGTTTGTGTTGCAAAGCTGGAACTGGCATAGTGGTTTGATTGTGCTGAGACGGGATTGTTGGAAAATACAGGTGGAGTTGAAGCTTAATCTGGGTTGCAATTGAAATGCTTGGTTCGCCTAGTACATGGGATTCCGTATGTTATTGTTTGTGCAGGATTCCGGTATTGAGCTAAGGTTCTGGCGTCTGAGCAGCTGCAATCTGGAGAGTGGAGCAGTTTTTAGTGCAGAACCAGAGAGTACAAGTACTGGTGGTCTTTGAGTCTGCAATGGTTATGGGTTCAGCTGGTGCTAGTTGTGTTGGTTGAGATGAATATAGCTGGAGCTACAGGTGGTACTGGTGGCTTGGATATAGCTGAAGTGCAGCTTACTGAGGCAAGTTTGGAGGCTTAAGAGCAACTAGTGATGGATGTGGCTGAGTTTGAATGAAAGTAGTCAAGTTGGTGGTGGTGCATAGTTGTTGCTGCCACTGAAACAAGCTAATGGGAATCGCAGAGAAGTGTGGCATTGCTAATGGAAATGGAGTGTGGTCTCAGATGGGACTGTGTTGGAGCTCAAATTACAGGGATGTGTTTGTTGGTGGTGTTGCAGTCATGTTGGCTGATGGAGTGATGGAGACAGTGAAGGCATGAATATGTAGCTGCAGGGGTTTGCAGTGTGCAGAATGAATAGCCATCATGGCTGGAAGTGCACTGGCGATGCACAATCATGGTGCAGCAGCAAAGTCAGGCCACTGCAAATGGCCTAGCCCAAAGTGAATCAGACTGAGCCAGACTGACTCGTCTGAATAGCTGAACTGACTCACATCTGACTGAACCCGGTTTGACTCAGTGACTCACCCGAGTTGACTCGACCGTTTTGACCCGGTGACCGGATTGACTTTGCCGGTCACCTGAGCTACTTTCCGGCGACCTTCCGGCCACCTTCCGCCATAATCCCAGTTTTCCGGCGACGGTTTTTCTTGACATAATTTCACATGGGTATTTCTCACACATGGGCTTGGTGGACCACTTGGAGATGGGTTTTGAGAAGACCTAATATTGGAAGGAGTATCCTTTATGGAAATTGAGAAACATATAAAGAGAGGAGATATCTTTATCTTATCTTTTTATTATCTATTCTGTTTGCCTCTACTTTTGTTCTAGGGTTTAGAACCATGAAGTCTTTTCTCTTTCTTCTTGTTATGAACTCCATGAATATGAGCTAGAGTTTTATTATTGGTTATGGAATGAGTTGGATTTCCAAATATGAGTTTTAATTCAATAAATTAGTTTTCTCTTATATTATCGTTTATGATTCACCATCAATATTGTTACATGATTTGAATGTTATTTAGTCGAGTCGCGAATCGATTGAGTTTCTTTTCATCTCTCTTGCTAGATTAGGATTTATTATACGCAAAAGTGATAGATTCCTGATTACAAGTAGCATAATTGTGATTATTGCTTGTAGTGATACATCCTAGTAGTTACATGTGAGTCATAACCTTTGTTAAATCGGATTAGTGCTTTTACACGTTCGATTGCTTTGATTGGCCTGATTTCATAGAACCTAATGCATCTAGGGAATTAAACTTGATTAGTGCTTTTACACGTTAGGTTGTTCTTTTAGATAGAATTCATATTCGCATCTTTTAATGTGTTTGTTGATGACAAGAGGAGATTAGCGGGGTATTCTTGCGATCAAGGTATTCTAGGGCCTTTGATAAAAGTTGAGATTAAAATATCAATTCTAGTTATTGTGTTGAAAACATTTGCTTTTATAAAAATGTTTTTTCTTGTGAATGAAAAGAAAGTGTAATTTATATTTGTGTCGAAATCCTTAACCAATGCTTATTTTGTTTTGTTTTTAGTTTTTGTTTTATTTTTATTATTTTCACATCTTTGAATTTATTTGTTTACTTTTCTTTATTTGCTTTTATTTTTGTTTGCTTTTATAAAAACAAGAGGAATTTAAAAAAGCTAAAGAGAAAATCCAAGAACTTCGTGTTATTTATAGCAAGAAATATGGATAATTCTAATGTGCATATGAAACAATTTGACAACCAAGACCTCTGATCATTCACCTATTCAAAAGGATGGGAACGATCTTTTCTTGCCCTTGCTTCATTATATATTTTGAGTAGTAAGAAAGTGTAATTTATATTCAAAGGGTGGAGCTGAGGATGATGCATTTTCGAGTGTTCTAAAAAAGTTTCTTATGATAAAATTTGGATCCGCAAAAGAGTATGTGCCTTACAACAAAGAGGAATATGTTGAGAATGAGACCGGACCAATATTGTGGAAGACCCAATTGAGCTTGCAAATGATTGTAATGATGATGTTTATGTCGAGACTTTAGTTAAAGCGTTGGTTGCAAGGTTTGATAGAGGACCATGATATACAAGAGGTGAATAATTCACTTGAGTTTCAAGGATTGATTGGGTAATACAAGAGATTGTTTTGTCTAACCCGTTTTGTTTCTTATTTATTGGTTTTGAATTTTTAGTTTTTGTTTTATTTTACTTGATTCTCATATTTTATGGAACAAGAAACCGTGGAAGTACCCCGACTTCTATATTCTTTATACACTTCCAAGTGTGGACAAGAATAAGTGTGGGGAAGCTTTTGTCTTCATAGCTTCACTTTTGCTTTATATTACTAATATTTGTGTGTTTGGGGTTCTATGGAAGGATCCCAACTTTTCAGATTGTTGGTATATGGTGAATCTTGCAAAACAAATGGGAGGCAACCCATAGGTTTTGTATCTTAAACCATTTTATTTATTTATTTTTATAGTTTCATATCATATTTGCATCCCCATGTTTAATTTCATTGCGTCCGGAATCTATCTTAGAAGAGAATTATGACGAATACCTTTTCGTCAGAAAAAATTCAGACTGCACGTAGTTCAGTCAGAGACCATAACTGTCAGACCGTTTATCGAAACACTGTGCCCTTTTGACATTTTGTAGGAAACACGTAGATGAACAACTTTTGTGAAATGGAGTTTTTCCAAATTCCTTACTAATTTGTACAGTTTTTGCGTTTTATCTGCTGTTACGTCAGAATTCAGAATTTTTCGGTTTTACACATTGAGGACAATGTGAAGTTTAGTGTGGGGGAGTCTTTTGCATATAGAGTTTTTAGCCTTTTTGAGTCAAAATTTTCAATTTTTTTGTATATATTTGAATAAAACTCCAACTTGTGGTTAGTTTAGAGTCACATAGTATACATGTCGCTAAGATTACATCGAGAATCTCATAAGAGTGACTCGAACTTAGAGATGACCAGAGAGAACATGATCGGGTTTCTTAATTGTATGAGAGTTAAAGTTGGATTTTACCATGCCAGTGGCAAATAAGGTGCAGACTGAATTCGGTATTAGAAAGTGGTCCCCTATATGGAGACTACCTAATTTAACTTACATACCACTTGTAATCTTGTTCGCAGTTAGCACAATCCACCTTATCTCTCTGTACACCAACAGGTCCATAGAAACACCATCATCATCAACAAGAGGAGCATCACAAATTCGAAGGAAAGTTGAAGATGTTTAAGGTTTACAAGCAACAGTACAAAATTGAGCAGATTTAAGACTTTATGTACGAGAGCGAATATTATCAAGATGAGATTTCGAGAAGTTTATGATATCAAGACATACAAGTTGTAAAGAATCAAGCGGTAAAGTACTTACACCATGGCCTTTGTATTTTATTTTATTTTGTATTTATTTTTCTCTTTGTCTCAAAAAAAAAAAAAAAAAATTAAAGAAAAAAATTAAAGAGAAAAAAAAAAAGAAAAAAAAAAAGACAAGAGAAAATCTTTAGGTTCATTACATCAAGAGTTGAAGACCGAAGACGAAGATGAAGACACCGATGGAAGACCGAAGACGTTTATATGGATCTTTGTGACAATGGTGCTAGTAACGAGGTAAGCAAAGCATATTCCCACCTTCGTTAAGTGGTTGATTTCTTTCTTAGAGATCGTCGGAAAAATGGGTTTTCAAAAATTATAAAAGATGTGGGTTTTTAAAACAATTCCTGTGTGACCCATAAAAAGTCATTTAATTCAATTGTTTTTTTCTCTCTCGACTTTTAAGAATGAGATTTCATTATTTTTGTTTTGTTTTTAGTTTTTGTTTTGGATTTTTCTTATTTTCTGGGTTTTAACTTGGTTTGCCTCGGAACCTGAGTTGTATGTATTTTCATAATTTGTTTTGTTTGATTTGCTCGAGGACTAGCAAAGTTTCACCTAATTTACTATCTAGTTTACGCTTTCTTTCTTTTTTCTTGTGAATTATGTACTTTACGTGTGTTTTTGAGTTATTAGGTACTGAGTCGCACGGACGAAAAGATGGAGAAATCACCCGATTGGAGTAAAAAGGGCAAAATTATCATTTCATGGGCAAACACTATCCGGAGCCCAGTCAAGGTTAAGGGCCAACTCTATTTGAAGGAATACTATCTGGAGCTGATCAAAGGTGAAGGGGCTGCTATCAAGGATGGCCCTTATCTGGGACTAGGGGCTGGCTGAATCCAATCATTACAACCATCCTAGAATCGAGAGAATTCCTCTCATTCATTTCATTCATGAAGGTTAAATAACAAAAACCAAAGAAATGCGTTTCATTCGAGAAATTGAGAAGAAGGATTGATTTGAACTGAGAAAGAGCTCGCTTCATTGCTATGAGTCCGTCAAGAATTCATGGGTTTGTGGTATTTCAATCCGAGATGATGGAAGATGGATTGAATCTGTTAGGGTTTGGTCGTGAACAATGTCAAGTCGTGAGAAGAGAAAGACAATAGAAGAAATGAATTTGGGGTTTCTGCTATGGTCGTGATTGAACCAGTGAGAAGAAGAAGATTTCACAGCCGTTGTTGATCGAATGAGGAACAGATGAAAAGGGTCGATGCGGAAATTGGAGGCGGCACCGTATTTCAGAGAAATCATGAAATTAGAATTGTGGAAGATAATGTTGGTTCGTGAAATGGAGAAGATCGATGTGCTGTTAATGGTGAGATCGAGAGAAGGGTGAAGTTCAAGGAACTATGGTTAGTGGCTTCGATTGAGAGGATGGTGTTGTTATTAATGGGTTCTGGTGATGAAATTGCAAGGAGACGAGGTGATGTTTGCTTCCATGGGAATCGTGGCTGTGAGAGAGGCTTGGAAATCACTGTTGTTGCTGCTGAATTTTATGGGTGTTTACACAAGGAGTTGAACATGAAGAAAGATGGGTTTACATTGGCTTGAGTAAAGAAGGGAAAGAAAGATGAGTTACATTGGTTCGAGATGGCTGAGAGCACAAGGAACTGAAGATTGCTCAAGTCTGCAATGAGCTGAGAAGTTAAGAACAACAGATGGAGTGAGTTGAGCTGGATAGTATGGATGCTGGAGTTCCAGGGTATTGGTTGTGAATTTGATAGAGATAATGTTGAGTATGCAGATTGTGGGTTTTAGAATGGCATGAGCTGGAATTGCGAGTTTGTGTTGCAAAGCTGGAACTGGCATAGTGGTTTGATTGTCTTTGAGACGGGCCATAATGCCAGAGAATGGGTTGTGTTTGAAATGGGTCTTGAATTTGGTAGCCGTTGTAATCGAGAGGAAGATATTGAGTTTCATGGGTTGAGCTGTGATACAGTTCGATAGTTGAGGGTTGAATCTGTGTTGCCATGGATTTCAAGAAGAAGGATAAGAAGACGCTGAGGAAATTAGGGGTTTCTGGTAAAGATTCAGGGAGCTGATTGGTGGTGATCTGTGCTTGTTTGCAGCAATGGAATGATTGACTTGAGACGTTGGATGTATGTTTAGGCTGCGTATGTGATTACAGCTGGTATTGGTTGCTGGCTGAGTTTCAGAGCTTGAATGATAGCAGCTGCATTCGGAATCAAACTGGTGATGAAGGTGGATTGTTGGAACTGATGTTGCAGAGCCAGTGATGCTGTTCGAGAAAGATGCAGGGATAATTGGTACTGGCAGTGGTGAAATGGCTCTGAGCTGAGCTGCAGAGATGAGCAGAGTGGTGGTGTTGCCATGGTTCGTACGCATGAAGTGAAGCCTAGGACTGGTAATGAACGGGAGTGAAGAATATAGATGTATGTTAGGAAAATACAGGTGGAGTTGAAGCTTAATCTGGGTTGCAATTGCGCCGTACATGGGATTCCAGTATTGTTTGTGCAGCTGAGCTAAGGTTCTGGCGTCTGAGCAGCTGCAATCTGGAGAATGGAGCAGTTTTTAGTGCAGAACCAGAGAGTACAAGTACTGGTGGTCTTTGAGTCTGCAATGGTTATGGGTTCAACTGGTGCTAGTTGTGTTGGTTGAGATGAATATAAATTTGAGCTACGGGTGGTACTGCTGGTGGCTTGGAGATAGTCGAAAGTGCAGCTTACTGAGGCAAGTTTGGAGGCTTAAGAGCAACTAGTGATGGATGTGGCTGAGTTTGAATGAAAGTAGTCAAGTTGGTGGTGGTGCATAGTTGTTGCTGCCACTGAAACAAGCTAATGGGAATCGCAGAGAAGTGTGGCATTGCTAATGGAAATGGAGTGTGGTCTCAGATAGGACTGTGTTGGAGCTCAAATTACAGGTATGTGTTTGCTGGTGGTGTTGCAGTGATGTTGGCTGATGGAGTGATGGAGACAGTGAAGGCATGAATATGTAGCTGCAGGGGTTTGCAGTGTGCAGAATGAATAGCCATCATGGCTGGAAGTGCACTGGCGATGCACAATCATGGTGCAGCAGCAAAGTCAGGCCACTGCAATTGGCCTAGCCCAAAGTGAATCGGGCCAGATCGAGCCGATCGACTCGTCAATAGCCGAACCGACTCACATCCGATCGAACCCGGTTTGACTCGGTGACTCACCCGAGTTGACTCGACCGTTTTGACCCGTTGACCTAGACCGGATTGACTTTGCCGGTCACCTGAGCTACTTTCCGGCGACCTTTCCGGCCAATTTCCGGCCATAATCCCAGTTTTACGGCGACGTTTTTTTTTTGACATAATTTCACGTGGGTATTTCTCACACATGGGCTTGGTGGACCACTTGGAGATGGGTTTTGAGAAGACCTAATATTGGAAGGAGTATCCTTTATGGAAATTGAGAAACATATAAAGAGAGGAGATATCTTTATCTTATCTTTTTATTATCTATTCTTTTTGCCTCTACTTTTGTTCTAGGGTTTAGAACCATGAAGTCTTTTCTCTTTCTTCTTGTTATGAACTCCATGAATATGAGCTAGAGTTTTATTATTGGTTATGGAATAAGTTGGATTTCCAAATATGAGTTTTAATTCAATAAATTAGTTTTCTCTCATATTATCGTTTATGATTCACCATCAATATTGTTACATGATTTGAATGTTATTTAGTCGAGTCGCGAATCGATTGAGTTTCTTTTCATCTCTCTTGCTAGATTAGGATTTATTATACGCAAAAGTGATAGATTCCTGATTACAAGTAGCATAATTGTGATTATTGCTTGTAGTGATACATCCTAGTAGTTACATGTGAGTCATAACCTTTGTTAAATCGGATTAGTGCTTTTACACGTTCGATTGCTTTGATTGGCCTGATTTCATAGAACCTAATGCATCTAGGGAATTAAACTTGATTAGTGCTTTTACACGTTAGGTTGTTCTTTTAGATAGAATTCATATTCGCATCTTTTAATGTGTTTGTTGATGACAAGAGGAGATTAGCGGGGTATTCTTGCGATCAAGGTATTCTAGGGCCTTTGATAAAAGTTGAGATTAAAATATCAATTCTAGTTATTGTGTTGAAAACATGTTTGTGAATGAAAACGAAATCCTTAACCAATGCTTTCACATCTTTGAATTTATTTGTTTACTTTTCTTTATTTGCTTTTATTTTTGTTTGCTTTTATAAAAATCAGAAAAATCCCCCGTTGTTATTTATAGGAAACCGAAACAATTTGACAACCAAGACCTCTCTGTGGGAACGATCCTTTCTTGCCCTTGCTTCATTATATATTTTGAGTAGTAAGAAAGTGTAATTTATATTTGTGTCGGCTGACGACCGGTCAATGACTCTGGTCGGTCATGAAGGCATGCACGTGTTGCAGTGGTGCCCGTGTCTCCGTACTGAGAGTTTCAGTATTTTCCGATGTGCGTTCGAGCAATGTTATGGATTTTCAGAAGAGTTTCATCTTGACTGAAATTTTTGATTTTTGTTGGAATGAGCATGTATGCTCAATTCATCAATATTTTGTAAATATTAAAATAAGTATATTTTAACATTTAAAATTGCCGTGAGAGGCTAGCCGGTCGTGTGACCTGTTGGCTTTTGGTTTTTCATGATTTGAGCAAAATTTGAGAAGTTATGACGAAATCATGATTTTTGCTCAAACCAAGAAGTTTCATGAATTTAGGAAAATAATTATTATAAAAGACTAGGGATTGCAAGGTGTGGGACCGGCCACGGCTAGGGCATGGCCGGCCGGCTATGTTTACCGGTCCCGCACACGTTTCCCTATTTTATAATATTATTTTTCATGAATCCTTGAAGTTATGGAGAATCCTTGGAGTTATGGAGAATCCATGAGTTTTTGTTGAAACAAAGGAGTTTCATGAGATTAGGGAATAATAATTATAAAAGCTAAGGATTGTTAGGTGTGGGACCGACCACGGCTCGGGCATGGCCGACCGGCTAGGCTGCCTGGTCCCGCACACCTTTCCTTATTTTATAACATTATTTCATGAATCCATGAAGTTATGGAGGATTCATGAGTTTTTGCAAAAACAAGGAATGTTTCTAAAACCAAGGAGTTTTCATGAGTTCATGAAATAACAAAAAATAAGGAAAATAATGGAAGAGGCATGGACCGTCCATGGCTAGGGCATGGCTTGCCGGCCGGTGGGCCCGGCCCTGGGTTCCTCTTATTATTTTATTATTATTTATTGTTTTCTCATGTTTTGCGTAGGATTCCTCATTGTTTCATATTTTTTGGATGCTCATTCGTGCATCCGGGTGCTCAGTCGTGCATCATTGTCGAATACACTTGCACCATTTTTGTGGGGCTTACTCAGTGATGATCCAGATGCCCTAAGTTATTGAGTATTTATTACTAATTTATGAAATTCAGTAGAGAATAATTCATGAAACTGAGTAATAAAAATGAATAGTTGTTTATTATTAATTCATAGGATCAGCTGTGGATTCGACTATGAATTCAGAATAATAAAGTAAGCATTACCATCCTATGGGATCGTGGATGCGACCATAAAATCGGAGTAATTGAAATTTGTAGGATCATAATATCGCCACAACAACAATTCGCGAAGACAACGAATAACAACACTGCGAGTCAGTCGCAGAGGATTAAATGTAAATGACGCACTGGATGACGATAGGAAGATATGAAATCTGGCGAAAGTTAAGAAGTGTCGCGAATATGAATATTTGTACGCTGCGACACTTCGCAAGACACTTCCGAAAATAAGGGGACAAATTTTTAGTTGTCATTCACTATGTACTACCCTATATAAAGGGATGAGTGGATCTGTCGTAGGAGAGGTCTTTTTGGATTGGAGAGTAAGTCATTAGGAGAGAGAAAGAGAGAAACATTTGTAATTTCTTAAAGTGTAATTCCATTTTCCTGTGAAAACATTCAAGAAAGTTATTAATAAACATTCATAATTGTTCATCTATTATCTATTGAATGGATTAGTTTAACAAAATATAGTGAGGGGTGTATTGTAGGATTTCCTGCAACTACATATTGGCGCTAGAAACAAGCTTTGAACAACATTAAAAGAAGAGAATTAACAAGAAAGAAATTTGAGATAATTTTCAAAAAAAAATTTTACTAAAAGAGAAATGGCTAGAAGAAGAAATGTACTTGAACAACCGGTGAGAAGAAGCGGAAGACTTGCTGGAGAAAGCAGAAATGAAAGAGGAGAATCGTCAAGGATGAATATGAGGAATGATGAAGAGAATCATGTCCAAGCTTTAATTCCACCGATAATAAATGAAACTGTGGATTACGATAGAGTAAGTGTGCACACTTGGAGGACGGATTCTGAGGATGAAAGGGAAGAAGAGCAACAATTGGTAGACAATAGACAAGGAGAAGAAGATCAAAGAATGAATGGAGAAATGAATCCAGGAAATGAAGAACTCACAAAGATTGGAAACATTGAGACAAACGATACATGAAGAGAGGCGACTAGAGGCAGAGGAACGAGCAAACTTGACAAGACAGAATCATGAATTAAGGATGGAAAATATAAGATTGCAAAATAGAAGATCGAGAAGCACTGCGAGATCGAGTTCAAGATCGACTAGGGAAGAAAGAAGGAGAGCTTTACCAACAGAAATTACAGAGGTAGAAAACCAACGAGAAGCACAAAATCTCAGCTCAGAATATCATGAAAGAAGAGAGGACGCAGAAGATCGTTATATTCCCCATCCTGAGAATTTTCAAGATGAGCAGAATGAAGAAAATTAGGGAACTAGGCGATTTCAGGGGCCAAATGATCCAGCCGCTGAAGGAAGAGCAATACTACATGGAAGAGAAGCATTGAGAAGGCAAAAAGAGATCGTGGACGACATTGAGAAACATTATGCTGAACAAGCACGCTTAGCCCGCGAGAGAGAGAGAGTAAGAGCAGAAGTGGAAAACCAAGAATTGGAAGAAGCAATCCGGCAAAATAATCACGACAACCGAGAGAGGAGGCGAGCACAAGATCGTATCAATAGGAATACCAATGGAGAATACGAAAGGATGCAGAGGAGAGTTGATAGAGAACCCAGAAGAGAGAACAATAGATATAATGGTGTGCGAATTGATGAAAGAGACGAAGGAGAAACTCGCAGAGAAAGGAGAGAAGAAAATAGTGAACAAGAAGGTCAAAACAGGCATGAACGAAGGCGGCGAGAGGCAGAGCTAAAAAGACCAGCAGAATCAAATCCTGAGGAAAATGAGCAAATCTTGAAAGAACTAGCAGAAATGAGAAAACTGTTAAACAGTAAGAAGGAAGGAGGAAGAAGACAGTTGGATGAAGCCATCGCAGAAGCTGCGAAGACTCCTTTCACAATAGAAGTACAAATGGGAGGAATACCACCTAAGTGCAATCTGCCTGCATTAACCAACATTTTCGATGGAACAACCTCATGCAGTACAACACATCAAGGCTTATATGAGATGTATGTTACAATGGGAGAATCATGATGCCATATTGTGCAAATACTTCGCATCAAGCTTAATTGGAGAAGCACTGAAATGGTTTGAAGGATTACCAAGAAACACAATCTCATCATTCAACCATTTACAAACTATTTTCTTGGGAGCTTATATAAGTAACAATTCCATGCGACCAGGAATTGAGGATGTATTCTGATTGAAACAAAGAGTTGGCGAGAGTTTAAGACATCTGACAATGAGATGGAGAACAATGTGCAGTGAAATGGCCTAAGGGTAGAGGAAAGATATCTCATTTTATCATTTGTAAATGCTCTGTTCGCAACAAGTTTGTTATACATTCAAATATTCAAATTAAAAATACGATTACGATGGGCCGAGTCATGAGAACTTCAAGAAGAATACATTGCTTTGGAAGAAAGACAAAATGAAATGGAATCATACCCAGTTGCGAATACAAGTTCAAACGCTGCGAATGCAAGTTTATTACCAAAATTTTTAAACTCAAGTGGCGACCACTTCGCAAGGGCAACCTGGAAAACGGAGTTGATGATGGACAACAGAAAATAGTAGCTATGGGAAGCCGAGATCAGGAGGAGTTTGATAGAGAAAGGAACTACTACAACCGCGGCAACAATAATAAAATTCAGAGATTAGATCATATGCAAGAAACTTATGGAGGACAAAGGCGAGAATAACCATGGAAGGCCAAGAAATCGTAGAGTGGTATGGGAAGAGATAAGAATGCCACCACTAAATGCTAGTGTTGAGAAAATTTGGGAAGCTATACTTGTAATGGAGGACGTACCACCACCATGGAATGCAGTGCGGTGAACCACCACCAAGCGACGAAGTCATGAATATTGTTCTTACCATCGCTTTCATGGACATTTAACAAATGATTGCGAAACATAAAGAGAATCATTCTCCGAATGATTGATCGAAAGTTGGCTCATTTTCTAAAAAATGAAGAGAAAGGGAAGCAAGTACTAACAACATCACCATCGAAGCGCAAAGAACATTTCAAAGAAGGGAAAAGAAGCACTCGTAATAGAAGTGGGAACAAAGGCCAAAAATCTATTTTGCAATTCTATCGTTCATTCATATCGTACAATCGAAGACTTTCACGATAACGTGCTTAGTAGAGTATATGCAAGAGATTTTCATAACAAAGAGGTGATGAACCTGGCGAGAAAGTCGCGATTGCAAGATTGGCAGCTAAAAACTATTTCTTTCTCTGCAGACGAAGTACCGAAAGGAAGAGAAGCACATGATAGCCCGTTGGTGGTGCGACTGGACATTAATCCAAGACCAGTTGATGGAGAAGATGACGAAGCAGAAAATTGTTGGGCAATCAATAGAATCCTAACCGATCTTTGGAAGTTCTATGAATATTCTGTTTTACCATACTTATAAGACTATGGGTGGAGAGGATGAAAATTTGATTCCTTCAACATACAAAATTTATGGTTTTAATGGAACAAATGAACAAACCTAAAGGAGAGATTCACATGAGGATACCTTTACAAGGATTATCAGCTAACATTTTATTCTGCGTGGTTGACGTGGAATCTCCTTATAACGCATTAATTGGGCGGCCGTGGCTACAAGAAATCTTGGGAGTAGCATCAACATACCATCAATGTATAAAGTTTCCCCATCCAAATGGTATTGGCATTATAAAGGAGATTGGAAGGAAGGTCGAAATGTTATGAGGTTGACGTGAGAGAGTGGAAGAGAGAAATGCTAAAAGGAAAGATTGGAAACAAAATATCAAAGATGAACAGAGAAAAGAGAAGCTGATGGTGGATACTATAGAAATAAGAAATGAAGAAGCATCGCGAAGTGTCGCAGTAATAGGCGAATGTTATGATGCTGCAAAG
Source organism: Papaver armeniacum (assembly GCA_023531295.1). Classification (NCBI taxonomy): domain Eukaryota; kingdom Viridiplantae; phylum Streptophyta; class Magnoliopsida; order Ranunculales; family Papaveraceae; genus Papaver; species Papaver armeniacum. The sequence goes on along the minus strand of JAJJWW010019169.1, from coordinate 53,172 downwards.
ATAATTGGTTGTAGTTCATCGCGAAGTGCCACAGATGAATGCATGGAAGCAGGCGAACGTTAAGATGGAAAGGAGTCCTTCAAGGGTTGGGATAACACTAAGGCAAAGAGTACAATGAACAAAAGGCATAAAAAGTAAGCTGAATGATCTGCGATAAGTAATCGACAAAGATATATCAAAGGCAAGACTAAGAAGAAATGATATGTGAGAATTTCGACAAAGAGAATGTACAAGAATCCGAGGCAAAAATGAATGAACAACATTGTGCGATGTCTTCGCAAATTAAATATCGAGAACTGACAATTAAATATGAATGATTGAATGATTTAACAACAATGAATGAATAAATGAATGGGACGAACCTTTATGGCGTACACCCTAGTTCGCGAATTACATTTCGTAAGAGGCAAATGTAAGACCTAAAGTGCGTCATATAAGGGGGTATCTCTTAACATGGCTCAGGGAAAAGGTTACACCGCCCCTGGAACCTGGGTCATGCAGATTTGGGGCCCATGAAAGCCTATCCGGAGGAGGTACCTTGGATTCCCAACTATATATGTAGGTTATACCCTGGTTGGGCGACCGAGGGTCTCTTTCAAGGAGTCAGCGTATGATCAAGGCGCCGAGGTACCCGGTTGAGTCAAGAGTGCGGGGAGCATGGAACTTCCTTACCACTCTTGACAAGTCTTGCGCACGCCGCACTCTACCCGAAGAAAACTCCACTTAGGGTGCAGCCTTGTAACCATAAACTCTATAGGTATAAGGGATAAGAGGTCACAAAACAACCTGGTTGTTGTTAAGACCGGATGGGAGGAGCTAGCCTTGTATGGCCGATGTACGCCTCCTTGAAGGGGCAACCGGGGAGGTGATAAGGGCGGCACCCTCCATTAGGGAGCTGATAAGTGCCAAAGACGCAAATGTCACGAGGCTTTGTTTCCGCAAGGAAACTTAGGCTTGTCATATTTGTGCAATGATCCTGCAGAGGCAATAATACTAACGCGAGGGTAAGACGAGATCAATGGGTCCTTACATGAAAGTGTAAAGACGTCCTGCGATTTCGTCGCAAGACGACAATGTCATGGGGCTTTACTTTCGCAAGAGAATTTAGGCCTGTCATATTGTCGCAAGCCAAATATCCTGCAGGGCAAAAATACTTGAATAATGATAAGACAAGGTCAATGGGTTTTTACATGCAAGTGTAAAGACGTCCTGCGATCTTGTCGCAATAAAGGGTGGCAGAGTAAGACCTTTACTTAGGAAGGTCAAGCTTAGAAGTCCACCACAAATGATAAGGCGAGACCAAAAATCTCTTCTTTAATGAAAAGTTCTTGCGATTTCATCGCAATTATAAATTTAAACATCATTCCTGATCAGAAGAAGAACGTGCGAATCTCAGAAATTTCATTCTTTCATCTGAAGATGCATAACAGAGGCAAATATGGGGATGGAAAAGATGAAATATTGTTATCCATCTTCCAATGAAAGAGTTATACATTAATAATGTTAGCCAATTATATTACAAGGAAAAAAACTGCCAAGAAAAGGGAATGAAGATGGAATTTATGGACAACAAACCCAAGAAGTTTACAAAAAAGACACAGAAATGCACAGATATTACACGCAGCGAAAGAAACAAAAAGAATTATCTCTTTGGTGATTCTTCTCCTCTATCCGATCCTTCAATTCTATTATTTTCGCCGCTGAATTTTCTTCTTCGCTTTCGCTATCGTAAATGTCCGAGACAGGCAAATTCTCGTGAACTTCTTCTAAAGCCAAGGATATGAAGAAAGAGGGATTTTATGATCTTTACAAACATACTCCATGGCTTCATTGCGAAAACGAACGTCATCATTATTAAAATTCGCCACCGTAGTTTGAAACCGATTCTTCAACTTGGAATATTTATTCTCGCGAAGGTTGAGATTCTTTGCGAGTCGTGCTTTCTCGCATTCAAGTTCTTCAATCCTTGCTTGAAATCTTTTTCTGGACTCGCAAATAGACAACGATAAGTTAACAACTCAACAAAGAATATTACAGAGGGTAAGAAACAAGAAGGTATAATAAGTAACCTTCTCTCGATATTATATCTTTAACCAAGGAAGTATGCTCGGTATGAAGACTAACATCAACACCTAAATTATTCCTGGCATTATCTAAGATTTTCGCGGCCCAAGCGAATTCATCATCATTATTTATAATAAGAAGTGAACGAATTTGGTTTTCTCGCTCAGTAAGTAAGGAATTCTGACGAAGCAATTCATCTCGCTCCATTTGCACTTCGAGAAGGGACTTTTGAAATGTTGCTAATGCCTGGGCACCATTATTAGCAATGCGATCTTTGTCATCTATATGGTCACTAATTTTCTTCCTTAAAATTTTGGTTTCCTCATGAGACTCGAGATACATTTGTTTAAACTGGTTGGCTGTACTTAAACTAGATCTGTGCTCAATTTCTAAGAGGCGGTACTTGGTTTGGAGTTCATTTAATGAAAGAGTATTAATTCTGCTCGACGAACTACTTAAAAAGTTGTTGAGATGAGCGAGAAGAGTATCATTATCCATAGGCTCAGGAAATGAATGGAGAAGAATAGCTTCTTCGGAGAGGTTATATACATCTGCGAAAGTGATAAGTCAGGTAGCAACAGGAAATTGATAAAATAAAAATAATAAGAGAGAAGAAATTTTTATACCATAAAGTTGCTGATTAGCATTCTGGAGAGTGGTAACTTTGTCTTTCTGGGCAGAAAATTCAGTCTCCAATTGTTGGGTCTTTTCGCGATATCTCGCAGACTCAACTTCTAATTCTTTGATCCTTGTGCAAGATTGGGTATTCTTTTTCAATTGAATATTATACCTCCTCTCAAGATCTGAGGCAACCACAAAAGAAGTTTTTCCAGCCTGCGAAGAAAGATAAAAAGGCTATTAAGATATAAATTAAAAAATGAAGTTGGAAGGGAAACATGAGGTCGAACATACCAACGAATTAAGTGCATTTAAGAAGTTAGGGGATACGGATCTAGAAACTCCTTTGAAAGAGTCATTGCCATCCAGTAGTGTAGCATTGCATACAGTGGCGAGGGTCTCGCATATAGAAGTCAAAGTAGTATCTCCAATTCCTTGAAAAGAATCCGAGAAGATGTTTGAACAACCGATCCATAGGAGAATTGGATGATTGAGCTTCATTTTGGAAAGTTGAATCCAAAACATTATCATTATCATCTTCATCTAAGACTCTTAACTTGAGCTAAGATGAGAGGAAGGCCGAGCTTTTCGCTTCTTAGATGGTGGAGCGAGAAGACTTATCCTTGCGTGCATTGGCTTTAGCTTTGCCTTTAACCTTCGCAGCCTATCGTTTCTTCAACGTCAACCTTCGCATACAAATGAAGATAAGAAATAGAGGCAACAATATTGTTAAGTAATACAAAAGGATATTTCTTACTTCATCCGTAAGCGATCGAAGTATTGCCAAGGTACTTGCCAAAGGATTTGCCTTATAACTTTTCCTCGGTTTGGCAACTGGAAAATTTACAAACTCAATGAATACAAGAGGAAAGAGGGATTGCAAAAGCAAACTATGGAGACATACCTCTTTTGCCTTCTTGGGCCACTTAAATTCCCAAGGACGATAGCCTCATGAGATTTGCGGGAGTACATGCGAACCTGCTATGTAAGGTCCACTTAAGAGCAAAGGAACAACCCACCACCTCTCATCTTTAGAGTGGCGAGGAGTAGTGTTCTTACCCGAATGCCGCCGATATCTTGCATAAGTAATTTATCCTCGGGGATATTATCCTTTCTCTTCAACCGAGCGCCCAAATGAGATTTCTTATTTCTCATGCCTATTACTTCATAATTTTCAAAGAAGTTTTCCACAGTGTATTTCTCGGGGATTATTTCTAAATTTACATATTCGGGATCTCCGACACTTTGTTAGGGTATAGAGATCCTTTGCCAGCACCACGACTGGCAAACTCGAGCATTAGGTGAATACAATCGCCGCATAGTTGATAGACATCTCGCGAGAAGTTCGGATGGGAAAGGATTTCATAAAAGAGTGGCATCTCAGGATCATATAAAGGAATGGGAAGTCCTGCGAGAAGTTGACCTAGCGAAACAATAATCGTGTGATCATCACATTTATGATCGGAGAAAAGCTTGGCAGTGAGTATAGATGAACCTCCTTGATTAGGAATAGTAGAAAGGGTGAAACCTTCATCTTGCAACTTTTTCTGATCTCAATAAAGCGAGGTTTGTACATACGACTAAGTGAAGCCATTATCAATATGGGAATGGATAAAGAATCGAAGATTAAGATATGATAAAAGATCAAAGATTTGCAGTAATAGAAGCGCAGTTTGCGGAAGAAGAAGATAAAAGAAAAAGTGCAGAGAGAAGACGAAAGAGGAGAAGAGAAATATATGAAAAATATATATAGAGAGAAACATCCTCGGGGGAAGCGAGAGCATTTAATGTGAGAAGGGACGTGAATGGTCAAGAATAAACGATTGAAAGAGACGTGTCAGGAATAGAATGGAGGAGTAGACATCTGTAATAAAGTCCGTATGGAAAGACGAAACTGAAACAAGTACAAATAAACAGTTGCGGCGGTTCAAGAATAGTGGTTCTCATGATATTCTCTCCTTCGCAGAGAAGACATGAGAAGAGGCAAGATGTAGGATCATAATATCGCCACAACAACAATTCGCGAAGACAACGAATAACAACACTGCGAGTCAGTCGCAGAGGATTAAATGTAAATGACGCACTGGATGACGATAGGAAGATATGAAATCTGGCGAAAGTTAAGAAGTGTCGCGAATATGAATATTTGTACGCCTGCGACACTTCGCAAGACACTTCCGAAAATAAGGGGACAGCTTAGCTGTCATTCACTATGTACTACCCTATATAAAGGGATGAGTGGATTTGTCGTAGGAGAGGTCTTTTTGGATTGGAGAGTAAGTCATTAGGAGAGACAAAGAGAGAAACATTTGTAATTTCTTAAAGTGTAATTCCATTTTCCTGTGAAAACATTCAAGAAAGTTATTAATAAACATTCATAATTGTTCATCTATTATCTATTGAATGGATTAGTTTAACAAAATATAGTGAGGGGTGTATTGTAGGATTTCCTTCAACTACAAAATTATCTATCACCATTTCATGAGATCAACTGTGTATTCGATCATGAAATCGGAATAATGAGATAATGTAGTAGTTTATTGCTATTCTATGAGATCAAGCCGTGGATTCGATCATGGAATCAAAGCAATTGTTATTGCTATTCCATGGGATCAGGCCGTGGATTCGACCATGGAATAAGAGCGATTGTTATTGCCATTCCATGGAATCAGGCCGTGGATTCGACCATGGAATAGGAGCAATAATAGATTATTCTGGGAATTCAATGGTGAATGTTACGGCAGAATTAATCGATTGCAGAAAAGATATTAGCTAGTTAAAGCGTCACATCTATTCTGAATGGTGCATAGTCAGGGAGTCACGGTGTTGTTTATGACCTGAAGGCGTTAGTGCTCTCAATCTACGGAGAACCGCCCGAATCTATACACGGTCTCTCCACATAATCGTGAACGGTGAGTGTCACCGACGTCCCGAAGGCCTCCGCCGCCCAACTATTCTTCTATGTAGAGGTGGGTCTCTCTCCCCAGATCGAGGAACAAAGTGAGTGTCACCGATGTCCCAAGGCGTTAAGCTCTCAATCTACGGAGAATCGCCCAAATACGTTATTCTCGCATAGAGGTCACGACGAAATGCCAGGTATCGAATGCTCAGCTAGTGGAGGCTTTTCGAAAACATATTCATCATGGCTTCGTAAAATATGAATCGTTGCATGCCTGAAAGCCGTGTCAAAAATATGCCTCATGATTTTACAGTTTTAACCTTTGTTGAAAATCCACCATCTACACCAGGGTGTCATCACAATTCTTAACTTACATTATCACTTGTAATCTTGTTTGCATTAGCACCATCCATTATCTCTCTCGACAAAAACAGGTCCATAGAAACACCATCATCATCAACAAGCGGAGCATCACAAATTCGAAGAAAGTTGAAGATGTTCGAGGTTTACAAGCTATGGCACAAGAACGAGCAGATTTCAGAAGGAGCGGGAAGCAACAAAACAAGGAGCGGAATTCTTACAAGTTGAAGACTTATACAAGAGCGGAGATTATCAAAGATGAAAGTTTATGAAGGTTATGATATCAGGACAATACAAGTTGTGAAGAATCAAACGGTAAAATACTTATACCATGGCCATAGTAATTCCATTGTTATTTTATGTTTACTTTTATTTTTCAGATTGTATTTTCATTTTTCTTGCCTCTCAAAAAAATAGATGTAAGAAAAAATTTCATTAGTTTCACTATTTTGTTTTATTTTCATTTATTTCATTATTTTTGTCTCGAAAAGACAAAACAAAAATCAATAAAAAAAAACGAAAGACAAGAAAAATCCTTTTGTATTACTTTAGTTTGTGCTTATTTTAATTAGGTCATGGGAAGAAGAAAAACATATGAACTAGTTTCAAGCAACAAGGATTTGAGTAAAAAGAGTTACAAATTATCAAGTTTCTATGAGGTTTAAGAGTTCATCATCAACAGTTGAAGACCGAATACGAAGATGGAAGACGTTTTTATGGGGCACTATAAGAGTGGTGCTAATTGTAGATCGGACGACAAGGTAAGTAAGCATATTCTTATCCTCACATAGTGGTTGATTTTCTTTCATGGAGATCGTCAGGAAAAGGGTTTTTCAGAACGGTAAAAGAAGTAAGTTTTCAAAATATTATTTCGGAGGTTGTTCCTTCCCACCATTCAACGTGTTGTAGGATTTCTCTCTTCATTATTACCTGCACACATGTGAGACTAAAAATGCCGTCTTTTGAGTGCAACTTCGTAAAATCCTATTGGTGAGGCAGAAGTTTAGACATTCGATCACTCCCGAACCTGAATTCTTCCATATGGCATTGGTTATTTCTCTATCAACATATAAGCATGAGAATATGTTTTATGGTATTTCTAACTTCTTATTATTAGCGTGCGGGAACTTTATATCTACGTAGCGCGTTGGATGTTAGCAATTATGGAGTATTTGAAAGTTGGAAGAGTAGGTTTGTGTCTATACTTCTTATAAACCCTTACGAGACTATAACTCGTCCGCTAGGGACACCTAAAGGTTTAAAGGCTTGTTACACTTACTAAGTGTAACCTTTACCTCAACGAAAGGGAGTTGTATGGTTTAGAATTAGTTCAGTTTAGTTGCTCGAGGACTAGCAAAGTCTAAGCATGGGAAAAATTGATAGGTGTCTTACACGCCTTGATTATGATCAATTGATTATATAAATTATAACAAATATATAGGGATGCTTTTGTATTTTATAAATTATATAAGTATTAATGTTTTATTTTTTAACCTAGTTGTTTCTCTTGCAACAATTCGCAAGTAACAACCAACACAACATCGTTTCTAACCTATTTACCATTTTATAAATTATGTAAGTGTAATGTTTTATTTTCTAACCTATTTTCCATGAAATTCGTGGATTTACCCGCATCCAGTCCGCTCACATGTCGATCCGCGGGTGTTGGACTAGACGTGGACGCAAATCTGGTACCCGCCATTTTGATGTACTGGATTTGAGTGGCACTAAAACCACGGGTTCGACCCATTGCTCACCCCGGGTCAATAAGGCCCTACATAGGGAGCTCATCCAAGTTAAGTACTACTTGTCGGGCATAACAGTTCTTTGGGAATCCACATGTCCCAAAGAATCCAGCTTAGAGCTCAACTCCACCCAATCGAACCCAAGGTCAATGTAGGATCATAATATCGCAACATACATGGTTCGCGGGATTAATAAACGATGGGCACACGCGAGGGAGTCGCAGAGAGCTAAAGTAAACGACGCAATGAATAACGACAAAGCTAAACATAAAGAAGACGTGAGACCAAGGCGAGGTTAGGAAGTGTCGCGAGAGTGAATGTTTGTGCATCTGCGACACTTCGCGAGACACTCCCGAAAATAAAGGGTAGCTTAGTCATCATCCACTATGTATTACCCTATATAAAGGGCTAAATGAGTCTGTAAGAGGGAGAGATCTTTTTGGAATTGTTGAGCAAGTCATTAGGAGAGAAAGTTTAAGAGTGTTTTAACTTCTAAGTGTAATTCTATTTTTCTACGTGTAAACACTTCACTAATCCAATCAATAAATACTCTTGATCTTACATCTTTCAATGGATTAATTAAGCAAAATCGAGTAAGGGGTGTAGTGTGGGAAATCCCGCTACTACATATGCGCTAGAAACAGGGACCGAGCAGAGATTGACGTAGAAATTGGAAGGAATTTGGATTAACAGAGAAAAGATTTGGAGAAGATACTCAAGAATTCATTGGAAAAGAAAGATGGCTAGAAGAAGAAATGCACAAGGGCAACCAACGATTGTAAGAAGAAGTGGGAGACTTGCTTTGGAGAGGAGGAATGAAACAGAGAATCGTCAAGGATGAATATGAGAAACGATGGAGAAGATCAAAATCAACCACCGATCTCACCAAAGAGGCAAACGCAGCTGTGGATTATGATAGAGTAAGTGTACATACTTGGAGGTCCGATTACAAGACGAGAGGGAAGAAGAGCAGAAGAAATGGTGAACAATGGACAAGGAGAGCAAGGAATGAATGGAGAAAACGAAGAAATTACAAAGATTAGAAAGATTGAGACAAACAATACACGAAGAGAGACGGCTAGAGGCGGAGGAACGAGCAAACTTGACAAGACAGAATCATGAATTGAGGATGGAAAATATGAGGTTGCAAAATAGGAGATCTAGAAGTAGCATGAGATCAAGTTCAAGATCGAATAGGGAAGAAAGAAGGAGAGTTTTACCAACAGAAAGTACCGAGGAGAAACACAAAATCCGAGTATAGAGCATGGCGAGAGAAGAGGGGAAATAGAAGATCGTTATATTCCTCAACCCGAAAATCTTCAAAATGAACTAATAGGGAAAATCAAGGAAACATGCAACTCAAGAACCAAATGACCCAAACAATAAGGGAGAATAATCTTGCATGGGAGAGAAGAACCGAGAAGAAACCGAGAGATTGAGGATGACATTGAGAGACAATACATTGAACAAGCGCGGCTAGCTCGCGAGAGAGAAAGGATAAGAGAAGAAATGGAAAATCAAGAGATGGAAGAGGCAATCCCAAAAACAACCATGACAACCGCGAAATAAGAAGGGAACAAAATCGTACCAATAGAAATATTAATGAAGAATATGAGAGAGCGCAGATGAGAGCTGAGAGACAACCAAGAAGAGAGAACAACCGATATAATGGCGTGCGAATTGAGGAAAGAAACGAAGACGAGCGTCGCAGGGAAAGGAGAGAAGAAAATAACGAACAAGAAGGTCAAAATAGGCACGAGCGAAGAAGAAGAGAAGCGAACTAAAAAGACCAAAGAGAATCAAGTTCGAGGCAAATGAACAAATCTTAAGAGAACTCGGCTGAAATGAGAGGATTGTTGAACAAAGAGAAGGGAAGGAGGAAGGAAACAATTGGACGAAGCCATCGCAGAGCCGCGAAGAACCCCTTCACGCTAGAAGTACGATGGGAGGAATACCTCCTAAATGCAATCTCCCCGCATTAACAAACATCTTTGATGGAACAACTCAAGGCATGACAAAGATATCAAGGCCTATATGAGGTGTATGTTGCAATGGGAGAATCATGACGCTATACTTTGTGTAAATATTTCGCATCAAGCCTAATTGAGAAGCACTAAAATGGTTTGAGGGTCTACCAAGGAACACAATCACATCATTTAATCATTTACAAGCCACATTCCTAGGAGCATACATAAGTAACAACTCTTCACGACTGTGTATTGAAGATGTATTCGGATTGAAACAAAGGGTTGGCGAGAGCTTAAGGCGCTTGACAATAAGATGGAGAACCATGTGTAGCGAAATGGCAGGACGGGTTGAGGAAAGATATCTCATCCTCTCATTTGTGAATGCTCTCTTCGCGACTAACTTGTTATACATTCAAATTTTTAGAGTCAAAAATACAATCACGATGGCAGAATCAAGCGAGAGTTACAAGAAGAATATATCGCCTTAGAAGAAAGATGAATGAAATGAATTCTTATCCTGGTCGCGAACACAAATTCGAATGCTGCGAACGCAAGCTTGTTACCTCAATTCATAAATACAACAAGAGCACTTCGCAAGGACAAAGAAGCAGGAAGGTCAATGAGGGACAGCGGAAGATAGTAGCTATGGGAAGTCATGACCAGGAGGAGTTTGAACAAGAAAGGAACTATTACAACCGTGACAGCAATAATAAGATTCAAAGGCTAGATCATGTGCAAGAAACTTACGGTGGACAAAGGCAATATAACCATGGAGGGCAGAGAAATCGCAGAATAATATGGGAGCCAATTAAGATGCCTCCACTGAATGCTAGTGTGGAAAAGATCTGGGAAGCTATACTTGTGATGGAAAATGTACCAGCACCTTGGAACGTGGGAATGGAACCACCGCCAAAGCGATAGAAGTCATGAATTTTGTTCTTATCACCGTTTCCATGGACATCGAACAAATGATTGTAGAAACATAAAGAGAATTATTCTTAGGATGATTGACCAAGGGAAGTTGAATCACTTTCTAAAGGGAGAAGAAAAAGGCCAGACATTACCACCACCACCGTAAATGCACACGTTGTCGGCGAAAGGAAAGGAAACATTTGTGATAGAGGTCGGAACAAAGGCTAAAAATTTGAAGTGAATAATCAACAAAAACAGGAGAAAAGGTAGCAATCGAAGTAATGATATGCGAGCATCTCGCAGACAAGAGTATATGGGAATTCATTAAGAAAGAAAAATGAAAATACAGAATTGTGCGAATACTTCGCAAACAAGCATCAAAGAATAATGAAACATGAATGATTTAATGATTTAACAAATATGAATGAGTAAAAGAATGGGACGAACCTTTATGGCGTACACCCTAGTTCGCGAATAACATTTCGTAAGAGGCAAATGTAAGACCTAAAGTGCGTCATATAAGGGGGTATCTCTCGACATGGCTCAGGGGGAAGGTTACACCGCTCCCCGAAGCCTCGAGTCATGAAAATTTGGGGCCCATGAAAGCCTATCCGGAAGAGGTACCTTGGATTCCCAACTATATATGTAGGTTATACCCTGGTTGGGCGACCGAGGGTCTCTTCTTAGGAGTCGGTGTATGCTCAAGGCGCCGAGGTACACGGTTGAGCCAGTAGTGCCCTGGATGGATGAACCTACCCCGGCCATTCTTGGCAAGTCTTGGCATATGTTGCACTCGCCCAAGAAAACTCCACTTAGGGTGCAGCCTTGTAACCATAAACCCTATAGGTATAAGGGATAAGAGGCTGCGAAAACAATCAAGTTGTTGTTAAGACCGGATGGGAGGAGCTAGTCTTGTATGGCCGATGTTTCGCCTCCTTGAAGGGGCAACCTGGGAGATGATAAGGGCGATGCTCTCCATTAGGGGGTATCAAAACAGTACGCAAATGTCATGAGGCTATGTTTTCGCAAGAGAATTTAGGCTCGTCATATTTGTGCAATGATCCTGTAGAGGCAATAATACTAACGCGAGGGTAAGGCGAGATCAATGGGTCTTTACATGAAAAGTGTACGGACGTCCTCGCGATTTCGTCGCCGCACGACGGCAATGTCATGGGGCTATGTGTTCGCAAGGATATATAGGCCTGTCATATTGTCGCAACTAAAACATCCCGCAGAGGCAAAAATACTTGAAAAATGATAAGGCAAGATCAATGGGTCTTTACATGCAAGTGTAAAGACGTCCCGCGATTTTGTCGCAATAAAAGGTGTAGGGGAAGACCTCTAATTAGGGAGGTCTAACTCTAAGACCACACAAAAATGATAAGACAGTGGTCAACGGGCTCTTACTTGAAAATGTAGGCGGCTTATGACCTTGTCGCAATAAGAAGAAATAAAAATACATTTATGAAGATAAGGCAAGGCAAGTGGAATCCTTGATTTATGAAGGTACCTCGGAACAAAGACATCTCAATAACAATAAAATTATTATTCAACCACATACATGATGACAACTAAAATCTTCCATCTGAAGATAAATAACAGAGGCAAGTATGGGAATGGAAAAGATGAAATATTGTTATTCATCTTCTGATGAAAGAGTTATACATGAATAATGTTAGTTAGCCGATTATACTACAAGGAAGAACTACCAAAAAAAAAAAAAAAAAAAAAGGGGGGAGTGAAGATTGAATTCAGGGGGGAAAAATCCAAGAAATACACTATAATAAGAATACAGAAATGTACAGATATTACAAGCAGAGAAAGAAAACAAAAAGAGTTATCTCTTTGGTGATTCTTCTTCTTCATCTGATTCTTCAATCGATTATTCTCATCACCGTAATTTTCTTCTTCGCCACCTCGCTATCGAAACGTCCGAGACAAAAAGTGATTCTCAGAACCTTTTCAAGGAGACAGGGATATGAATGCAGAGGGATATTGTGGTCCTTACAAACATACTCCATGCCTCCATTGCGAAAACGAACAAAGATCATTACTAAAGTTCTCCACTGTCATTAGAAATTGTTTCTTCAACTTGGAATATCTATTCTCGCGAAGGAAAGATTCTTTGCGAGTTGTTCTTTTTCTGTTTCAAGTTCTTCAATTCTCGCTGGAAAATTCCCCTACGAGTTGTTCTTTTCGATTCAAGCTCTCTAATTCTAACCTCAAGCCTCTTCTCGATTCTCGCAAATAAGAAACAACAAGTTAACAATTTACAAGCAATATTACGTAAATAAGAAGCAATAAGGTATAATAAGCAACCTTCTCTCGTCGATATCATATCTTTAACCAAGGAAGTATGCTCTACGTGAAGACTAACATCAACACCTAGGTTATTTCCGGCATTATCTAAAATTTTCGCAGCCTGGGCGAATTCGTCGTCACTATTTATAACAAGGAGAGAACGAATTTGATCTTCTCGCTCACTAAGCAAGGAATTCTGGCGAAGCAATTCATCTCGCTCAATTTGTAGTTCAAGGAGAGATTTTTGAAATGTCGCTAATGCCCGTGCACCATTATTAGCAATGCGATCTTTATCATCTATATGGTCACTAATTTTCTTCCTCAAAATTTTGGTTTCTTTATGGGACTCGAGAAACATTCGTTTAAATTGGTTGGCAAAGACTTAAACCAGATCTATGCTCAATTTCTAAAAGACGATATTTGGTCCAAGTTCATTTAATGAAAGAGAGTTAATTTTGTTCGATGAACTACTTAAAGAGTTGTTGAGGTGAGCGAGAAGAAGATTATTATCCATAGGATCGGAAATGTATGGAGAAGAATAGCCTCATCGGAGAGATTATATACATCCGCAAAGTAATAAGTTAGGTAGCAATATACGACCGATAAAATAAAAATAGTAAAAGGAGGTAAAATTTTATACCATAAAGTTGCTTGATTGGCGTTTTGAAGAGTAGACACCTTATCCTTTTGGGAGTCAAGTTCGGTGTTAAACTTTTTGAATTCTCTCGCCTTTATCGCGAGATGACGCAGCTTCAATTTCTAGCTCTCGAATCCTCTTGTTCAATTGGGAATTCTTCTTTTCAAGATTGTTGCGTCTTCTCTCGAGATCTGAGGCAACTACAAAAGAAGTTCTTCCAACCTAAAGAAGATAGAAAAATCATTAATAAATATATATTTAAAAATTTAAAATTAACAGGGAAATATGACCGCATACGTACCAAAGATCCAAAGGCATTCAAGAAGTCAGGAGACACAATTCTAGAGGCTCCATTGAAAGAATTATTGCCCTCTAGTAAAGCAAGATACACACGTTTTGCGAGAATCCCGCAAAGAGAAGCTAGAGGAGCGTCTCCCATCCCTTGGAAAGAGTCTGAGAAGATGCTAGATAACTGATCCATAGAAGAACCGATCAATGGAGTCTCTTTAACTAGAGGAGGATTAGAATCATGGTTATCCTCATCAGAAGATCCGGAGCTTGAGCTGAGGCGAGAAGAAGATTGAGTCTTTCGCTTCTTATTTAGTGGAGCAGAAGATTTATTTTTGCGAGCGACGGTTTTCCCTTACTTTTAATCTTCGCAGCTACAAACTTTCTTCAACTCCAACCTTCGCGCACGCTAAAAGATAAGAAACAGAGGCAACTTTCGCACGTGGTTAAAGATAAAAAATGGAGGCAACAATATTATTTCAAATAACAAAGGAAATATTTCTTACTTCATTCGTAGCGATCGAAGTATGGTCGAGTACTCTCCAACGGATTATCCTTGTACTTTCTTCTCAATTTGGCGATCCGAAAATTTTACAAACTCAACATATATAAAAAGAAAAGTTGTAAAGGCAAGGTTTAAAATGGGAAACATACCTCATTAGCCTTATCGGGCCATTTGAATTCCCAAGGATGATACCCCGCGAGATTCGCAGAAGAACGTGTGAACCCGCGATATAAGGGCCATTTAAAATCAAGGGTACAACCCACCATTTCTCATCTTTGGAGTGGCGAGGAGTAGTATTATTGCCCTAAAACCAATCAATATCCCGCATGAGCAATTTATCCTCGTGGACATTATCCTTCTTTTTCAAAGCGAATGCCCCAAATGAGATTTCGCATTAACCATCTTTATCACTTTGAATAGTTTTCAAAAAGTTCTCTACAAGATACTTCTCAAAGAGCTATTTCCAAATCTGCGAAATCGGGGTGTCTAACAAGAGTAGGGTATAAAGATCCTTTGCCAAAGACCACGATTCGCGAACTCAAGCATTAGGCGAATGCAATCGCCACTCAATTGATAAATAGCCCGAGAGAATTTTTCATGGGCCAAGATTTCGTAAAATAAAGGCATCTCAGGGGTTGTACAAGGGAATGGGAAGTCCCGCGAGAAGTCGACCTAGCGAGACTATGATCTTTTGATCATCACATTGATGATCGTAAAACAAATTTGCGAAAGAATAGATGAAGGTTCTTGATCGGAATGGTTGATAGAGTAAAACCCCTCTCGAGCAACTTCGTTGAACTTCTTCAAAAGACGCTTTGTATGCACGACTAATGGCAGCCATTATCGCATGGGAATGGATGGGAGGTTGAAGGTTAAAGACAAGTGCTAGAAAGGACGAAGAAAAGATTTGCGAAGAGTGAGAGCGCAAATTACGGAAGGAGAAAATCAAAGAAAAGTTGCAGAGAGAAACTAAAGAATGAAAAGGAGGGGAAAAGAAAACTATATATAGGGAAAAAGATCCTCGAGAAAAACGAGGTCATTTAATGCGAAGAGACATGAATGGTCAAAAATAAGCGGTTGAAAGAAACGTGTCAAGAGAAGACATTAATAATCAAAATCCGTGTAAAAGTACGAAATCAAATGATAAAGATAAGCAAACGCGGAAACAATATTGTAAAATCTCATGATACTCTTCCCTTCGCAGGAGAAATATGAGGAGAAATAAGAGACGATACTTCATATATATCTCAAAGAAGCTTCGGAACTTCGCAAAAGAATAGAGGCAAGTACGTACTTTTCAAGTGCAAAGATTCTTCCGCTCGTTCCTTTATCAACAAAGATCAAAGATTATCATCACAACAGATTTTTCCTTCAAGATCGCTTTTCAAGCAATATTCAAGGAAAAAGAGGCAAGATGTAGGATCATAATATCGCAACATACATGGTTCGCGGGATTAATAAACGACAGCGTCGCGAGGGAGTCGCAGAGAGCTAAAGTAAACGACGCAATGAATAACGACAGGCTAAACATAAAGAAGACGTGAGACCTGGCGAGGGTTAGGAAGTGTCGCGAGAGTGAATGTTTGTGCATCTGCGACACTTCGCGAGACACTCCCGAAAATAAAGGGTAGCTTAGCTGTCATCCACTATGTATTACCCTATATAAAGGGCTAAATGAGTCTGTAAGAGGGAGAGATCTTTTTGGAATTGTTGAGCAAGTCATTAGGAGAGAGAAAGTTTAAGAGTGTTTTAACTTCTAAGTGTAATTCTATTTTTCTGTGTAAACACTTCACTAATCCAATCAATAAATACTCTTGATCTTACATCTTTCAATGGATTAATTAAGCAAAATCGAGTAAGGGGTGTAGTGTGGGAAATCCTGCTACTACAGTCAATAAGGCCCTACATAGAGACTCATCCATACTTTCCGAATACAGGTCATAGGCCGCATAGCAGTTCTTCATTCGTTCTAGTTGTTCAGCAAGTGCTGAATAAAATATTAAGGAACCTGGCAAACTGCAACTGCGGTGCAAGGGCGGAGTGAAGGGGTTCATTGGAAGAGTTGAGATTTAGGTTTGGGTTATGTAACAGACTAGGGTTAGAAGAGAAGATAAATAAGGTTTGATTGAATTATTGATTCCTTAATTGAATGAATACAATGTACAAGAGTGCTACGTGTATATATATATGTTCGACTTGTTGAGTTACTTGCAATACAAGTATACTAAGTTTCCTAAGTTACAAAGACTTCTATGTATAACAAAATTCTAGAACCGTAACTTTCCTGAAGTTGTTACGTTGTTCCAATACCCTCCATAAGCGCAACGGGTCATCTTGAACAGTAAGCTTGAATCTTAGTGAATTGAAACGATCCTTGGAGAGTGGCTTGGTGAATATATCCGCTATCTGATCTTTAGATGAAACGAATCGAACATCAAGAAGTTTTAAAGTAACTTGATCACGAACAAAGTGATAATCAATTTCTATATGCTTTGTTCGAGCATGAAAGACTGGATTGACAGTAAGATAGGTTGCTCCGAGATTATCACACCACGTAATGGGTGGAGATTGTGCGAAAATCAGAATTCTTTTAGAAGAGATTGAATCCACATGATTTCAAGAAGTGGCAATTGCAAGTCCACGATACTCGACTTGATCTGCTAGATCGAGAAACCGTCTTCTGTTTCTGAGCACTCCAAGAAATGATATTACCACCTAAATAGATACAATATCCACTGGTAGAACGCCGATCTTCTAAAGAACCTGCCCAATCAATCCGTGTAGGAAGTGAATGATAATTGAAGATTATCAGCTGGTTTGAGAAGAATTCCATAAGTGGAAGTATGTTTAAGATACCTTAATATGCGTTTAACCAATGCCCAATGAAAATCATTGGTGCATGCATGAATTGACAAGCTTTATTGACAAAGATGAGCTATGTCGGGACGAGTGAATGTCGTATTGTAATGCTCCGACTATACTTCTGTATTCTGTTGCATCTGTTAATAGAGTACTGTGATCAGATGAGATAGCTCCAGAAGTACTCATTGGAGTTTGAATTGGCTTAACCCCATCCATTTTTGCTCGAATAAGAAGATCATGAGTGTACCGTTTTTGTGTAAGAAACAAACCAGAAGAGTTACGAGTTGCTTCAATTCCAAGAAAGAAAGACAAAGATCCGAGATCCTTAATCACAAATTCTTTGTGTAGAGATGCACGAATAGAATCCAAGCTTGCAGTATTGATCCAGTGAGAAGAATATCATCAACGTAGACCAAAAGAAAAATAATGCCAGTAGCATCCCGTCGAATAAACAGTGAGGAATCACATTTGGAAGCAATAAACCCCAGTTGAATCAAAAAAGCACAGAGTCTATGATACCAGGCACGTGGTGCTTGCTTGAGTCCGTAAAGCGATTTTTGAAGTTTACAGACATAAGTTGGGAAATTAGGATCCGTGTAGCCTGGAGGTTGTTTCATGTAGACTTCTTCTTCAAGATTACCATGCAAAAACGCATTCTGAACATCGAGTTGATGAATAGACCAATTATGAGACAATGCCAGAGTGAGAACAATACGAATAGTGCAAGGTTTCACCACAGGACTATACATTTCACTATAATCAACACCTTCCTGTTGATGATTTCCCTTAGCTACAAGTCGAGCTTTGAACCGCTCAATTGTACCATCAGATTTGCGTTTTATGCGATATACCCATTTACAACCAACCATATTCATGGAAGGATGATAAGGCACCAATATCCAGGTACCATTTTTGAGTAAAGCATTATATTCGTCATCAGATGCTTGACGCCAGTTAGGATCAGCTTGAGCTTGAGAATAACACGTCGGTTCAAGAAGTGAATCACTGATAAGAGCATACCTTGAGGTATTTGGCTTAAAAATTCCATCTTTAGCTCGAGTAACCATATGGTGAGACGGAATTACTGGAGCATTAGAAGATTGCAAATTAGCTGGCACTGTAGAATTTTGTTGAGACTGAATATTTCCTTGAGTATTAGATGCTGAGGATGATTCCGACAATATATCTGCAGAAGTAGATTCAGGGGATACCGAAGTAGATTGAAAAATAGTATCTCCAGATGGTTTCTCTTGTTGTAAGGGTGAATGCACATCAGGTATCTCTATTCTTTGAGTATTAGTTGGTAAAGATGAACTTGAACTAACAGACACTGGGATAGAAGATATAATGTGCAAAGGGGAAGATATCACCTGATCAGTGGAAGTTGATGCTGGAGATGGTTCAACCGGTGCCGCGAAAGGAAAGGTGGTCTCATCAAAAACTACATGCCTGCTAACATATACACGACCAGTGGGAATATGAAGACACTTATAGCCTTTATGTTGTGGATTATAACCAATGAATACACAGGGTGAGGATGATGGATCCATCTTATGGGTTCTATAAGGACGAAGATGAGGAAAACAAAGACATCCAAACACTCGAAAAGAAGAGTAGTCAGGAGGGGAACCAAACAAAACTTCATACGGAGATGCTTTATCAAGAACAGATGAAGGTACCCTATTCATAAGATAACAAGCAGTAAAGAACGCATCATACCAATAAGAAGTTGGTATAGAGGCCGTAGACAATAATGTTTGACCAGTTTCACGAATGTGACGATGCCTACGTTCAACCAATCCATTTTGCTCAGAGGTGTGTGGACAAGAGAATCGATGAAAAATCCCATTTTGTTGAAGATAGGGTGTAAGCTTCCGATATTCAAGAGCATTATTAGATTGAAAAATCTTTATCTTGCGATTAAAGAGATTCTCAACATGTTTTTGAAAAACTAGAAATATAGAGTAAACATCCGATTTATGAGTAAGAGGAAACATCCATGTAAAACGAGAATAAGCATCAATAAAGATAATGTAATATCGATAACCATCATTAGAGACAATATGAGAAGGACCCCAAACATCCGAGACAATCAAATCAAGAGGATTCAAATAAATAGTATTACTAGAAGAGAAAGGTAACTTATGACTTCGATGTTCATGACAAGAAGAACAAAAACTTAGTTTTCTACTAGATATGGGAAGAGAAAATTCGAAATAACATGACGCACGCCGCATCATAGGATGTCCTAATCTAGAATGCCAGTTTTGCAAGCTAGTACGTTCACCAACAAGACTGGTTGTAGAAGTGCTCGAACTATCAAGAATATAGAGACCACCAACTCTACTTCCATGCAGAAGAACCTTCCCCGTGCATCGATCCTTCACAATACAAAACTCAGGGTGAAACTCAAACAATACATCATTATCAGTAGTAAGCCGAGAAACTGATAATAAATTATGGGAGATTTGAGGAGCAAATAAAGTATTGTTGAGATATAACTTACGTCCTGGAGTACCTAGTATCGAAGAACCAACATGAGTAATTGGAATGGAAGAACCATTACCCATCTTTATTTCATCCGGACCGGTGTATTCTGAAAAAGGATGCAATCTAGCTAGATCATTCGTGATATGATCAGTAGCCCCACTGTCAGGTACCCACGGAGCAGAGGAGGAGGACCCTTGTGTAGTAGCAGCATAATCACGAGGAGCAGATGACTGAGGTTGATTGCGTCGAGGAGGTTGTGGCTTGAAATTGCGATCAAAACGCTTCCAGCACAAATGATAAAGATGTCCAGGTTTTTCACATAACTGACAGACAACACTTTGTCGAGCACTAGCATTAGAGGTGCCAGTATTAGGTCGTGGTAAGAGACCAGTATTCTGAGAAGAATAATTCCGAGAAGCAGCAGCAGCAACAGGTGTAGAATTCAGGAGCTTTGTTTGTTGTTCAACACGTAGTTCAAAGGTGAGAAGGTAGGTGATGAAATCTTCGAGTTTCATAGTTCCCATTGAGGTGGTGAGAGAAGTGACGATAGCATCATATGAAGAGTCCAAACCTATAGAATACAAAAGGACGTAACTCAAATGTTAGTCACAATAGTATCATCGCAGCAGAAGGTCACAACAAGGTCACGAGCTCGATCAATATAGGCTCTCATAGAAAGAGACCCTTTCTTCAGTGCACGGAGCTCACATTGAAGATGATGAATGTGTGCATCAGATTTAGAAGCAAACAAAGATTCCAGGGAGGACCAAACTTCATGAGAAGAGGTAAGACGATGAACTTTTCGTAGTACGGCAGGGGTTAGAGAAGAGAAGATCCATCCTAAAAGAATGCGATCCTGTTTGAGCCAAAGAGCATATTCAGGGTTAGGGTTTTCAGAGTTTTCAAGAGTCGCAGATGGACAAGGTTTGTCACCAGTAACATAACCATCAAGTTCATATCCCTGAAGATAGGGTAAAAATTGAGCACGCCAAAGGTAGTAATTGGTTTCATCGAGTTTGACAGTGATAATATGATGAGGTTGTGTGAAAACAGAGGAAGCCATCATAGATTGAGAAGATTGAAGAACAGTTGAAATTGTAGAAACAGAAGAGGCTGCGGAAGACATGGAGATCACAACCAGGATGATACCAAGTTGAGATTTAGGTTTGGGTTATGTAACAGACTAGGGTTAGAAGAGAAGATAAATAAGGTTTGATTGAATTATTGATTCCTTAATTGAATGAATACAATGTACAAGAGTGCTACGTATATATATATGTTCGACTTGTTGAGTTACTTGCAATACAAGTATACTAAGTTTCCTAAGTTACAAAGACTTCTATGTATAACAAAATTCTAGAACCGTAACTTTCCTGAAGTTGTTACGTTGTTCCAATAGGAAGCCGATAATAGCTCAAACTCTAGCATGCTAGTCATGGGTTACTCTTTCTCCTTCAAGTTACTAGCTGCTAATCTTGGGTTTATTTGGAGATCTCAAAACCTTTTCTCCTCCTTTTTTTTATTTGCAGGTTAGGTCTGAACTTCTAGTTTATAATGAATTTGGGATCAGGATGATCCCTCCAATTCTAGACTACTCGTTCTACAGTTGAACTACCTAAAAGTAGCTCCCGTATTATATCTCACATTTTTTTTAAACAATATTTATAATATAAGAAGAATATAAAGTTTACAAGAAACTGGTTGGGAGTCTAGCAACAAGCTGGGCTCCGACTCCCTTCTGAATAGCAATACCTATCCTGTGAAAAAGAAAACTACCCACTTTGCCATTCATGGTATGGCTTGACAAACAATTTTTAAGCCTCTTTAAAAGGACTACAACATCATCATTCAGTTCGCCTAAGGTAGTGAAAGCAAAAGTACAAAAGCCGTAACCATGAGCCAAACACTTGTCTAAGTACTTCCTGCATTTGCGGGTAACCGCATTGGAGATGGCTTGACCAGGTATAAAAGTACGAACCCCACCACCTGTGAAAGGCGAGACACCCGTCACATCGTAACACACATCTTGACCGTTTTCCCAATTGTGCACAAGAATGTCCGCTGGTCTTAGATCTTTGTCATTATCAGATAAAAATCCCAAAGCAGCTTCTTTCCGGGTAGGAACTCCAGATTTAAAACATATATCTGCAAGCACATCGCGAACTAAATCATGCCGGAATTTGATTCCAACGTATTTGGTACAGTGCAGCGCGTGATCACCAAAAGTATCCATCCTTTTGCCGCAACTGGGACAAGTACTATCTTCATCAAAGAGTGGTATACCTAATCTGTAGCACAATATGGAAGCAAACTGTCTTGGCCCCACAGACTGGTTGAGCCCACTAATGGGGATAGCCATCAAGTAGTCTTGTGCATGTTTGGATTTGTTACATTGCCATAAAACCGAGTCTCTGTCACTATCTCGAAATTTATCCTAAGCATCTCCTTCATTACGACATCAAAGTAGGGTACTGCCAAGGTCTGCATGGGATGAGGGGCAGTGTCATTGATGTTGTAGTTTGAAGGAGATAAGCCACATACCTGTAAGTAATCGTGCAAGGCATGTTGAGAGATGAAGCTTGACTCTGAGACATTTGAGTTGTGAAGAATAGTACATTGCAGCTGTCGTGTTTGAACTTGCGATGCTAAGTAGCAGTAATGGATGGTGTCAGTCATTGTATAGATGCCTAAACCACCACATTTAATCGGCAATGTTGCAATACGCTGTTGCAAAATACCGAACCCGGCACCATCAGCTGTGATGAGTTGTCTCAGGTATTGTAGGAGATGAACGTCAAACTGAGTTTTAGCTTGTTGTAGAGCTACTGGATCAGTAGTGCGCATTGTAAAGTATAACCTGGATACCCCTGTACAGTTGCGCAACAATAGAAGTTCACTTTGAGGATCCTTTAACTTCCTAATGGCCGTCATCAGGTCGATGGTTTTCTTCACCCTAGACATTACCATGTCATTGCAGAATTGCATGTCCAAGCTTACAGGCCCCCCTAGGAGTTTGACACCAAGTGAAGGTCTACTGATGTTGCGTGGAAAAATGCCATCAGCAAAACTTCGGGGATCTTGGGTAGGCCAAAAGAGCTCAGTTTTGCTGACATTGAGATGTAGCCCTCTAGTTTTACCATCACTTCGTATAATGTGTAAAGCTTTGGATACTTCCAATGTGTCACCAATAATAGTGCCGTCATCTAAATACCATGCGTGAAGATCCAAAGTGCATTGAGTGGCTATTTTCTTAACTAATGGATGCAATGCCAAAGCAAAAAGTAATGGTCCGAGGGGTCTCCTGCCGAACACCCCTGAGCCAAGATAGAATGGTGTTGTTATAGTACGGTCTTGCTTGTGAGGCGTAGCAAAACTCCACCCACTTAGAGATAGAAGGACAATGGTTCCTCACCTCTCTAATGATGGTTGTCCCGTCAACTAAATTAAAGGCATTGGCAAAATCAATCAACAACATCGAATTAGCCTTGTAGGTGTCCTTTATTCTCCAAAAGTTTGTTAACGGAGTGTAGAATGCCTTCTCCTCCGCAAACCATACCGACGCCAAATTGATAGTCTCCCAAAAATGGTGTCATATCTTTACCTACTGAAGATGCAGCCAGTTTTGACACTAATCTCCTCCATATAGTACCCACTGCAATGGGGCGAATGCCTCCACCCGGTTTTAACAATGGGGTAAGAGGTGCGCTAGCTATAAATTCCCCCAAAGTTGTCGGGCAATGACCAAGAAGCCACAAATTGACAATTGCAGTGATTGAACGTAAAAGATCTTCTGCGACCGCAGCTGCAGGACCACCCATGGCATCCAAAAGATGTTGTGCGCGCAACCCATCTCTTCCACAAGACGTTCCCCTGGGAAAGCTCTTCAAGGCATGTAAAACTGCGTTGTTACTCACAGACGTTGCAGCAACTTGAATAGGTTCTGGTGGTATGATGGGAGGAGGTGCATATGGGTGCTTCTTCTCAAGGTCCAATAAAGTATCAAGATTCCTAGGGGCTAAGCCATTAGAAGAAATGACCCTAATTGCGGCAGTATAGTGCCCCTGACTCAACTTCTTTCTACAAGCTTGAAGGTTAACAGCGTCTTGTGTCTTTGTCTTGCGTTGTTTGCCTGCAGGTCTTGAATTGGAGACCCCCAACAACTTTTCAGCCAAAAGTAGACAACCATTAGGTTCACGCCACGTTAAAAGGGCCTGGTTGATGGAAGCAATCTGCAACCTCTTCCTAGTGCTTGATCTTTCTTCCAAGGTACATTTAGGGGTATACTGATTGAGGGTGCAAGTGGGCAATAGGATTAAGTGTATCCAAGCGAGATATATCCTGGGATTTTTTATTACCTTGTCAATGGCCGCCTTCAAAGTACGAGAAAACTTCGGTCAGTTTGGAGGAATGCAAGAAACCTGTAGGGATTTGTTTAAGAAAAATCTGGTTGAGTAGATCCAATGAGAGGCAAGTAGATGTATCATTGACAACTTCGTAAATTCAGAACGGGGGTACAAAGTTGAGGTTTCTCAACGCCGTGAATAAGAAAATCGAAGACCTCTTCCGTTGGATGGGCTCGCCGTAATATCACCCGGGTGGAGACGGCAAGGTCTCGCTCCAAGCATGAAGGTGCATACATTGAGTGTAGAGCCACATTTCCATAAGATTTAGCACTCTCTCCCAAGTGTCAAAAACATCAACCATACTGTGTAGTCTTTCTCTACAAATTACCTTGGCTTCTTCTGTAGCACAATGTTTGTCATGTAGATGTTTGCATAGAGAGCTCTTTGCAAAACCTCTTCCATTCCCATTATCTTTACACCCATCAAAGTTCTTGAAAGGGCAATGGAAAAAATTACCCCCGGGATGTTGGTGAAGATGAGTTATGTGATGATGGAGAGGATCTGGGGGTGTGTGTTGTATGTTTACATCACCATCTGCTGCTGCGTGAATCTGAGTAGATGGATATGATGAAGAACGAGGGATAGGCATGTTTTAAAAACCTTTTATAGGTAACTGAGTGTGACTACCTTAACTGACACCAAAATATGAAAGGCTAGTAGTTGAGACGTTTCGTCGAACAGTTCATATGTATTTTGCAAACTAGGTGAGAACAACAACAAAACTCAAAAGGTACTCTGCTATTTCCTTGGTGAAGCTCCTTCTACCACATGCCTTACTGGTTCAGGCTTGAAAGAAACCCAGTACAGCTCTTTGAAAGAAATTAATAAATGAAAGAAAATTTGTAAATTGTTTTAAATTCCACTCACTGTACCCAATCGGAGAAACCAGAATCCAGGTAACGATACCACCGCAAACGAATCACGGAACCAAGAATCACAGTAGCAGGAATCCAGTAACGAGAATCAATAACCAAGAATCACAGTAGCAGGAATCCAGTAACTAAGGAGAGTGGAATGTATGGAGCAACAGTAACTAGATATATGAGCCATGGAAGGAAGTTTATTTTCATATGTTTGATACGGCAGGCAGTACTCCAGTAACTAAAAATGACTTATGCCGAGCTCTTGATACAGCTATGCCTATAAGCACTCATTCAGCGACTAAGTGAACGGCTGAGATATGCTCTGCATGGTACTCTGGACCTACTCGCCAATCGCCACTGATCCTCTCATTATTAGGATGCATTACCTATATGGTCGCCATGTACGAGTTGGATGGGGCCCTTCATATAAGAGCTACATGTTTAGCGAGGTCGATTCTCATATTAGCAACCACAGAAGAAATAAACAGACAGACAAAATGAGATAGGCCCGAAAAGGTTTGTAAGACACATCTTCTGTCTTAAAAAGGCTTTAAAAAGACACACATCTTCTATCTTTAAAATGCTTTAAAAAGAAAAAGAAAAGATCTTCCATCTTAAAACAAAATATACAGCAGATCATGCAGAGGCTAGTATCTAGATTTTTGATTTCTTTGAAATGACTAGATATGAATATTCAAAACGGAAAATGGGTCATTTGTCCAAAAAAAAATTAAAACACGGTTCAAATGGACGAGTAAAAAAATTTATGGGTGAAATGGACAAAAAAAAAATAGCAAGGATGAAACTGGATTCATCCCTACTTAAACTTAAAAAATAAAGAAGGATGAAACCTGGATGCATCCTCGTAAAAATAAAAATAAGAAAAAATATTTGAAAATGGACAGGATGAAACCTGGTTACATCCTCGCCTATTTTTAAATTTTTGTCCATTTAAACAAAGATTCTAAATCAATTGTCCTTTTCACCTGCGAATTTTGATTTTGGTCTTTTTAACCAATTTTGTGTATTCAAAATCCTGTTAATCCTTAATGTCCATCAGGACCATCACAATATTGTGAAGTTCAAGCTTGTACATAATTTTTACATACAGCTTGGGAGCTTGACTGTGATTTATAGGGCTAACACAGACTTTAAGAATATCGCCATGCTGAGGGGAAAAAAGGAATTTTGTATGCCCACTGCAATAATCAAATTTAATGCTCATTCAGAAATTAAATCAAACTAGTGAGATTGCCTCATGCCTGGTAAGTTGCAGATATTCCAATAATCATCACCTGGCACAAAAATATACTTGAACACCAGAGATGCTAACACCGTGCACAAATATCCTTGATCATATTTCTAATTTCTTTTTCCCTCCGCGCACAAATATCCTTGCGCCCCTTTCGTCTTTAGCTAATTCTAGCTATATCTAGCTTGCTAGGTAATATACAAATAGTAAGTTATTTGACAAACTTAAACAGTAAGAACAACTGCCATCTCCTCTGCGCCTTCCTAAAGTTGAAACTAAAACACGACAAAGTGCTCCTGTTTGCACTTCTAAAGACACAACAGGGAACAGCAACAAGACAACTGATATCACTACATATAAGTCCCTCGAGAGAAGTAGAAGGACCCCATTCCATACCTGTAAATTATAAAAGAAAATCGAGTGTTGGTAGTCCAATACAGCCTGGAAAACATAGATGCTTAATCTCCTTATCTTTTAACCAACCTAAAACAAAATTGACACAGGCCGAATTCTTCCAACGACCCTTGAGAGGTATGGTTCACTGGGATTGAAACCAATATGGATATAATGTAACTGTTTGGTTTTTGCTCCTCCTTGAGAATCCTTATCATGGTCCTTCCTTCCGCACCTAATAACTGCATCATATCTTATCCAACTGATTCGAACCACAAATCTATTAAAAGCCTATGCTTTGTATGTTTACCACTCCCAGACTTGTACAATGGGAATATATGTTATCCAAATAAAGTACTGGCTGAAGGATTTATGTTCCCATTGATCCAAGGGATGTACCTCCATCAGATACTTCCCCTCCACTCTGCAAGTAGATACAACTATTATTTTATTATAAGAAAAACAAAAATAATTCCAATTGCAACTTAATGCAAGTGATTCCCTTCTGAAAGGTTATTCCAATGCTTTGCTAAACTGATATGTGGGACGGATATTGGGTTATGGACTTCTTGGCTCATGAAAAGGCATGATGTTGAGTATATACAGTAGCAGTACAGTAGGGGATAATTTTACCTGAAGCTATCAAGTATCTTGAGCATATTTTTATTCAGAATCCATCCAGCCATGGTCTGTAACCCACTATAGGGAAGGTCCACCAAGACAGTAAAATCAGAATTTTTAGAGAAAGAAAAGGACGGAACCCATTTGAAAGAGCACTTATCACTAGAGACTCGATATATTCTTTAGAACAGTTGCAAGAATCCAATATCAAGCCCAATGATTTAAGCAACTTGATCAACAGGGTGAAGTCATATTCAAAATCATCACAAAAATAAAAATAAGGAACAAAATCTTAATTGACATGGCACTGTCCAGAGAAAACTGTGTGAATATCATGAGGCGGGAGACCTGTGGAGCTAATCTAACAAGTATAAAGAACAATATAATCAGCAAAGAACATAAATCCAAAGAAATCATTCTATAATTAGGAAGGCATCTAGTCATCTTTTTCATTCTTTAAATTTAACAAAGTTAGTTGTTCTGCAAATTACGCACCTCTTTCATGCATTGACACTCATCCTAAATACTTGTAAGATCAACCATCTAGCCAACGGGTCACCCAAGAAAAGCTAATATGCCTAGGTAATTTTACCAGAGATTGGAGACATTTTTCTTAGCAGTTATATCTTCTATAATTAGGAAGGCATCTAGTCATCTTTTTCATTCTCTAAATTTCACAAAGTTTGTTGTTCTGCAAATTACGCACCACTTTCATGCATTGACACTCATCCTAAATACTTGTAAGATCAACCATCTAGCCTACGGTTCACCCAAGAAAAGCTAATATGCCAAGGTAATTTTACCAGAGATTGGAGACATTTTTCTTAACAGTTATATCCAAAACAAACCAAGTTTTTGAGTCTTCTAAAAGTGATCAGCTACAAGCTGATGTCTTCCCACCCAACTTGCTGAAAAATAATGCATCTGGCTAACCTATAAAGCTCCAGCAGTGACATTTTTTATTCCTTCCACAATTTAGATCCCGATTATGATTTAGTTAACTTCACAAAACCAAGTCCACATTGTAAAAATAGCTTCCAGTGGGTGTAAGTTGGTACAAGTGTAACCGACTAAGCACTCTGCCCTAGGTTTTTAACCTTAATTGCAAGACCATAACGATCTTATCTGAAACATGTCCCTGATGTATCAATCCACAAAAGGCTAAATCAATATATCTAAATACATATATAGAAATGCATGGGTATAACATGACATTGCAATGGTATATAGCTTAATCCAGGCTCAGTATACACTACAACTAAACGAGACAAAATAAATTAAGAACCACAAACTGTAACTGGATGTGTACAAGATAGAATGTTAAAAACTAATTCAACTTGGCCATGTTATGAAACAACAACCTGATCTGCTAAGCCATTAGTTCAAGAGTTTCTTTGATCAGTATAAATTGAGATTATCTTAGTAAAGACTACCAAATCTTGATTTAGATTTCTTACATTTACTCTGATCTTCTTAAAACTTTATTTCGATAGATCCCAAATGAAATTATGAGCCACCATAAGAAGTTTCAGCCTACCTATAATGTTGAAATAGTGACATAGTGTGAAATTTATGAGTTTGCTGTAATATGCAAAAACTATGTGCTATGAAACACAGAGATGAAAGAGAGAGAAGATGTCAGGGAATCAATTAAGCAGTGTTTGGAGTAAAAAGGAGGTCCTTTTTAGGTGTTCACAGAGGGTCTACAGAAGGATTTGATCTTGCATGTATGCAAGAAAACGCCTAGTGTCCATGAACTGACCAGATGGTCTTACTAAAAGAGTAACACCTGTTGACTAAACTCTTATCATCATAGTACGGTCTGAAACAACCAGCTAAGCTCTTTTGGAAACATAGTATGAAGACAAACAAAGCATTAAACTGGAACCCTATCATGAACCAGTCTTTTGGAATGCACTGTGCACAAAAAGGTCTGCAAAATGCTCTGTCTTCTCCTTTGGATCAGCTGGATCAGAGTCTATGCTATGGAAAACAATTAACCACTTGGGTTAAGCATCTAATTTTGCATTATTATCAACTTAAACAAGGGGATATATTTCTGTCATTAACAGCAAAGAGAAACAAAAAAAAAAAAATACACTAAACAATATAATTGAAGTTTTAATGGGCTTTTAAAATTTAATGGTAGCAAACTCGAGGGAAGGAAGATAATCATTTCCTACTCATTGGATTCACTGTTTTGTTTGTAGCTATCTAATAATGACTAATGAGTTGCTAGGAAGGTCTAAACTTAGAGAATAAGGATTAAACTGTAAATAAATGAAAAGTAGAGAGATACTAAATTCTGTTTATCCCCACCCTTGTTGCTCATTGTCATGATTCATTTATGGTTCCAAAGAAAACGAGTCACACTTTATTCTACCCTCTTGCGAAAGAAAATATATTCGGCCAACTAGGTCCTTTCCACCACCCTCATCGCCTCTCACCTCCTGTATATAAGGAACTACACAATTAGTCTCTTGCTCATATTCCCCTTTAATATCAATTGAGTCTCTTTATTGACTAAAGCAGTTCAATCTCCTTCCCTATATATTTATATTCAGAGCCTTCTTCTCATTGCTTAGCTTTAATCACCCTTCTCTTCTCTCTATCTCTCTGTCTATAATTCAACTAGAATCAACTAACCTCCCCACATCATAAATCTCTACATAGTATTTCTAAATACCTCCTAACACTTCTGCATTCTGCACAACACTAATGGCATCAAGCTCTATGCGTAGCACAAGTTCATCATGGACATCAAAGCAAAACAAATCATTCGAAAAGGCATTAGCTTTATTTGACAAGGACACCCCTGATCGTTGGCATAATGTTGCCAGGGCCGTAGGAGGGAAATCGGCTGATGAAGTGAAGAGGCATTATGAGATTCTTATTCAGGATCTCAAGTATATTGAATCAGGCCAAATCCCTTTCCCCAATTACAAGTCTACTGGCATAGGGAAAGGCTTTGCTGATGAAGAACAAAGGTAATATAGTTTACTAGATATTTTACAATAAAAAACAAACACCACATTATCGTGGACTAAATTCTGTTTTCGCATATGCTCCCATATATCCAGTATCCTACTCTTTATCTGTTCAACCAATCTATTAAATGAGTGCAACCAGTCCACGATGCGCCCATATAGTGAGACATACATAGTGACAGAGCCTCTCTGCTCAAGTACAAGACTTTTATAGCAAGTAAATTTTTGTCATGGAACCATAGTGCGAGATCAATACAGGTCATGCAGATTTAACTGGTTGCACATTCACTAAGCAATAATTTTCACGACTGGAGGAGACGCAAATGCTAGACGAATGCAATTGACTCTTAGGTATAGGTATTATACCATCTTTTTTCTAGCAAATAGAGTTTTTAGAAAGAAGTTATCGATAGAACCTCCCATCCGTTCATGATCATCTTTCATCTTAATCGGTATAGTGAGAGGATATTTCTCACTTAACCTACTTTGGCGGCTGTAAAAAATATAGTACAACAGAGGGAAAAGGAATTCTAACACTATATGCGGTCCACCAAAAATGGTTAAGTTTTACCTCATAAAAACTAAAGATCGTCTCTTCAAAGTTCATACTATGAATTGTTTATTCGCCAAAACCATATATCCACACTCCATTCAACCTCTTATCTTGTCCCTAATCCTAAAGAAGACCACATGAAATTTAATCCCACATCACACTTGCTCACATGTAATCTGTCCTATATTTTGCAAACCTAAATCCTAATTATATACGTAGTATATACGCAATACCTCTTATACTTTCTATAAGATCATTCTTGTGGGGCCTACTCAATTTTTTTAATGAGGAGGGATCCCCTCACACTTTTATTATCACATTATCTCACACGTTGGGTGTCATTTTTGCGAATAAAATCAAATCACAACCGATTTAAAGCTAATATTTTGGGGATATGTTCCTCTCACCAAGTTCTACATGTCTACCAAAAATGAGCGTATTTTGGAACATATAACACCACCATCTACTACTTTGAAAATGAGCGGTTGAAAATCAACGGATTTCTGGCCGTCGAATTTAAGACCGGTAGATTGTGAGGTTTTATATTTCGGAATGTGCTCATTTTTGGTAGGAATGTAGAACTTGGTAAGAAGAACATATCCCAAAATATTAGCTTCAAATCCGTTACGGTTTGATTTTTATTCGCAAAAATGACGTCCAACATGTAAGATAGTGTGATAATAAAAGTGTGATGAGATCCTCCCTCTTTTCTAATTGATCTTCATTTCTGCACATTCCATTCTAACATGTTTTAATTCATAAGATTTTATTTGTATAATGTCTATGTCTTGTCTATTTGTTAGATTCATATTGCATTTTCATTGTGGTTCTCTTACTTTTTTTTTCGGTGAACTGAGATTTTTCTCTTTTTCTTTCTTTTCTTAATTATACAGGCTAATGAAATATCTAAAGCTCCACTGAAGTTTGAAGTTGGAAACTACTAATTGAGTGAAAAAAATCTTCAGAATGTAGATGCCACGTCTTACTGTGTTCGGATTTTCGTCTTTTCAACTGATCTTACAACCCAAATTGGAAGAACAATTTATCTTTGGTTTTTCGCAACTTCCCTTTTTATTGTAATAGTTTCTATAAATCAAATATGCTAGATTTTCTACTTGTGTACAAGATTAACAGACAAATTGAAAATCCCATCATCAAACTGACCAGATCTCGATGATTACACATCATACAATCCCAAAATCAGAAGAGAGATTTCTTGTTTAGTCCACTAAACCCGATCCGGATTAGTGGCTAGTCCAGCGGGAAACAACATTTACTCCCTAGTCCAAAAAAGATTTGAAAAGAGTAAAATTACTCTACTAACCTTAACATATAATATACTATGTATGTTATTAAAATATGTAATATGTAGCAACATATGTAATATGTAGCAACATATATACTAGTATTAATACTAGTAGTTACTAGTATTAATATGTAGTATGTAGTAAAATATGTAGTAACATATATAAAACAAATGTAGTATGTAGTAACATACTAGTATTAATACTAATAACTAGTAGTATACTAGTATTAATATGTAGTATGTAGTAACATATGTTACTAGTAGCAATATGTTATATATTGATACTACATATTAATATGTAGTATGTTATATATTGACACTACATATTAATATGTAGTGTCATATTAGTATGTAGTATGTTATATATTGATATTATATATTAATATTGATACTACATATTAATATGTAGTATGTTATATATTGACACTACATATTAATATGTAGTGTCATATTAGTATGTAGTATGTTATATATTGATATTACATATTAATATGTTACTAGTATAGTACTAGTTACTACTAGTACTACTAGTATATTACTAGTTACTATGGTATACTAGTTTACTAGTATACTAGTATATTACTAGTTACTACTAGTATACTAGTAAACTAGTTTACTAGTCTACTAGTACACATGTTACCACTAGTATAGTAGAGTAGTTACTTAATTTATGAGTAACTTATTCTTTTTTACTATTAATATAGTACATATTGATATGTAGTATGACCATATTGATACCACTAGTATGTAGTAACATATTACTAGTAATATTTGCATGTGTTGATACTAATTAGATTTGTAAGGGTGTTTTAGGCATTTAGAAAGCACACTTTATAATCTCCACAAAGTTTTTGGACTAGCGAGTAAATAATTGGACTAACGAGTAAATAATTGGACTAACGAGTAAATGTTTTTCATGGGTGGACTAGCCATTAACTGGGTCATGAAAAATTGGACTAAATAGTAATTCCTACAAATCAGAATACATATATTCTTAATCGAGATCTAAAAATAGGTTTTCTAATTGAAAATTAAATCGAAGAAAGAAAGTAGTTAATCATATCTAATTTAGGGTTCTGATCTGACCTGATATTAAGAGTTTACCCTGCAAAGATTTTTCCAGAGGCGGACTCCTGTAGAGAATATCTGATCATCAAAAGATTCAGAAACCTTGAAGGCGATAAAAAATGAACCGACTAATTACAGAGAGAGAAAGATGCCTATCGTGGTAAGCGATCAGCAGTGGTGGTTGAGAAATCTGGAAAGACAGTAAATTGAGTAGGCTTTACATCGAGAAAAGCTGGAAAAAAACCGCGGGAAATATTTTATTGCTCTGCTTTGAAAAACATAGTAAAAGCAGAGCAATAATACGTCGAGAGAGTTATTCTGAGATTACGTTTTATTGGGCCACCAACCGGAGGGCCCGAAGGGTGGGAGTTTGTTTTATGACCATTTTTAAAAAAAAATGTAATAAAGGAATACAAATGTGCAATTTACTTTTTTATTTGACAAAACTGTCCCTCTTTTTTTACCTTCCAAGTTTGAGGCCTAATGTGTTTATTTGGGGCCTATATTTTTCTTTCACCAACCTAGAGAAGGGATATGGGGTATCTAAAATATGGCAAAATACTAAATTACCCTTTAAAAAAACCTTGATAATTCTAAAACGAATACAAAATCATAATCATTCCTATTAACAAATAAAAAAAATCTTTAATCAAAACCCAATTTTTTTTCATAATTAGTTCCATCAAAATCAAAAACTAAAATCTAATCACAAACAACAATTGAATTCTTATTTTTGGGGGGTTTTCAAACAATATTTCGGCGACAAACAATTCGAGTGATTGAGTTGAATCCCTTTAATCCGTTCCTTATAATAGAAACTCAACAATGATTTAACTATGAATCTCTGAAATTTCCTCATTAAATTTTCTGTGTGCATTACCATAAGCTGATAGACACATTTTTGTGTTTGAATTGTCCTCAATTTTCTGTATTGGTAGAACTCTATTTTGTGCTAATTTTGGATTTACTATATTTTTGTAGGTAAATAAATAAAACGGGCTCTGGCGGATAAAACGGCTAATACGGGCATTTCACGCAAAGAACGTGAAATTTGGAGAAAATGGGTCGCGGCTAACGGAGATGGTTGTCGACTGGCTAAAGATATTTTAGTCCAACCGCAAACGGACATGTCACATGCGGCTTCTTAGTACGACAATTCGGTGGCTAAAAATGGAATTAAGTGGACTTTGGAATGAAATATATCATGATTGGCTTGGACGGGGTGGCAACCGGATGTCATGAATGATATGGTATAAGGCCAATTATATAAAGGTGTACTTTAAGCACGAGGTGGCATAAGGACTTAATATGGCATGTGTCGTGGACTCAACAGAGTATTGAAGAAGATCTTCCATTACATGCCGCATATTTTTAAATATGGCATGTGCATGTCACGTAGTGGAGCCAATAAGAAGAAAGAATTCTGCCATATGGCACGCCATCATTGGGTGGTGATGTGTTGAATGAGATTAAAAAGGGAAGTCGGATATTCCAAAAAGTACATATATTGTTGCATAATCAAGGGGAAAGGGGTCCGGGGGAGAGAGCCGAAACCAATAGTTTTGGATTTTATACTTCTTTTCTCTTTCGTTTTTATTTGTAATAATGGAGAGCTAAATCAATCTACTGGGACTACGGAGGAAGCTATTTTTCGTCCATGTGGTAATTAAAATTAATTCTTTTATAACTATTTGCATAGAATTTAATTGTTTTATGAATTCTATTAATTATTTGTTATTTTGTCTGATGTCGCATGCTTAGTTTTAATTACGATGTGTCATTCTTACAACTTACAACTAATGTTTTATGAATTCTATCATTGGAAAAGAATTCGAGTCACAACTTCTTTTGTTTGAGCCATTATTGCCTAGAATTAAATTTTGAACCCCATGTATATGAAAAATAGAGAAATCACGAATCCCAGTATCCCTCCATTCTGCTACTATTTTGTGCATATATTTTCTTATTTTTAGTATTTTCGTTTATTAAATCTGAAATCAATCTCATCAAGTCCGAGTTGAACGAATCTTTCTTATCACTTTACAAACAACATAAAAACTACATCAATTTTTGGCGCCGCTGCCGGGGAGCGGCTGTGGAATATTGTAATTAGTATTTCCATTTTGTAATTAGTTTTTTTTTTTTTTTTAGGATTTCTTTTTCCTTTTGACTTGTTTTGTGCTTCAGAATTTTATTTCAGGACCCTTTTTGAGAACGATGAATGCTTTGCGCGAGACGTCGTCTATGACGCTTGGTGAATGTAAGTATGAGTCACTGTGGAAGGAAGTTCTCGCTAATAATTGTCTTAGATATGGAACTTGGAATCCACGTAATTTCACTATGGGTGGTTATTCAGATGAGTATCAACCCCAGTACCATGAGGGTGAAAATGAACTTGACACTAGAAGTGATTTTAGAAATTACGATACCGATATAATATCTGAATCCATTGTATCTTACCAAACTCATGATCATTTAAATAATTATTTGTCTATTCAAAAGGACGAGAGTTGTGTTAGAGACGCCTTTTTTTTTCAGATGATGATGATTTAGAAGAACATATTTATACAGAAGACACTATTGTTGAGTCTAATGACTTAGAGATAGTAGACGTGCATAATGAGATATTTTCTAATCATTCAAATAATGAGCTTCCTATAAGTCACTTAGTTGCAGATAGTGATGAGGCAATTATTTATGATATTGTTGCTCCATTGAGCTCTTGTTTTTCTGATCCATCTAGTGATTTTCAGAATGCTGATGTGAATGTTGAACATATTGATATTGGTCAGATAACTTGTGTCGATGATTTTGAGCCTTTATTTGTTTGTTTAGCCCACTTTTCTAATTCCGATGACCCTATGATTGTTGATATCATCAATGCGTTGCGACCTCCAATAGTTAATCAAGGTAACTCAACAACGGAAGTTATTTCTGCGGACTTAGAACCAGATTTAAGAGTTACTGATTTTGATAAACTTGAACTACTAGATGCATGTTTAGGTCATCGTGCTAATATTGATGATTATTTGCCTTTTTCTATTGTCAATTCATTGCTTCCTCTGATTTTTAGTGAAGATATTGTGTCGACGGAAGTTATTTCAGCTGATTTAGAACCCGATTTAGAGTGTGCTTCCCGAATAGAAACTAATATGCATTCTATGTTTGTTGTTCATGTGAGTGATTTACTACTCTCGATCTTGCATGACTTGATGACTAAGAATTGTTTTCTATTGGGAATGAATTTACACATCTTTTTGGAGGTTTATAGTGTTTGCAGGTTCACATTTGTAGCTGACCTGATTTGTTGGACCGATCCCCAACTTTTCAGACTTTATGTATATGCTTTACCGCTTACTTTGGTGTATCATCATCTGGTTTGAGATTCTTTATGAGCGCAAGCAGAGATAAAAATATTTTGCTTCGTGGGAGTCAACCCATCAGATTTGTTCTCTTTACTCTATCTTTTATTTGTTTGATTTCTGCATTTTGTATATTATGAATTTCTTATCTTAATTTTTACGTTGGATGACTCAATTACATTGAGGACAACGTAATGTTTAAGTGTGGGGGAGTGGCATTTTCATTAGGAATTAAAAAAAAATGCATGATTTTCATTAGGAATTTAAAAAAAAAATGACCAGCTGTTTAACGGGTCTATATAAAAAAAAAATATTATTAAAAAAAAAAATTGATCAGCTGTTTAGCGGGTCTACATAAAAAAAATTGCATATTATGATCAGCTGTTTAGCAGACATCTATATACCACTGTTTAGTGGATTCATCTCGCTGTTTAGCAGACACTTCTTTACCACTGTTTAGTGGGTCTGTCTTGCTATTTAGCAGACAATGCTCCTTATCCAGCTATTTAGCGGATATTTATCCAGCTGTAGAGCGGGTATATTTTTATTTTTGTTTTGCTCGGGACTAGCAAAATGTAAGTGTGGGGGTGTTGATAAGCACGTAAATGCGACATAATTGTACCCATATTTGCACTAGCTAGGCCTCGTTATTTTGCTAATAATACTGTTTTAGTGTTTTTGTAGAAAGTACAAGACAATCCGATCACCGAAAAAATAGGTGATTAAATGAACAACTAAATGGCGTTTGCGGCAAAATTTACCAAAGTCATTCACGTCACCAAAGGCACTTATTTAAATGTGGCTGGCTTGCTTATTTATCAGCACCACTGAAGTCAACCCGAATCTAGCATGAATTTGAAGCAAGGAGAAACAACCCTTTATACGCTCAGTCAAAATATGCTAGCAATAAACTCTCTCTGATATGGATATATTGATGACAACATTACATTGCATGAAGGATTCCGCACCTCGTTATGTTGGGAAAGATTTGGCATATGTTGGAATGTAGTGCATGGGTAATAAAAGTGGTGAGTCAGTATAGAAACAAAATGATTTGATTTGAAAAGAACATTTCACGCCTACCATAGTTCATGCAATCATAGTTAGCTGTGGAGTGGAGGAATCAACATTTGGTGGGACCGAACAACAATTCAAAAGAAAATAATTTCTTGCCTAGTTAGGAAATGAAAATGAGCTCATCTGTTGTTGTGCAAGATAGTAATATGGAAGTGGTGATGTGGCGTTCTACTTAAAAAGGAAACTTAAGAAATAAAATGAAGAAGAGTGTCGACATTTAGTGGAGCTTTTGAAGAGAATTCTCTAGATAAAGTGGGGCGAACAGAGAAGGAAGGGGGGTCGGTCCGGGGGTTTTCTGGCTGGTGTTTCATTTTGGCGGTTCTGGTTATTGTTTTGGTTTGGATACAGAGGAGGAGAAGTTAGCTTGTGCATCCGTGAAGGTGTAGGATCAAATACAACAAGAGAGGAAGACGATTAATTGCCGGGGAACAACGGTGATATCGGCTTATTATTTCTTTCTCTTGTAATTTATTTTTATGGGTTTTGAGAAATCTATTTTCATGGTGTGCTAGACTTTGTAACTAGGGTTCATGGAGAAAGCTACTTTGAGCATAAGACCATTATGAAATAAATTGGAATTAATTTGTTATTAGGCTATAAAAATGAATTTTGAAGTCTATCATTATGTTTATGGATTTTATTAGAATATGAGTTGTTGCGCACCGGCTTTGTATGATACATTAGCCTAAATTCATAAATTCATATAGTTGGCAATTGTATTTGTTAGTATTTGATAATTCATGCTTAGGTTAATTCTTTTGATGGGTTATGCTTAGACGAAGCAAATAATAATTGTAAATCTATAAATTATGTTTTCGATAATTCTCTCGTTATTATAATTTGATAGGTCATGCTTAGAAATTTGATGGGCTATACTTAGGAGATGCGAGTTTATGATCGAAAATTATATCAATAATAGGTGTTGCAATAGAACAAAGATATATACATAATTGGAATTTGAATTCTCTTAGGTGCAAAATTATAAATGGTAGTGGAATCCATAGACCCTGGTTATCGACTCTCTATCTCTACGAATTTACTTTGTTTGTCTCGTTCAATTTTATTATTTCATTCTCAATTCTAAAAAAAATCCAAAATATTATTTCTGATTAGATTAGAGATATTGATTATCGGTATTTCCACCGCTCCCTGTGGGTTCGACCCGTACTTGCCTTTGTCAACTAGTTAGCACTGTGCGATTGCGGTTTATACATATAGGGTTTCCCAAAATCCTATCAATTTTTGGCGCCGCCAACGCGGACTTGTATTTAGATTTCTTTTAGGTTTATTTTTATTATTGTTCTTTTTTACGCCTTTGGTATTTTTTTTGATTCTTTTCAGATTTGGAGCGAAGCTACAAGGAAATAAAAAGTGTTATAAAAATGAAAGCATCGCCAAAGAAGGAAAGAAAAGAGGAGTCCAAGGAGTGAAGAAGATTTTGTATATATTTATTTTATTTAGACTTTATTTCTTTTTATTTTTAGAACTGTAAATAGGGTTTCATTGTTGTAATTTTTATTTTTATTTTTATTTTTAGACACTTTTTGGACTTTATTTTTCTTTTGGACTAGACATTATTTTTAAAACCCTAAGGAAGGGTTAAAAATTAAATATAAACTATTTGCAGGGAAGGACGACAGTAACGATACTGTCTCGGCCCCTCGCTCGTACACTGACATAGGAGTCGGTGTCTTGAGTCAACTTCAACAGTTCATCGCCCGTCTGGTACGGGAGGTAAGACTCTATCCACCCACGAATCCCCTGTCAGTGGGTTTTATTTTGTGTGACAACTCACACCCCTGCAATAGAATGTCGAACTGGTATTACAATAGCCAATACAACGAATATCTGACTGAGTTTCAAAATGGACGTTACTACTTTGACCATAATGTGAATAGTGGTTGGGAACATCAGCCTTTTGAAGTTTATGGTCCATACCATGGTGAGCCCAATTACTATCCATACGCCCACCGGTCATACGAGCAAAATTCCTCTCTATTAGAGTCTGCACATAAGTTAGTCGAGTCGACACAAAAGTTACTTGAGTCGACACGTAGTTCAGCTGAGATGAATAACTTAGTTATGGACGAAAGCAATGCAACGTGTGAACCTTCTTTCCTAGATAAAATCAGGAAGTCATGTGAGTCGACTCAGAAAATGTTGTTAGAGGCCCAGGAAAGAACTGCTCAAGATAGTCTTAATTTCCAATATAGTGTTTTCAATAGTACCTTTGAAAATGAAGATAGTTATTCACATAATCAAGATGACGAGGTTAGAATTGGTAACACTACTTTTTTAGACGAGGTTCGACCATTTTCATGTTATTATGACGATTATGATGAGGATAGTGCTGATGAAGAATCTGAAATATGTAGGCATAGTGATCAGGAATTTGTTACTCCAATTGAGCTTTACAATGATAATAATATTTCTAGTTCGAATCCAAATTATTTTAATAATTATTCACCTATTCAAAAGGACGAGGATTTGACTAGAGATACCCACGTTTTAGACGATGTAGTACTTCCTTTTTATGAAGCCGATGATAGTTTTGAGGAATGAGTTTATCCCGAGAATATTGTTTTCGGGTCTAGCGATTTAGAAACATTTGTCTTAGATAAAGAAGATAGACTCGTAGAGAGTTCAAATATTTGTGAGGATGCATCACCTGAGTGTAACCTAGAAGAAGCAATTGACCATTTCCAGGAATCCGAAGACCTGGAAATTAGGGAAATTGTAGTTAGTCTATCTAGAGACATCCAAAACTCTAAGTTTGGGGGTGATTATCATTCTCCATGCACTTCACCTTTGACTCTTGTAGATATCCCTCACTTGGGACTTGATATATGTGCCTCAACTTTTGTGCCAGATTACCTTCATACTAGCTCTCCCGATCCTAATAATGTCTAGGAAGAAGTTCAGTTGTTAGAAACCCATCCTCTGGTTGATGTGGTTTACCCAGGCGATAATACCCAATTTGATTTTGTTTTCCCACCAAATATTTTTCAACCAATTGTGGGAACGTATAAGTTTCAGATGTGTCAATTATTTAGTTTTGAGACTAAACCTAAGTACTTTAAGAGATTAGAATCGACATATTTGCCTAAAATTGACCACCACTTTCATCGTGGTCAATTGTGTGAGTCAAACCTGATTGACTTAGATGATCCACAATTATTCAGGTTATTATTATGTGCTTCTAAATTCTTATTTGAGTTTTTCCAGACTCTACAACATGATAATTCGGATCTTACTTATGAGGAAGTGCAGCCCATGAAAATATTTTATCTAGACCCTTCCATAGAGCCTGAACCCGAACCACAACTAGATGTAGTTGTCTTAAACATGAAACTAGACAAGGGTGTACGTTATTTGTTAATTTTCTTGGCATGTTGCAGATTCCTTTTACTTGTGATAGCTCTATTTGGTTTTGATGACCCACAGATATTTCGGCTATTACTTTATGATTTTATGAGGTGACTAATCCTTCTTAGTCTGGCTGAAGACTTTAAACTTAGCACTTCTTGGGAGGTAACCCATGCTCATGCAACACGGTAATATCTTTCTTTAACTCTTTTTCTTCAAATGGTAACAGTTTCTCCTTGTTCATGTTTTTAATTTTATCCTTAGAACATTGAGGACATTGTTAGATTTAAGTTTGGGGGTATGGGAGAAACTTTTTAGTTGCATTATTAAACTCCAGAGCCTAGAAATTTATGCTTATTAAGGATGACACTAACCAATATAAGTGGATGGAAGCATCTTGGTTGTAGGAGTTGAGGAACCAATCTGATTAGATGGAAACATCTAAAGAGTCTATTCATAAAAGCACCGAGCTCAGGTGTTAGAAAAAAAAACATGGTAGTTTTGCCATATCTCGTTGAATCCTTTTCACTTCTGTTTTTATTTTGTTTTCTTTTTAAAATATGTTTCTCTAAGTGATTAGGTGGGGCTCACGATTCAAGTTGTTACCACTGCTAGGGTGAAATAGAGTGATTGAGATACCAAAAAAAAAAAAAAAAAAAAAAAAAAGACCAGACCATTAGACCAACCGGAATAAATTCAATAAAGTCGATCACTGGTACCCTTGTATATGCCAGTTATGTTGATATTAGTCAGACTAGTATCTCAGTCCATTAGGATAGGTTCATTTTGGCAGTGGCCTTCAGACAGATATGAGAAACACCGTTTACCTTAGTCAACATCAAAACCATCTACGTTTTTCTCTACATCCATCTTCTTAATCTATCCATGTGATTGGTTTACTCCGATTATGATGTCCAGAAACTACCTGAGTAGAGCTCTGTCACTTATATATGAATTTTAGTATGCTTGAGTGCAAACTCGTGTACAACAATTGGAATTTCGCATCAGGGTACTTCCTCCTGTAGTCAATGAGAGTATGCCAACCAAGGAGATTCTTTAGTGCCTTCCAAGGTTCTGCGTAGATAGCTAGAGTCTGGAGTAAAGGTTTTGTGGGTATATCTCTTGTAAGCCCTCCCGAGACTATAACTCGTACAACTAGGGCCACCTAGGGGTTCAAAGGCTTGTTGCATACGCTAAATGCAATCGCGATGCCTGCGACAGTGAGTTAGGATTTTCTATTTTCATTAGTTTTGCCCGAGGACTGGAAATTAATAAGTTTGGGGGTATCTGATAGACACATTTTTGTGTCTGAATTGTCCTCAATTTTCTGTATTGGTAGAACTCTATTTTGTGCTAATTTTGGATTTACTATATTTTTGTAGGTAAATAAATACAAACGGGCTCTGGCAGATAAAACGGCTAATACGGGCATTTCACGCAAAGAACGTGAAATTTGGAGAAAATGGGTCGCGGCTAACGGAGATGGTTGTCGACTGGCTAAAGATATTTTAGTCCAACCGCAAACGGACATGTCACATGCGGCTTCTTAGTACGACAATTCGGTGTCTAAAAATGGAATTAAGTGGACTTTGGAATGAAATATATCATGATTGGCTTGGACGGGTGGCAACCGGATGTCATGCACGATATGGTATAAGGCCAATTATATAAAGGTGTACTTTAAGCACGAGGTGGCATAAGGACTTAATATGGCATGTGCCGTGGACTCAACAGAGTATTGAAGAAGATCTTCCATTACATGCCGCATATTTTTAAATATGGCATGTGCATGTCACGTAGTGGAGCCAATAAGAAGAAAGAATTCTGCCATATGTCACGCCATCATTGGGTGGTGATGTGTTGAATGAGATTAAAAAGGGAAGTAGGATATTCCGAAAAGTATATATATCGTTGCATAATCAAGGGGAAAGGGGTCCGGGGGAGAGAGCCGAAACCAATAGTTTTGGATTTTATACTTCTTTTCTCTTTCGTTTTTATTTGTAATAATGGAGAGCTAAATCAATCTACTGGGACTACGGAGGAAGCTAATTTTCTTCCATGTGGTAACTAAAATTAATTCTTTTATAACTATTTGCATAGAATTTAATTATTTTAGGAATTCTATTAATTATTTGTTATTTTGCCTGATGTCGCATGCTTAGTTTTAATTACTTTTGATGCGTCATTCTTACAACTTACAACTAATGTTTTATGAATTTTATCATTGGAAAAGAATTAGAGTCACAACTTCTTTTGTTTAAGCCATTATTTCCTAGAATTAAATTTTGAACCCCATGTATATGAAAAATAGTGAAATCCTGAATCCCAGTATCCCTCCATTCTGCTACTATTTTGTGCATATATTTTCTTATTTTAGTTTTTTCGTTTATTAAATCTGAAATCAATCTCATCAAGTCCGAGTTGAACGAATTTTTCTTACAACTTTACAAACAACATAAAAACTACATCATAAGCCGTAAGCCGATTGTTGTGTCCATTACCGTAAGTCGATTGTTGTTGATGTTACAAGGAATCGGTTTTGGTTGTACACCTACATAAACCGAATCTGGATTGATATGATGAACATCAAACATAATAAGTTTACGCTAATGCATACATAAACTGATTCTCGGACCATGTTTGAATTTGTACAGATATCAAGAATCGGTCTTTATGTCCCTCACATATAAACTGATTATGGAAAGGTAGCCATTTCCCATAATTCCAAATGCACAATCGAAATATACGTACCTGTATATAATCCGATTATTGCAACAAACAGTTATTTATTTTTTTATTTTTTTTGAAATTATAGTCGTTGGTCCCTTGTGTATATAAAGAGGATAGCCTATTCTCTATCATACACTACCTTATTCAATGAAATCTTTCTTCATTGTTCTTTTTTCATTCGAAGATGTCAAGTCCATCATCATCAACTACCCCCAATTCATTTGAACACATACTTAAAAAATGCAAACGAACTACTCCATCATCATCAAGACATACTTAAAAGAAGCAAATGAACTACCACATCAGAGTCAAGTGATGCGATGGAAGAAGAAGACGTACTCAAGGAAAATAAACGAGGTGAAGACCAATTCCAACTAAGGCATAGATTGAAGGATGTTGAGGAAGAGACCGAATGGGTTAAAAATTATTACATAGTCAAGGATCTTCCCGAGGAACATCAACATGAGAGTATATTTTGGATCCAAGTTTCATCGGGTCCTTTTGTTCCAAAGATGGGCGGTAAGTACAAGAAACCACGCCATGATTATCGACCTGATTACGTTTGTTTTAAGGACGGTTCACATTAATTCTTCTGCAAATACAACAAGTTTCTCGTGGGAAGGAGGCGACATGTTTGCGGCACAGGATGCTTATACCAAGTGGAAAGGAGAGTTGTTTTATCATTTCGAAGCCGTTGAATCTCGCACTAAGAAATAGAGAAATATCATTTTATGCAGTTACAATATCAGTGGTGTAGTCTAG
Organism: Papaver armeniacum; assembly: GCA_023531295.1. Lineage (NCBI taxonomy): Eukaryota > Viridiplantae > Streptophyta > Magnoliopsida > Ranunculales > Papaveraceae > Papaver > Papaver armeniacum. The sequence goes on along the minus strand of JAJJWW010019169.1, from coordinate 8,781 downwards.
TACCGTGCTAGTTTATCATTGAAATGTAGTAAGTTTGAATTTTAAGAGTTTATGCAAAGTGGAAATTGACCACAATCGGGGCATGTTTGACCACATGTAATCCGATTGTAGTATTAAAAGTTGTCTGTTTTTCTGTATCTTATTTCATCCATAATCGAATTACATATTCATCCACATAGACCGATTCTGAATGAATTCCCAAGCAGGTTTTGTTCAGAATCGGTTTTAGAGACACCAGCGTAAATTGGTTCTTGTGTGAATTCAGAATCGGTTTATAGTTTATGTCATAAAAACCGATTCTGAACAAGTTGTAGAATACTAGCTTCAGAATCGTACTTTAATAATATATACATAGACTGATTGTCTTAAAATTTTAATGAATTTAACATAATCAAAAAAGACAAATCACTTTCATTCATTAAGCTTGGTTCAATTTGTAACATACAATATACGAAAGCGACAAAATATAAGCATCTGATAGTCCATGTTCAAGACAAAAAGTGAATACTTATTCCAACACTTGGAGACCCTTCATTTGATTCGGTCCGATTAATTCCTCCTAACGCTTCATGTTGGGCTCGTATTTTTTCAGCCATTCCTTGGTGATCTCTGAGTCCTCATGAAACCTATACACCGGTGGTAGTGGACAATCTTCACGTAGTCTAAGACCGATATAATGAATGTTTTTATGGTTGAATAAAACAATTCTTCGATCCTTAAGCGATTCATCCCAAATGGTGTATTTCGATGCGTATGTAAAATATGTACCCAGACCAAATAGATGAACAACGCAACTCCAAGTTTCCGCCAAGAGATGACCACATATAGGCATGCTCATCCAATACTCTTGGGTAATTGGTTCATCCCCCTTTGGAGCTTGTACACTATCAACAATTTCATCAAATTTCACTTCTTTGTCTTTTCTTGTTCCTTCCTTCATCATCGAAAATTAAAATTCCTTGTCATCTTGTAGGCGTAAGGCCATCATCTTTCTAAAATATTGGCATTGGGTAGGTTCTCATCGTCCGCCAAACGTATGTGACCTATTTGTTTTGAAGCAATGTGATAACCACAATTTTCATATGCATCCACGTCGTCGGTAGATAACACATAGGGCTTAATCATGTCAGGAAGTTTTGAATAATACTCCTCGAATATGGTGTAACACGTTTGATGGGGTCTACCTCGTTTATCCCTAGGTGTTGTTCCGTCACCAAGAGCGGCCCTTAGAGTCACCGTAGAACCCATTTGTATTGCTTGTCCTTTCCATGCACGTATCCTTGATACTCGTCTTGTACTCGCTTGACTCTCTTGAGAAGGCACGATGAGATCGTTTGGCTCCTCGTGTATTATAGGCGCTTGACTTTCTTAAGAAGGATCGATTAGATCCTAATGTTGTGAAGGAGAGATGGGATCATTTGATAGGACTGTATGTGCGCTACTTGTCCCACTTTCTCCCTTCTTTGGTCGACCTCTTTTTCTCTTAGCCGATGCCTCTCCATGCTCATTTTGGGAAGGAACGATTGTATCATTTGTCTTGACTTGTTTGCTACTTGTCCCACTATTCCCCTTCTTTGGGCGATCCATTTTCTTTGAAACCGGCACCTCTTCATATTTAGCGTCTTCATACTCATGTTGAGAAAGGTTTCTTAACGCCGGGTTTCTTTGGGTACTCATTGCCACCTTAAAATCTTTCCTTTCTTCCTTCCTATCCATATTGGTAGGTACTCGTCAACGGTAGCACCGTCGGTTCTCCAACCGGTATCATATGAGGGTTAGCGGCGAGTTTCAAGTCGTGCATCAAAACTTGTTGCGCTAAACTGAAAAAGCGGGGTCTAACAACCACACCCAATATTTCGTTATGCAATCTGTATGAGAGAATCAACTAGACAGTCAGACTCAATCAAGGAAAATATATCCAAGAGTTATATCTCTGTTTCTCAATGTAATCAGCAAATTAAACAGATAGAATCCGTGAGCCTGATTATTATGAGAAACAACTTGAACGGTACCAAAGACCAATGTTAAAGTGTCAATCAATTTTAATCAACAACCGAAGGTTGGATTTACCAATTGAATGAACTACGCACAACCTGTGATATTTCATTTATATAAACAAATATAATTCGGAAAAGAAAACACATACACCAGAAGTTTTGTTAACGAGGAAATCGCAAATGCAGAAAAACCCCAGAACCTAGTCCAGATTTGAACACCACACTGTATTAAGCCGCTATAGACTCTAGCCTACTACAAGTTAACTTCGGACCGGAATGTAGTTGAGCCTTATCGAATCTCACACTGATTAAGGTAAAGTCGCGTTCGTTACGCCTCTGAATCCTAGAAACACTATGCACACTTGATTCCTTTAGCTAATCTCACCCATAACTAAGAGTTGCTACGACCCAAAGTCGAAGACTTGATAAACAAATCTATCTCCCACAAAAAAAGTCTATTATGATAGATAAATATGTCTCCCCATAGAAATACCTATGAAGTTTTTGTTCCGTCTTTTGATAAATCGAGGTAAACAGGAACCAATTGATAATCCGGTCTTATATTCCCGAAGAACAGCCTAGAAATATCAATCACCTCACAATAACTTAACTATATGGTAGTAAAACAAGTTATTGTGGAATTACAGAAAATGAGACGAAGAGCTTTGTGATTACTTTTTAGAGAAGATAATACTCAATACGATAAAACAAGTAAAATCATAACACGCAACTACAGAGAAAATAGTTGGGTCTGGCTTCAGAATCCCAATGAAGTCTTTAAGTCGTTAACCTATAATGATTTTAGGAAAAACCTAGGTTAAAGGAGTATCGACTCTAGTCGCAACTAGTATCACACAGGAGGTGTGGGGATTAGGTTTACCGGTTGCTAGAGTTCTCCCTTATATAGTCTTCAAATCAGGGTTTGATAACTTTGTAACAAAGGAATCAATATTCACCGTTAGATGAAACCTGATTTAGATTCAAGTTAATATCTTTCCACCGTTAGATGGTCTTAGCTTGTTACACACAAATGAAATATACTTTCATTTAGATATGGGTAACCGTACCTAAACGTGTATATTGAGTTGACTCAATAACAGTTAACCGAAGTTAGCCACATGAACACTTTTGTGTTAACCATGTTCATCTTAACACTTGTAGATCGATTGATAATTAAATGAATCTAATTGTGTTAATCATAGAGTTGTTCAATTGTTATTCTCATAGAAGTATACAAGACACAATTGAAGCAAAATCGGATTGATTCAAAAGAATCACTTCATGAACATTTTAGCCACGGTATGCAAAGATTGCATTCCTTAATTTATAAATGTATTTGTTCATGAGTATGAAATCATACTTAACCGATTTTAGAACTTAACCTCATAAGTTTGCAAACGGGTGCGCATACTGTCGTTCCGGACCTAACTCAGGTGAAGTTTGCAAACGGGTACGCAAACTTAGTTCCCGGACTTTGACAGTTAAAACCGTTCACATACGGGTATGCATACTTGGTTCCCGGACCTGAATCATTCTTACAACAGTTTGGATACGGGTATGCATACTATGTTATATCCAGACAACAATTAATTGTTCTAAACTCCCATTTCAATCATTGAAACATTCTTAGAAGACAACAATAGCTGTCTCACACAAACTATTAGCTTATAAGCAATTTTCAAGTGATCAAATGATCAATACGAAACATTCCAAGTCTACATCAAACGACTGTCTTACACAAATCATGTAAGATGTTACCAGGTGATTTTCACATGATCATCTTTTGACTTTCGTGAAGAATAATGATGAACGTAGTTAAAGCAAAAAACTTTCCACCACATATTTCGAGAAATATATAAGCGAGTTAAACTCAGCTCGAAATATCAAATATGTATAATGTAAAGTCTATATATCTATACGACTTTGTCTCAAAAGGAGATAGAATAGAATAGACTTCTGAGTGATGGATGAGTTCAAGTCTCCACATACCTTTTGTAGATGAAGTTCCACAAGCTCCCCTTAGTAGTTATTCGTCTTCAATCTATGAACGCCGTGAAGTCTAAAGCTCAACTACACATTCTATCCTAATACAAGACATAGGTATAAGTAGACTAGAAATTAAGACTTATAGTTTTGACAACTAAACTTGAAAAACAAGCTTGAAATAGCAACGGTTGCGAGTTCGACCGAGTAGTGCTCTAACAATCTCCCCCTTTGTCAATTTTAGTGACAAAACTATCAATACATTGATAACATTCAATGAATGAATGTCTACATGTTTAACTGAGAACGATTTGATCAATGAATTTATATAAAGAAAGATAGATTTTACAGAGAGTTTCAGTCGAGTTTATATACTCTAACTGATTGAACAAAGACCGACACTCTCACGTGTGGGATACACACTTATACAACCTGACCAGCTCTCACTACAGACACATGACCTGAACTGTCTATGCTATTATCCCCCCTCAAGGTCAAGGTGGATGGCAAAGAAACCTTGAACTTGCAGACACATGACCTGAACTGTCTATACTAACAGATAAACAACAATTATTGAGCATTAGAAATCAGACAATATAACTCTCCATAACAACAAGATACAACAATGAAGTGTGTAACAAAAAACTGCAGTCACAGTTCCAACTTGTCGTAGATAGAGAACAAATAGGCGGATTGTTTGTCGTTGTAGAAGAAATATGGCAAATTGTCGTAGTAGTCGCAGTGGGTGTAGCTGTAGATAGAAGGTATGCGAGTATTTGTTGCAGTAGTATGAGGCATTCCTTGATGCAGTTTATTACATGACTTGGTGTAGGAAAGTATAGCCATATTGCAGTAGATAGGATAATGGAGAAGTAGGAGTAGAAGCAGGTGTAGCGGCATATGCAGTAGGCGAAGTAGCAAAGGGAAGTACATAGTTGCATTAAAAAATAAATAGCTGGTAGTGTATGTAAAATAGCTCATCACCAGCAAAGAGAGGTATATCTAAAGCAAACTACGTATATTGGTTTGCATCAGTAAGAGTAGCTTTAGCCATATTCAATCTTTGGCGCATAGCTTGAATCACCACCGTTGCTTTTAGTAGATGTATACACCTAGCAGTTGCAGGAGACATATGAAGTAAATTCTTGCAGTTGACTCATACCACCAGCAAGAAGTAAAATAAAAAGCAGCAGCAAATGGCATCATATCTGGTAAGGACAAAATGGTTGATTGGATCATAGAAATAGCTGCAGGGATGTACAAGGTCAATGCCAACTAACAATAAAAGAACTGCACAATTCTGACATGTAGCATCATAACCTGAACATAACACAACTCCATCCACATAACATGAGATAAAATCACTGTCCCCTAAAGTAATACACCTAATCTAGCTTTAATCACCATCAAATAGATGTAACAGCAGCACCAGCAACATCAAAATATAAAGCTCACACAAAAGAATCACAATAAAAGCACCTGCCAACTAATTTAGCACTGAAAAACACCAATTCCAATTACCATTCTCAGCTGTAATACTCAATTTGTCAAGCCAACAACAAGCATTAAAAGAATTCCATTTCTCCACTTATTTCAGTCTTTTATTCGCAGCATGATCTTAGTTGAACCTTGTCTTATTCAATGACAAACATGAAAGTAAAAGATAACTAAACCAGGATACATCTGAATTGAATGTAGACTCGTCAAAGAGAACTTCAATCTCTGATGCAGTACCAAACCAATTCCAAATCCGCTCCTCACTCTCAGCTCCATCATTGAAACACACAAGATTTTCAACACGACGCAAGTGAGGACTATCTTGAAGCAAGGATTGAATCATGAGTATGAATAAGAGCAATTTAAGCACTAGATTTGTGCAGCAACAATTCACCAACAATAATCTCAACCTTATACTGAATCTATTTAGTGGAACAACTTTAAGTCGTCATCTAACCATCAAATTTGTGGCAGACTCTAACATGCTCAGACTCAAATAGCAACAGGAATCAAGAACAATAAATCTTGATTAAAAAATTAGATGAATCAACTAATTATGATGAAGAAACAAATTATGACGAGGAATTGAACGTTGTTGAGGTAGTGAATCATAAATTGAACACATAAAATCAGATCTAAAGTAATCAAAAGATCAAATTCGAGATTACCAACTTTGACCTAGTTTTCCTGACGAAGAAGAAAAACCAAATTCTAGATCTGAGAAGTATACTTGATTCAATTTGAAGACGTAGCAGTGAAGCACCAGGATCAAATCAAACTCCACACCGAAAAACCACCGATGACAAATCTTCAGATGAACTCCATGAATCTTTAAACCAAACCTCCATTAACAATAGGAATCAAACCTGATGTTGCTAGAAATGCATAAACTAAAATCTAATTCAAGGTCAATCCATCTTTTAAGAGAGTTAACTCGAACGAATCACATCAATGAAGTTTGATTTCCGAGTTGCACAGCAGCAGAAGAATTTTTTTGTTGCAGAACAGAAGTTTGAAGATGAGTTAAAGAATTTAAGATTTCACACAACGGAAGAAGGATCGATACCATGTTTAACTGAGAACGATTTGATCAATGAATTGATATAAAGAAAGATATATTTTACAAAGAGTTTCAGTCCAGTTTATATACTCTAACTGATTGAACAAAGACCGACACTCTCACGTGTAGGATACACACTTATACAACCTGACCAGCTCTTACTACAGACCACTACGACACATGACCTGAACTGTCTATGCTATTATACATATGGATTACAAAATAAATAAACTTTGTAGCTTCTCATCCAAATGCTTGATTTCCTTAGTTCTTCAACATTCTTTGAATTCTTCGTCACTCCAAGTACTCTAGTGATTATGAACGTTTTCAACTCAGTATCATAGTTGTTGAAGATCCGTAGCTATAACAATAAAAAAAAAGATATTCTAGATTATTGTTATACAGTATCATAGTATTATTACAAATAATCAAAGTTCAATTGTATCACAACATTGACAATAATACTACGGTGATATGTATTGTAGTTGCAGGAAATCCTACACTACACCCCTCACTAGAATTTATACAATTAAGTCATTTTTAGATGAATGATTATGATTTTTTATTGATCAAATGTTTGAATCTTTACAATATGAAATAGAAATGAGTTAATGAATTATAATCGCTCTAAAATTTTCTCTCTCCTAAAGACTTGCTTAACAATTCAAAAAGAACTCTCCCCTACAACAGACTGACTCAACCCTTTATATAGGGTAGTACACAGTGGATGACAGCTAAGCTGTCCTTTATTTTCGGGAATGACTTGCGGGATATCGTGAGTGTACAAATATACAATCTCGCGACATCTCTAAATTTCGCTGGGTCTTCATATCTTCCTCGTGTTCTGGCTGTCGTCATTCATTGCGTCATTTATTTTACTTCCCTGCGACTCCCTCGCAATGTCGTTATTTATTAATCTCGCGAAATATCGTTGTCGCGATATTCTGATCCTACATATTGCCTCTTCTCATGTCTTCTCTGCGAAGGAGAGAATGTCATGAGAATCAATATTTTGAAATATCGCAATCGTTGATTTTCCATCAATTTTCTGTCGACAAGATTCCGTAAATTCAGGAATGACTGTTTACACGTATCTAAAATTTCTCTTTTTACCGGCACATTTAATGTTATCCGGTTACTCTTTTCTCATCTATTTAAAGGAGGATTCCTTGTGATAACATTTCTTCTCTTTTACTTCGTCTTCTTCATCGTCTGCAACTTTTCTCTGTGCTTTTCTTCATCATCTTCTTCATCGTCTTCCTGCTATTATTTTTCTGCTACTGTTTCTATGGCATCAAGGTTTGTTAATTTTGCTGAACTTGATCATTTTATGATTGATCTCTCTTATTGAAATTGTTTTATCTTGATATTGTTCTTCTTTTAACGATTCTTCTGCCATTTTTAGCAAAAACAAATCTAGCACCAAGTTCACCATTGTGAATCCCAATGCCTCCCTAGGCTCGCAATCGAAACCCACTGCTCCAAAAAGAAAGCCTGCGAGTAACAAGGTATTTAAGAAACATTTATTCTCTTAATAACAATATTGTTGCCTATGTTTCTTATTTAGCTTGTGATTCGCAGGATGACCAAAATGCTGATAAGTCCCCCAAGAAGCCTCGCCATTCTAAATCCGTTGCGCCTTCTGTCACTTTTCCTACATTCAAACTTATAACTCCTAATGCGATATCCTCGCAAGAAATCTCTACTACTTCTCCCCAAGATAACATTTCTATGCCTGAACTTCTCATAGATCAACTCCCTCATAACAGTCCCATTGCGAATGAGCCCATTTCTTCTTCCATTGTTAATGCCTCTACCATTCCTCCAATAATTAACCCTCCCGAGATTTCTTCTTCTCGTGATGTTCCTTTAACAAAAGATGATTTATCTCTTCCTTCTTCTATCAATGTTACTTCCTTCTCTGAGCAAATCCCTCTTACTAAGGAAAATTTAGAAGGAATAGATGTGTCTTTCAAAGTCCTATCAGATATTGTGAACGATGCTAAGAAGATTTCTGTCGATCCTATCAAGTCTGATATTTGCGAGATTTTGAGCAAACACCTTGGTCCTGACAGAGTTTCGCAAACATCCTTGGAGCGAGAAATTACCACTTTGAAGAATGATCTCCAAGCTATGACTGCTAAATGTAATACTCTCCATCTTGAGAATCAAAAACTTCAAAACGTTTCACTGGATCGCGATAACCTTCGCAAGAAGAATGAAGAACCGAAAGGTATACTCTTG
>JAJJWW010019168.1:27034-182034 GCA_023531295.1 Papaver armeniacum | reverse complement strand
GAATTCGCTCGTTTCTTGGTCATGCGGGTTTTATAGGAGGTTTATCAAAGATTTCTCCAAAATCTCAATGACGATGTGCAAATTGTTACAAAAGGAGGTTGCCTTTAACTTCGACCAGGAGTGCAAGGATGCCTTTAATAAATTAAAGGAATTGTTGACTACTGCACCAATTATTAAGTCACCCATTTGGAGTTTGCCGTTCGAGTTAATATGTGATGCAAGTGATTATGCAGTCGGAGCTGTTTTGGGTCAAAAAGTACACAAGAGGTCACATGTGATTTATTATGCATCAAGGACCCTAAATGATGATCAAATTAACTATTCTACTACTAAGAATGAGTTGTTGGCTATAGTATTTGCATTAGAAAAATTCAGAGCTTATTTGGTGGGTACCAATGTGATTGTATATTCTGATCATGCAGCACTACGGTACCTATTAAAAAAGAAGGAGGCTAAGCCAAGACTCATACATTGGATTCTTTTGCTACAAGAATTCAATATGGAAATTAGAGATAAGAAAGGTGTTGAGAATACGATTCTTTGATCATCTTAGTAGACTTGTTGTTTTCCGAAGAAGAACTCCCATTACAGGATCGTTTTCCCGGGACGAACAACTTTTCTCAATTGAAGAATCAACACCTTGAATACGCTGATATAGTGAACTATTTGGTTACAAGGCAAGTACCTAGTACAATGTCTACTTTTCAAAAGCTAAAGCTTAAGAAAATAGCCAAGCGATATGTGTGGGATGAGCCCTACTTGTGGAAATATGGTGCTGATCAAATTATCCGCAGGTGCGTACCAAACTCTGAATTTCAGTCAATTCTATCTTTTTGTCATTCTTATGCTTGTGGTGGTCACTTTGGTGCAAAACGTACCGCTCTCAAAGTCCTTGAGAGTGACTTTTATTGGCCTACCCTATTTGAGGATGCATATGGTTTTTGCAAATCTTGTGATAGATGTCAACGAACGGGAAATCTAGGTGCTCGAAATCAAATGCCACTCAATCCTATTCTCACTGTCGAGATTTTTGATGTGTGGGGCATTGATTTTATGGGTCCTTTTGTTAATTCGAATGGAAAATTTTATATACTTCTTGTTGTGGATTATGTTTCTAAATGGGTGGAAGCTAAAGCCACCCCTACTAATGATTCTCAAGTTGTTTGTGAGTTTGTGAAGGAATATATTTTCTCTAGACATGGTACACCAAGAGTGGTTATCAATGATGGAGGCTCGCACTTTAAGAAATCCTTCCATGCTCTCCTCAAGAAGTACAACATTACACACAAGATTGGTACGCCGTATCACCCACAAACTAGTGGGCAAGCTGAAATTTCAAATCGTGAGATTAAGTCCATCCTTGAGAAAACCGTTAATGCTACACGGAAGGATTGGAGTTATAGACTCAACGATGCACTTTGGGCGTATAGAACAGCATATAAGACACCGATTGGTATGTCTCCATATCGGTTGGTTTATGGAAAATCTTGTCATCTCCCGGTTGAACTTGAGCATAAGGCTTTATGGGCAGTAAATATGTGCAACATGGAGTATGATAAAGCGGGGAAACATAGGCAACTACAAATCAATGAGCTAGAGGAGATACGTAATGATGCTTACGAGAGTTCTCGTATATATAAGGAAAAGACTAAGATTTTCCATGACAAGATGATTTCTCGAAAGAATTTTGTTGTGGGACAGAAAGTTCTTTTATTTCATTCTCGTCTTAATCTATTTCCTGGTAAGCTAAGGTCCAGATGGATTGGACCATATGTTGTTACTAATGTTTATTCTCATGGTGCAGTTGATATCACTAGTCTTACATATGGGACTACTTCTAAGGTCAACGGCCATAGATTAAAGCCATACTATGAAAACATCGCTTATGTGAATGTGGAAGAGATAGAGCTTAAAGATTTACTCCCTCTGGAGGAGTAGTAAGGAGAATGCCAAGTCGGGCTGACGACTTTAAACCAAGCGCTAAATGGGAGGCAACCCATAGGTCTTGTATCTTAAGCCCTTCTATTTTTGTTTTTTTATTGTTTTCATATCATATTTGCATCCCCATGTTTAATTTCATTGAGTCCGGAATCTATTTTAGAAGAAATTATAGACGAATACTTTTTCGTCAGAAAACTTCAGACTGCGCGTAGTTCAGTCCAGAGACCATAAATGTCAAACCCTTTATCGAAACACTGTTCCCTTTTGACACTTCGTAGAAAACACGTAGATGAACAACTTTTGTGAAATGGAGTTTTTCCAAATTCCTTACCAATTTGCACAGTTTTTGCGTTTTATCTGCTGTTACGTCAGAATTCAGAACTTTCGGTTTTACACATTGAGGACAATGTGAAGTTTAAGTGTGGGGGAGTATTTTGCATATAGATTTTTCAATTTCTTTGTATATATTTGAATAAAACCTCCAACTTGTATAGATTTTAGAGTCACTAGCATACTTCTAGGCATGTTTACATAGAGATTCTGACCGACATAAATGAACTTGGAAGTGTTAGGGAACTACATTCGGATTTCTTACGAATTGGAGTGTTAAATAATGGATTTAATCATGCCGGTGATGCAAATTAGGAGATGGGAAAAATGCATTACTAGAGTTGTTGATCAATCATTAGTGGAGACTACCCATTTTCATATCAACCAAGGCACCAGACCAAATTTTCTTTGAAGCTGACTAAAGACCATGTGCAAGTGATGGACTCGTTTGGTACAAACAAGGAGCAATAAATCAACATATATTTGTTTAGAGTAATTTTTGTAAGTACAAAAGTAAATCTTGCACATCATAACACCAAGAGAGAGCTTCTTTCCAACAACTTTCATATTTTCTAGTAGCAAGAGAAATCCAAGACCCTGCCTTTAACATTGTGTCCAAGAGTTTTAGGAAAAACAAGGAAGTTTGTTTTTCTGTTTTTTTCTTGTTCCGACTTAAGGAACGTAACTTCAGTATATAGTTTTCAGTACTGTAAGGTGAGACTCTTTTGACAAAAAGTGACAACCTATCTTCTTTATAAGAGAAGGTACTACTACTATCTTGATACGAAGTATTAGGGATTGAGTAATGAATCAATTCATCCTTTGAGGTGATGTGCTCAGATAACTGAGATTTAGACTCTTCTTGTAATTCGTTCAGTTTGTTACAACTAGTTGGATTCCACAGAGGAGGAGCAATGCTCTCACTAATTAGCAAATCAATGTTGATCTCAACATAAATGTTATTCATCCTAACTTGATTTAGCCTATCAAGAGATTCTTGTTCATTCTGGAGATATAGATCAACAGCAGAAGATAGGCTTTCAAGTTTCTTTTCAAGCCCTGAAAAGACTTCAAGGGATTTTAAACCTGGTGGAGGTTTACACAGAATTTCTTCAATGGATTTAAATAAATCAGACATGGAAGCAACTTCTGGAATCCCTGGATCCGGTGGTGCATTTTTTGAGATAACACTTATGTTCATATCAGATCGCTACAAACACAGACTTATGAGATCTTTAATGTGTTTGCCTGCTCTGATACCAATTGAAAATACGGGGGTCTAACAACCACACCCAACAATTCGTTTGTCAATCTGAGAGGACTTACTCCAATACACTTTCTAGAGAATCAACTAGACAGTCAGACTCAATCTAGATTAAAGTATATCAAAGAGTTTAATATCTCTAACTCTTAATTTAATCCATGATCAAAAATAGAAATCTGCGAGACTGATTGAATATAAGAGGAGTTACTTGAACGGTACCAAAGACCAATGTTCAAGTGTCAATCAATGTAAATCAACAACTAAATGTTGGATATTCTAATTGATTGATCTTAACGCACAACCTGTGATATTTCAATTATATAACAAAATATAATGCGGAAAAGAAATAATACAGACACCAGAATTTTGTTAACGTAGAAACCACAAATGCAGAAAAACCCTGGGACCTAGTCCAGATTGAACACCACACTGTATTAAGCCGCTACAGACACTAGACTACTACCAATTAACTTCGGATTGGACTGTAGTTGAACCCTAATCAATCTCACACTGATTCAAGGTACATTTGCGCTCCTTATGTCTCTGATCCCAGCAGGATACTAAGCACTTGATTCCCTTAGTTGATCTCACCCATATTTAAGAGTTGTTATGACCCAAAGTTGAAGCCTTGATAGACAAATCTGTCTCAGATAGAAAAGTCTATATGATTGAATAAATCTGTCTCCTACAGAAATACCCAAGAGTTTTTGTTCTGTCTTTTGATAATCAAGGTGAACAAGAACCAATTGATAAACCAGACTAATATTTATGAAGAACAACCTAATATTATCAGTCACCTCACAATAAACTTAATCGACTAGCGAAACAAGTTATTGTGGAATCACAAACGATGAGACGAAGTTTGTTTGTTATTAATTTTCTATCTTGCCTATCGGAGATATAAAATCTCGAGCCAATTATTTTAATTGCACTCAACATGATAGAAACAACAAGATCAGATCACTCAACTACAAAGATAATAGTTGGGTCTGGCTTCACAATCCCAATGAAGTCTTCAAGTCATTAACCTACAGGGTCTCGAAGAGAAACTAAGGTTAAAGGAGAATCGACTCTAGTTATGCAACTAGTAACACGCGGAGGTGTGGGGATTACGTTTCCACGATTGCTAGAGTTCTCCTTTATATAGTTTTCAAATCGGGGTTTGCAATCCAAGTTACCTTGGTAACAAAGCATTCAATATTCACAGTTAGATGAAAAACCTGATTCAACCAAGCTAATATCTTTCAACCGTTAGATCGAACTTAGCTTGTTACACAAAAATGAAATGTACCCTCATTTAGGTTTATGTATCCGTACCTAAACGTGTACACCAGGTTGTTTCACAAATAGTTAACCGAGGTTAGCCATATGATTACTCTCATATCAACCTTATTCATCTTAACCATAACTAGTTAAAATGACTCAAATGAAACTAGTTAAGAGTTGTTCAATTGTTTAGAAAACACAATTGAAATCAAATCGGTTTGATTCACTTGAATCAATCATGAACATTATAGCCACGGTTTGCAAAGATTGCATTCCTTATGATTTAAATGTTTAAGTTAATGGACTTGACCGATTTGACAAAGTAACTAGCTTAAGTATGTGTACCGGTATGCGTTCAGTTCAAAAACTTCCGCCAGTATGCGTACATGTACGCATACTTAAGGTGTCTGGTTCTAACCGGTTTGCACTCGAGTTGGGACAAGTTCGTTCTTATCATTTTCCACCACCGTCACACCTGATTTCTTTGGTACTACTTGTATTGGGCTTACCCACTTGCTATCGGATATGGGGTAGATAACACCCACGTCCAAAAGCTTGAGTATCTCTTTTTTCACAACTTCCATCATGGGAGGATTCAAACGACGTTGCGCTTCCCTTGTAGGCTTTACATCGTCCTCCACACGGATCTTGTGCATGCAAACGGCAGGGCTAATACCCTTGATATCGGAGATTGTCCATCCTATGGCCGTCTTGTATGTCCTTAGCACCCTTAGAAGTTTTTGCTCCTGTAATTCATTAAGCTCGTTAGAAACAATCACGTGTAAGTCTTCATTGTCACCCAAGTACAAGTACTTTAAGTGACTTGAAAGAGGTTTCAATTCTAAACTTGGAGATTTAACAATAGATGGCACAAGTTTTTCATCATTGCAAGCTAAAGAAGCATATGAAATATTCTTAATTGCTTATTTTTCCGGTAATGAGTCAAGAGAACCAATGGTTTCTTTAATCTCATCACCATACTCAAAACCATAATCAATGGGTGTAGTGAGCACGGTTTCCAAAGTATCAACACCATTCAACTCAAACATTTGTTGCGCCAACGAGTCCATCACATCAATGGAGAAACAAGAGTGGACATCACTAAGATATCTCATCGTTTCGAAAATGTTGAAACGTATTATTTCTCCATCGAACTCTATAGTTAGCGTTCCTTTGTCCACATCAATTATGGTTTTCGCCGTTTTCATGAAGGGACGCCCAAGTAGCAATGGAAGAGACGAGTCCGGTGAACCTTCATCCGTCTCTAACACGCAAAAGTCAGCTGGAAATACCAATTGATTAACCTGCTGTTGATGGTAGTTTTTAAACAAGGGGTAAAATCGTAAAACCCCATGACCTAGTGGTACCCGCAACATATTAACTAAGAGCATTTAACTCAGGTGTAAATAATTAATAGGGGTATTTTTTCAAAATACCAGATTAGGGTTTTGACACGAAACCTAATTCCAAAACAAAGCCGCACACTGCGCACCATGGCAACAATGCCAAACCAAGCCGCACATTGCGCACCATGGCAACAATGCCAAACCAAGCCGCACACTGCGCACCATGGCAACAATGCCAAACCAAGCCGCACACTGCGCACCATGGCAACAATTCCAAACCAAGCCGCACACTGCGCACCATGGCAACAATGCCAAACCAAGCCGCACACTGCGCACCATGGCAACAATGCCAAACCAAGTCGCACACTGCGTACCATGGCAACAATTCCAAACCAAGCCGCACACTGCGCACCATGGCAACAATGCCAAACCAAGCCGCACACTGCGCACCATCGCAACGACGCCAAAACCAAGCGGCACACTGCGCACCATGGCAACGACGCTAAAACCAAGCCGCACACTGCGCACCATGGCAGCGACGCCAAAACCAAACTACATATCGCACTCATAGGCAACCATGCCAAAATAAGCCGCTACGCCATTGGCACATGCCAAATATAGCGCCCTAGGCTTGCAAAACGTGCAACTAGGTCAACATGGCCGTACGTGCCATTGGCACATGCCAACACGCACCACAAGCCATATTTCCAAGCCGCTATGCCATTGGCACATGCCAAATATAACGCCCTAGGCTTGCAAAACGTGCAACTAGGTCAACATGGCCGTACGTGCCATTGGAACATGCCAACACGCACCACAAGCCATATTTCCAAGCCGCTATGCCATTGGCACATGCCAAATATAGCGCCCTAGGCTTGCAAACCATGCAACCTAGGCCAAGTCGGCCACGTATGCCATTGGCACATGCCAACATACTCGCTGGTAGTTTTTCCTACCAAGGCCACGGCCCCAGCGGCCACGCATGCCATTGGCACATGCCAACATGCTCGCTGGTAGTTTTACCCTACCAGGGCCACGGCCCCAGCGGCCATGCATGCCATTGGCACATGCCAACATGCTCGCTGGTAGCTTTTCCTACCAAGGCCACGGCCCTAATGGCCACGCATGCCATTGGCACATGCCAACATGCTCGCTGGTAGCTTTTCCTACCAAGGCCACGGCCTAATGGCCACGCATTCCATTGGCACTGCCCAACATGCTCGCTCATTGGTAGCTTTTCCTACCAAGGCCACGGCCCCGGCCCACGCGCATGCCATTGGCACATGCCATCATGCTCGCTGGTAGCTTTTCCTACCAAAGCCACGGCCCTAACGGCCACGCATGTTATTGGCACATGCCAAACACACACGCTGGTAGCCTAACTTGCAAACCGTGCAACCTACCACCAAGGCATTCCACACATGCCATTGGCACATGCCAAACACACACACTGGTAGCCTAACTTGCAAACCGTGCAACCTACCAACTTGCAAACCATGCAACCTACCACCAAGGCATTCCGCACATGCCACACACGCCACTAGCGACTGCCTGGCATTGCCACTTACACTCAACGTACAACCTACCACCAAGGCATTCCGCACATGCCATTGGCACATGCCACGCACGCCACTAGCAGCTCGGCATTGCCACTTGCACTCAAGGTGCAACCAACACTCGAGATATAAACACAAACCGGGGATGCTTTCCGGGTTTTGGTTTGGCGGTCACAGCTTGCAGCGTACACTACGCTCACATTAAGAAAGCGTGAAAAGGAATAAAACGGTCAAATAAATAAGGAAATAATGGTGAAAACGTTTTCACCCATTAAAACCATGCGGTTACCACCTCCTCCCATTATTTCACCCTTTACTCTCTTCCTTCATGAGGCCAGGGTACGTTTCAATCTCGACTTGTATAAATAGGTCTTACCTATTTCCACCAGACAACAGGTCTCGGTCAGGAGAAAAATACTACACTCTCAGAAAGGCAACTTTGCAAGCTCCCCCAAAAGCTTTCATCTCTTGCAAGCTTCCTAAGCTTTTACTTTCTGATACAAGTCGAGATACTACCATCCCAGAATTATTCAGGTCTCAACACCTTTCTTTGCTTCCCACCCCAAATCAACCCTTCTCCTCCACTTTGTGACCGAAGCAAGTCCGGGAACGGCCATTTCTTGGTTTAGGCCGGACTTGTGCAGATTGATCTCTCGAATCTATAAAGTGCTCACGTGCAAAGCACATTTGTTTAGGGTTTGAACCAGTTTCTCACTCACCTACCGAAATTACCGAAATCGGCAGAAACGATTTCCACCCATAAACAATTGGCGACCACAGCGAAAAGGATTGATCTATCGGCTACAATGTCAGACTGTCGATCTCGTTCTTCGACCCAGATGTCAAGATGGTAGGGGAAGGCGACTCGATCCAACTCAACTGCCAGATAACCCGGTTACCAGTTGTAAAACTACACCTGAAAACTGGGGACTCATTGAAGATACTACCAGCGATTGGGGACTTGCGACCCAGTCTGACTCAACTGCCAGACAACCCGGTTATCGGTCGTTAAAACTACACCGAAAACTGGGGACTCGTGAAGACGCTACCAGCAATTGGGGACTAATCAAGTGCTACCAGCAAAGCCGCCTTTACTTGGAGAGAAGTGTGTTTGCAAGTGAGTAAAATTAGATTGGGTAAGAATAAACGATCTGTTTTTAGGTTCTTAATAAAACCGTCATACTCTTGTGCCTATTGCTAGCACACACTTTCATAAAAGCAATATTACTTTCCCAAAGCATAATCAGAGTCATACTATCAAAACCATTCATCCCGAAAATAATCCAATATCCTCAAAAGCTACCAATTTCTACCAAAACCTAGGTCAAACTTTGAACCAGACATCCAATATGTCTTTCAAAAAAAAGAAGAGAGAGAACCTAAATGAAAGTTTAACAGAGAAACATTCAAGGAAAATCATCCAACAAAGGTCTGTTCTTCTTGGAGAAAGTCAACTTTGCATCTTCAAGAGCCGCTCTCTTCATAGTCAACATCTTGGAAAGCTTTTCGAGTTCTACCTCCCTGTCGTGCAATCTCCTCGGCGGAAAGGCTTTCGGTTGCTGCATCTTTCAACTTTTGGATCTCAGCAAGGCCTTCGACAAACCACAAAGTGTTGAACTCCTTTTCTACGCACACGTCGCGATGGTGCTCCCAATCGGCAATAACGTCTTCAGAAACGGTGTGACCAGTCACCTCACGCATATTCTCGATGGAAGATAAAGCCTCTTCTACACGCTTAGCCAGCGCAAATCGACTAGTGACTTTCTTGGTTGTGGCCATATGTCCGTACTTCTCCCAGATTCTGGTATACAACGCCTCATGCTTAGCCGGCACGCTGAAGCCGCCAACCAAAGACATGACCTGGATAAGGAACCAAGTACGGAGGATCAAAAACGGCGCTGCACTGGCCTCACGACTCGCGGAGGATTTTCTTCCATGTCTACGGCAGCAACCATCGAGAGAATCATCCACCGTTTGAACCACATCTGTGCCGGCAATTGGCTAACTCCCATCTCCAAGTCACGGCGGTGGCCACCAAAGGCAAGTTTCCGTGTGACTCTACCTCGGAATCGTCCTCCGAACCGGTTCCTCCTGCGAACTTGAGTCAGACATTTTTTCAAAAGAAGAAACAGAAGAAGAAAGAAGAGAATCGCGGAACTCACCGAACCACTTCCCGAAAAAGAACCAGTGCTGCCAGAGGAATCACTCTCACTTGTCGAACTTTCCTCTTTCTCTGACTCATCACCGCTATGAGAAGGCTCAGTGCTGCTGGAATTCTTTGAAGAAATTGCCGTCTCCTGGCAACGTGCAAGGGCAGCGAAAGCATTAACACTACCGAAGCCCTGGAAGAAACAAGACACATGTTTCAGCAGAAATTCACGTGTTTTGAGACAAACCAATGAAGAAGCGACACATACCTGGTTATTGGAAGAACAAGACACGAGAGCTGTGGGAGGATCTTTTGAAACCGTCCGGAACCCGCCAGCACGATTCTTCGTTCTCCGTTCCTTGGCACTGGGGACTTTCCGAGTTGCTAGGCAACTTTCGCTGAGATCTCTCAACATTGGATACTTCTTCAAAATCGGGGGAAGGTTTACAACGAACGTTCTCCACCACGTTATTCACAAAATCTTGGATCATAATAAACTCGTCGCACCAGAACTCGTTATAGCCGAAGGTCGTCGAAGTTACTCTTCCCGTTTGAAAGAAGGGAAGGCGGATACCCGGCTCAAGGGCACTGGCATTAAGGGCGGCACGCAATGAATCCTTAGGGATCACCGGCTGGTAAGCAAGAGGCACCCCTTGATCGAAACCCATGTGATGAGCATCACGGTCAATATTATAAGAAGCTATATGGAAAGACCCCATAAAGAAAGACGGCATATAACCGGACATGCAGCTTTGAATAAACAAGTTTTCACCAACGCTCAAATCGCCATCAGAAGACAAAGACATGTTCGGAGCAGAAGCAAAGGTGTCAATTTGAGTCACCGACCTATGGACCGGCTCCCATGGGCGAAAACTGATTTCATACGACTTGTCAAGAAGACTAACCAAGCTCACACCAACTCTTGGACGCCTGTTCACCCATCGAAGAATTCGAGAACCGCCCCAACTCGCGGGAATCGAAGGCATCGGTTTCGAAGCATACTTCTCAAAGTGCTCCCATAGCCAGACTTGCAGAAAAGCAACGTGCACATATGAATTCACTTTCATGAAACCATTCGAAACTCGCATGTTCGCAACTAGGTGATCCAGATGCACATACAGGGAACCGAGGAATAGCTTGCCAATAGGAAGAACTTCCCGTTTTGCCAACTTCACAAAGAATCACTAGCAACTCGGGTCTTATCTCCTTCTTACCAGAACCGTCGTCAAAAATGTTTCTAGACAACCGAGAGCCAAAAGTGCTGCAACGTGAAGATCACTGCTTTTACATTCGGGTTCCAACTCGTCCAAAACCATTGAGATATCCACCAGTTGTAAAGGCACCTTTCATCCTCTTTCCTACAGAATCATTCGACTTCGCAGTGGAGTCTTTTCGAGCGTAATCTCCCAACTTAGCGGCAAGGTCATCCCGCATCTTCACCTCACTTTTAGATAATTAGATTTTAAGATTCCCAGTTACCGGAAGATTCAGCAAGAGAGCCACACTCTCCAAGGAGAAAGTTATCTCACCCCATGTACATATGATCGTATGGGTGTCCGAACACCATCTGGAGATGAAAGCAACCAAGCCCGAGATATCCTTCCTAATCTGAGATTTCTTGAAGCTCGACAACATCAATAATCTGCGCTCGAGTCAAGTTGGTATTTATATGCTCCTTACTCACCATGAACTCAACCCATCTATCAAAAGAACGCAATGGGCTTTGGCACATCCTGAAATAAATGTTGGAAGAGGAATATACCCCTTTATGAAGACAGAACCGTATGGTGTTCTCTGGGCGAACCGAACGTGTCTTCTTTTCATCTTCACCACCGGTTAACAAAATTGGCACGAAGCCTGGGTGATTTTTCCGAGCAGAGGCAAGTTTTTTGGCGAAGAATTCATCATCCGTGTTCGGTTTGGAACTATGGACATCTTTCGATGAGGCGAAATTTTGTTCAGGTAACATCTTACCGGATTTCTTCATAACAACTTAGTAACAAGATATCTGCACACAGAGAAAGACAAAATTATCTCCCTGACACATAACCGCGCCCAACAAAGGAAAGCCCAAAATACAAAAAAACAAAAAAGAAGAGAGAAAGGGCGTATTATTCTTCGGGTTCAAAATTATATATGGAGCATTTTTCTACGGGTTCAAAACTGCACGCGCAGTATTTCTCTCAGGACCGAAATTCATATATGCAATATTTCCTACGGGTTCGAAGTCATATGAAGCACATATACAGTATTCTTCTTCGGGATTCATATACAGTATTCTCTACGGGTTCGAAACTGCACACGTAATATTTTCTTCGAGGTTCAAAATTATACGCGATGTATTTTATACGGGCTCAAGTGCGTCTGCAATATCCTTCTTCGGGTTCAAAATTATATATGGAGCACTTTCCTACGGGTTCGAATAATATATGCATTATTTGCCTAGGGCGCATACATACAATGTTTTCTACAAGAGGCACGCCAAGAAATTATATGCGCAATATATAAATGCCTACTCTTAGGGTTTACACCTACATAAAGAGGGAAACAAGAGAAGTACTGGAAGACATACCTGGAAGCTGGTTTTTCTTTGTGACTCTGCCGCTAGAAGGAAAGGATGAAAAGATGAAAGTTCAAGATGGGAGAAAGGGACTTTGTATATATAGGCGTGAAGATTCTGAAATAGGGAAGGATTTCCCTTTACCAAAATCGTGCGTGTAAGAAACGGGCCCATTAGGGCGCCCAACTTCCCAATGTCGCCCAAGCTGCACCGGCCCCACCAATCACGCCAACTTCCCAATGACCGCTCAAGTCACGCCTGCAAACACGCACAGCTTCCACACCTTGCGCCGGTCCCACCAGCTAGCACACTCAGTTTCCCAACTCACGCCAACTTCTCAACGTCGCCTAAGCTGCACCGGCCCCACCAATTGTGCTAGCCTCCCGATTTATGCAAAACTACCAGAGGCAAGGATTCCAAATCCTATTTATAAAAGGTTAGACAAGCCTCCTTAATTCTCTTTACGGTTTGTTGTTGATAGTTTGTCACCATCTTATGCTTACCTCGCAACAAAGCCCCTGTTCCGAGCTAAGCAGGGGACTTAATGTTGATGGTGGTTTTTAAACAAGGGGTAAAATCGTAAAACCCCATGACCTAGTGTTACCCGCAACATATTAACTAAGAGCATTTAACTCAAGTGTAAATAATTAATAGGGGTATTTTTCAAAATACCAGATTAGGTTTTGACACGTAACCCTAATTCCAAAATAGCCGCACATCGCGCACCATGGCAACAATGCCAAACCAAGCCGCACACTGCGCACCATGGCAACAATGACAAACCAAGCCGCACACTACGCACCATGACAACAATGCCAAACCAAGCCGCACCATGGCAACAATGCCAAACCAAGAAGCGCACCATGACAACAATGCCAAACCAAGCGCACACTGCACCACCATGGCAACAATGCCAAACCAAGCCGCACACAAGGCCCCATGGCAACAATGCCAAACCAAGCCGCACACTACGCACCATGGCAACAATGCCAAACCAAGCCGCACACTGCGCACCATGGCGACAATGCCAAACCAAGCCGCACACTGCGCACCATGGCAACAATGCCAAACCAAGCCGCACACTGCGCACCATGGCAACAATGCCAAACCAAGCCGCACACTGCGCACCATGGCAACAATGCCAAACCAAGCCACACACTGCGCACCATGGCAACGACGCTAAAACCAAGCCGCACACTGCGCACCATGGCAACGACGCTAAAACCAAGCCGCACACTGCGCACCATGGCAACGACGCTAAAACCAAGCCGCACACTGCGCACCATGGCAACGACGCCAAAACCAAACTACATATCGCACTCATTGGCAACCATGCCAAACTAAGCCGCTACGCCATTGGCACATGCCAAATATAGCGCCTAGGCTTGCAAAACGTGCAACTAGGTCAACATGGCCGTACGTGCCATTGGCACATGCCAACACGCACCACAAGCCATATTTCCAAGCCGCTATGCCATTGGCACATGCCAAATATCGCGCCCTAGGCTTGCAAAACGTGCAACTAGGTCAACATGGCCGTACGTGCCATTGGCACATGCCAACACGCACCACAAGCCATATTTCCAAGCCGCTATGCCATTGGCACATGCCAAATATAGCGCCCTAGGCTTGCAAACCATGCAACCTAGGCCAAGTCGGCCACGCATGCCATTGACACATGCCAACATGCTCGCTGGTAGTTTTTCCTACCAAGGCCACGGCCCCAGCGGCCACGCATGCCATTGGCACATGCCAACATGCTCTCTGGTAGTTTTTCCTACCAAGGCCACGGCCCCAGCGGCCACGCATGCCATTGGCACATGCCAACATGCTCGCTGGTAGCTTTTCCTACCAAGGCCACGACCCTAATGGCCACGCATGCCATTGGCACATGCCAACATGCTCGCTGGTAGCTTTTCCTACCAAGGCCACGTCTAATGGCCACGCATGCCATTGGCACATGCCAACATGCTCACTTGGTAGCTTTTCCTACCAAGGCCACGGCCCAGCTGGCCACGCATGCCATTGGCACATGCCAACATGCTCATTGGTAGCTTTTCCTAACAAAGCCACGGCCCTAACGGCCATGCATGTTATTGCACATGCCAAACACACACGCTGGTAGCCTAACTTGCAAACCGTGCAACCTACCACCAAGGCATTCCGCACATGCCATTGGCACATGCCAAACACACACGCTGGTAGCCTAACTTGCAAACCGTGCAACCTACCACCAAGGCATTCCACACATGCCATTGGCACATGCCAAACACACACGCTGGTAGCCTAACTTGCAAACCATGCAACCTACCACCAAGGCATTCCGCACATGCCACACACGCCACTAGCAGCTCTGGCATTGCCACTTACACTCAACGTACAACCTACCACCAAGGCATTCCGCACATGCCATTGGCACATGCCACGCACGCCACTAGCAGCTCTGGCATTGCCACTTACACTCAAGGTGCAACCAACACTCGAGATATCAACACAAACTGGGGGATGCTTTCTAGGGTTTTGGTTTGGCGGTCACAGCTTGCAGCGTACACTACGCTCACATTAAGAAAGCGTGAAAAGGAATAAAGCGGTCAAATAAATGAGGAAATAATGGTGAAAACGTTTTCACCCATTAACACCATGCGGTTACCACCTCCTCCCATTATTTCACCCTTTACTCTCTTCCTTCATGAGGCCAGGGTACGTTTCAATCTCGACTTGTATAAATAGGTCTTACCTATTTCCACCCCGGACAACGGGTCTCGGTCGGGAGAAAAATACTACACTCTCGGAAAGGCAACTTTGCAAGCTCTCCCAAAAGCTTTCATCTCTTGCAAGCTTCCTAAGCTTTTACTTTCGATACAAGTCGAGATACTACCATCCCGGCATTATTCTCCTGGTCTCAACACCTTTCTTTGCTTCCCTCCCCAAATCAACCCTTCTCCTCCACTTTGTAACCGAAGCAAGTCGAGAACGGCCATTTCTTGGTTTAGGCCGGACTTGTGCAGTTGATCTCTCGAATCTATAAAGTGCTCACGTGCAGCACATTTGTTTAGGGTTTGAACCAGTTTCTCACTCACCTACCGAAATTACCGAAATCGGCAGAAACGATTTGCACCCATAAACACCTGCACAAGAACATCCTCAACAATACCCATTGGGTAGACATTAGAACGATCGGCTAATTGCAACACAATTCCATACTTTTTAAGAGGACCAAGATCAAGTGAAGTATACATAGACGCAGGTATAACATTAACTGATGCACCTAAGTCTAACATAGCTTTGTTAAATGTGGTGTTAACAATTGTGATGGGAATGTCAAAGCTACAGAGATCCTTGCACTTAAGTGGGAGTTTGTGTTGTAAGATTGCCGAGGCATTCTCCCCCACACTAAGCACTTCATTACCTTTGAGCCTTTGTTTATTGGTACACAAGTCCTTCAACACCTTTGCATACTTTGGAACTTGCTTGATAGCATCTATGAGTGGTATGTTCACATGGATCTTCTTTAGAACGTCTAAAATCTCCTTTTCTAGTTCCGCCTTCTTAGAACTTGCAAATCTGCGAGGGAAAGGTAAAGGAGGAACATAAGTAGAAACCAGAGTTTTAGAGTTAGAAATAGGTACCTCAGAAGTTTGGGAGAATCCTCATTTTTCTACTTCAAAACAGGTTCCTTTGGTGCTATCACCGTGCCCGAATCAGTAACTTCGGGTTGCACAAGTTGTGTACCACTTCTCAATGTAATTGCATTGACACCCTCTTTTGGGTTGATAGGTTGAGAAGGGATTTTCCCACCATTTTGTGCCTTCAATTGATTCAACTCAATAGCCATAGAACCAACTTGAGTTTGCAAATCCTTAACCGTACTCTCCGTTATTTGCATAAAATATTTCAGCAACTCTTCCATATTGGACCCCATATTTTGAGGTTGTTGTTGTTGTTGAAATTGTTGTCTCATTGGAATTGTTGTTGTTGAGGTTGAAATCCACTCGAATAGTTGAAGGTAGGTTGTTGAACCGCTCCTTGCTTATTGGCATAGCTAAAATTGGGGTGATCTCTCCATCCCGGATTGTAAGTGTTTGAGTAGGGATCATACCGTCTTTGTTGATTTGGAAAGATCGCACTAGCTTGCTTGTCTTCATAAGCTTGAGAGGAACTTGGTATCACTGCGGATGCAACTTGTTGCATCATTGCTGTCATGTTACCCATTTGTTGACGGAGTTTCTCGACCTCGCTCACTTCATTAACTTTCCTAAGAAGCACATCCGAACCACGACTTAAAAACTGTTGGGAGTTTGCCGCCATGTTTTCAATCAACTCTCTAGCTTGTGCCACCGTCTTTCTCACTAGTGCACCACCACCCGCAGCGTCAAGAAGATTCCTATCACTTGATTGGAGTACTTCATAGAAGTATTGGATGATCATAGCGTCACTGAATTGGTGGTGAGGGAAGTTTGCCACCAATCTCTTGTATCGTTCCCAACATTCATATAAGGATTCTCCCACATTTTGCTTCATCCCACAAATCTCCTTTCGAATTTGAGTAGCCTTTGATACGGGAAAATATCTCTCTAAAAAGAGTTTCTTCAGCCCATTCCATGTCGTGACACTTCCGGAAGGCAAATAGTACAACCAATCCTTAACACTATCCATCAAAGAGAAACGGAAAAATTTCAACATTGCACCATCCGCCTCAACATCCGCTGGAAGCATGGCCATGAAAATGGTGTGGAAGTCCATAAGATGCTTGTTTGGGTCTTCATTCACCATGCCATGGAACTTTGGTAATTCTCTAAGCAACCCCGGCTTGATCTCAAAAGTAGAGTTTGTTTGAATACACCCCTGTTGTGTATCAAGCCTATGAGAAGCCAAGTCCTTGAGTGAATGATTTGCATCACCCATTGCTTCTTCTTTTTCTTCAAAAGGTGGTTCTTGTTCACCCGGAACCTCTTTTTCTAAAACTGCTTCTTCTTGCTAGAAAGTCTCTTCTACTACTTCCAACTCTTGTTCTTCTGTTGTGTCTTGACTTGGTTGGAGTATTGTGCCTCTTCGAGTAGCTATCCCGCACCTTGGATAATTCCAATCTTTAGAATCCAGGGATTAGGTACCTGAAAACAATTCTCGCAAACGAGTGAGAAACAAGACAAGAAAACAAAAAGCAAGGATAAAAGCATAAATTATAAAAAGAAACTAAAAACTTAATAACTAGCCGCATGCCTCCCCGGCCGCGGCGCCAAAATTTGATCGCTGTCGTATGCGTCAAAAATAATTTCACTTTCCTAAAGTATATGATAAGAAAGAGTTCGTTTCCACAGAGAGGCAGTTGTAGTTATTATGTATTCAATTTCTTAAAGTAACCAATTGGGGGGTTTTCTGATTTTTAAGTAAACAATAAAAGTAAATTAAAAGCAAAATAAATTGAAGAAAGTAATCAATAGAGAAAGATATTGGTCAAGGGATTCATCTTCAATCTTAGACATGTGCTTGCATATATGATTAGAATTACAATTTAATCTCTTTTATTATCAAAAGCCTAGAGAATCAAGAGAGCAAGATAATCTATTAATTTCCTAAGTTCATCAACACACACATTAGAGCTGCGTATGTGAATTCTACCTAAAGAATAACCTAACGCCTTGCGCTAATTAAGTTCAAATCTTAGGAGCATTAAGTTTCAGAAATAGGCTAATCAATGTAATTTTCATACATTGCGCATAACAATTCGGACAATGGTCAAACTCTACATATGATTACAAGAGTGTATCACTACAAACCGTAAACATATCATGCTACTTATAATAAGGGTTATCGCTCGATGAAAAACCCTAAAATAGCTATGGATGCAGGTTCAATTAATTGGCCACTTAACTAACCAAACATCTTAGTCCTATCACAATACATCAATCATGTGATTATTAAAAACAGTAGAGATTTAAACGATAATCAAGAGAGAAAACTAATACATAAATCAAGCACAAGTTTTAGAAATAGGACTACATCCTTAACCAATAATGTAGAATTTAGCTACTCATAGCTATGGAGTTCATCACAAAAAATATGAATTGAATAAAGAAGAAGATGAACAAAAGCAAACCCTAGTAGCGTAAACAAAAGCGGCTCTCTCCAAGTTCCCAAGAATAAAAAAAACGTAATATAAGTTGTAGAAGTCTTTCCTTTAAATAGCTTTGCTTTCCAAAATTAGGTCAAGTCTCAAAGGTCCAATAGATAGAAGTCCACCAAGCCCATATGTGAGAAAACCCATGTAGAAAATATGCCCCAAAAAATGTCACCGGAAAAATGGTATTATGGCCGGAAATCGGCCGGAAAAGTGACCGGAAAATGGCTCAGGTGACCATGAAATTTCAATACCAGCTTCTTTCACTTCCATATCCTGCTATTTGTTCGCAATTTCAATACCACCATGAAAACCCAGTGCACAAACACCAACAAATCCCCTTCTGTCTCTCAGCTGCATCACTTGTTACACTGAAGTAACAACTCCACCTGCTCAGGTCACAATTCTCCTCTTCTTGCTTTCATCTCAACTCTACTCTGCAACACAACCCTGCTCAGTGCATCAGCTATTGCTACCAGTTTAAAATCCAGTTGTATTCACTCAAAACCAATAACATCACTAGATTGTCCTCCTTACAGCCTCTGATCCATGCCAAGAACCATCTCTAACTGCAGCTTCTCTTGCATACATCTAAACTTCTCAAACAGCAGCATTCCATCAACTCCAGTCCCTGAATCATTCATTTATATCACTGCACTGACTGCTGCTTCTTATTCCAAATCCTGCTCCATCAAACCATCTAAAACTGCAACTACAACTCCGCTCAACTGCAACCATGTCGTGCAATCTCATGATCCAATCACAGCCAACTCTGTCTCAAAATCCAACACAAGCTTCCACCCGCAATACCCCCTTCACTGCCATTACCTGCAATTCTAACTCAATTCAGCTCATAACATCCTGCAGATACATAATTCTACCAGGACCCTGTAAACCTGTACATCCTAGTCATAGTTCCAGCCAGTCATAACTGAGAACCAACCCCATATTTCTGCCTCATTCTGATTCTTCTATGGCTTCCACCTGCAACTCCATCCTTCCATGAACTCACAAGCCTAATACCTATAACCAACTCCATCAGTAGCTTCATATTCCTCTAACCTATCACCACCAGCTCAAGACCAACTCCACACAACAAACA
Source organism: Papaver armeniacum (assembly GCA_023531295.1). Taxonomy (NCBI): domain Eukaryota; kingdom Viridiplantae; phylum Streptophyta; class Magnoliopsida; order Ranunculales; family Papaveraceae; genus Papaver; species Papaver armeniacum. The sequence goes on along the minus strand of JAJJWW010019168.1, from coordinate 162,402 downwards.
CCACTATTAACTTTATCCATTGCACTCAATCTCAGTTCAACCTTCATCCATTACAAATTCCCCTTCTTGTTCTTCTTCTCATTTCAGCAGCAGGAACTCCACCTTCGAAACCCTAACATTCATCTAAAGCAGCTTCATAGCAAGCTTATAACTGCAGCTGCAACTCTAACTTGGCCTGCACCTGCAATTCCACCAACACAACAATCCCATCACCATCCATGAATTTCATCTCAGTTAGGCTACCACCAATCTGTTCTTGCAGAACCTAATTATTCATCTAGCATACCTAGTACCATAAATTCCATCTCCACATCGAATCTTCGCACTTTGGCAGCAGCTACATCATGGCCTGTCACTAGCATCACTACAAACCCAAAATTTTCTCATTTGTAACCAACAACAACCACTTCTTTGTATTTCTTTCATCTGGAATCACAGTACAAACCCACATCTGCATGTGTTTCTTGACTTCAATACTTCTTAATTTCTCTTTGTATTCGAGTTCTGACCATTACCCATCTGTGAAATATACACAATTCTTCATTTAAACTCTGAATTGGCTTCCAAATCTTCATCTCCATGAAACCCTAGATATCAATAGCAGCAACTCATGTTCTTCACTGGCTTCTCGATCTAACTACCACGACCATTCTTCCATCTTCTCAAGCCCCTTGTTCGTCTCTGAATTTCTGCATCTCTCGATTTCATGGCGCCGCTGTAACTCTCTCGTTCAGGTGGAGTAAGTGAAGAATGGAAAATGATGAATTTCTTTGTGAATTTAGGTTTAGTGTAAGAATAAAGCTAGTGGATATAGCCACCCTGATGAAGTAGCAAATAATTTCCTTAGACACCCACTCATTAGTTAAGGGCCACTAAGGTCTGCCCCTTGCTTCTCTAGACTAAGCCGTAGTGGTTGTGGTTGTCTCATATCATGTGCTTGGTCTTGGTTTCGCCTCCAATGGCAGTTGCACATCAGAATTGATACCTTTTCTCGTTATGCTCAAAATGGATGCTTTCTCTTTCTTTCACTCCAAATGACTCCAAAGTACCTGATTAGCTCAAAAATAATCATAAGATACATAATTTACAAGAAAACTCGCAAAGAAAGCATAAACAATAGATAAATATCACGGTGTTTACAACACCTATCACCAAGATATTTTCGCAGCCCTCAATCGTGTTGTACCCGGCAAACGACTTTTTCTCTCCCCGGAAACCACACCAGGGGCCCAAGATTTCCAAACGGGCGGAATCAAAGGGGAGAACTGGGGACTGCTGACCACGTCCCGTTTAAGAGGTATCGAATTTGACAACATGCTCATCGACGCGGCCTCTGACCTCAACATTATTACTTTCAAGACACTAAAGGCTGCGGGATTTACAAAACAAGACGCTACCCATTCCCCGTCTGTGATTAAGAACCCGAAAGGAGGAGCTTTGAATGCGCATGGCTACATCAACCTCGAGATCAAGATGGGAGACGCTATAGCGCAAAGAAAATTCCACATTGTCAAAGAACTGGGTCACGACATGATATTGGGGCACTTATGGGTACTCAACAACAAAGCGAAATTAGATGTGCACCCCCTACCGACGTCCACGCCCGAAAGAATTTCCAACAAATTATCCCATTGGTTATCGCATCGACGAGTTATCAATGGAACCCAGACATCTGGAGAAGATCTGTTGGCGCTATCTCATGGATTTTATCTCATGGATTTCAAACGCAAGTAAGTCTGGTCGAACGACCTTCTATACAACCAGTCATTCCTTCCTCTATTCCGTCATGGGGACTCGGCGCGATTACTGGCACGGACACTGTCAAGAAATGTGAATGGGGTCCTGGGCCATTTGAACACTTTGCAAAAAGCTTGGAAACTTCCATAGAAACTAATGGAGCCAAGACTCAAACGGTTGCACGACCCCTGAACCCGTTTTCAATCGGAGATATATTGGTTAAGGTAAACTCGTTTCAAGTTGTGAAGATGACGGTAAAAATGGCTATTCAAATTGATTCGCCCAATGGAAGAGAAGACGAGCCGTATCTGGTGGCGAACATCCTTTTAGGAGGATATTGCAAGCTCATCAACACAGACACACCTGAAGGCGTGATAGTTCACTCGCGATGGCTCAAGGCCTCCAATCCCTAAAATGCTGTACTTTTCCATTCACTCTCCCTTTACTATTTCCTTTAACAATTCCTCTTAGTAGTGTATTTCCCCAAGATGAATACACCGTTTGTATTCTTCCCTGGAATTTCATTTTTCGTCAAAAAAAAAAAAAAATGTATAAATACATCTCTTTCCAAACGAGTTCTCCAGATAGCAGAGAAATACATCAAACTAACCCAGAAAACCACTGCAAAGCCATCATACCACAACCAGAAATACCTCATTCAATCAATCATTCAAAAATAAATAAATATATAAAGCGAAATGTTGACTGATGAAGAAGAAGGTAAATATGAGTTTACGAAAAGCATCAGGGGAACTACGCAACAAACAGGAATAACAAAAGGGAGGAACTAGCCCTCGAAGGATGGAGCACGAGTCCCCTTGGTCAAGGCTATCTTCAAGCACTTCCCCCAACAATCTCTCGGGCAACAAAGATTCCATTCAACGGTGTTAGCAGCAGCAACCTCAACATCCCATCCCGAAGCAACCACAACAGCAACAATGTCCACTTCGACGACCGGTTCAGCATACGCCACCATGACCCATCCAATATCGCCAACGACACCTCTGGCTTCAACTCCAAAGGTTACTTCGGTCCCGTCAGACGCTCCCTCAGAGGTTTTCTCATTGACCCTTCGAAGAAGATTTTTTGATTCATCCGCATCAAAATCTAAAACCATGGCGCTTGCCTCCAAAAGCTTCACATGCTCGATTTTCCGTTGCTCCGACCTAGAAACAGTTCGATCCGCCCTATAACTGGACCGAGGAAAGGTTTTGCCGCACTGGAACTTCTCAACACGCCAAGGTTCTTCCTCATTTTCTCGTCCGTCCTCCATGTTCACCGAACCCAAGAAAGTCCGAACACGTGCCTGCACTTCATGGAGATAGATGGAAGGGAGGTCCTTGATGATGTCACCAGCTTCATGGAATAGAGATTCGATTCTAGCTAATGCCTCCTCATGAGAAGAGCAGCGGTTTCCGCCAATTCTGAAGTCCTTCTCTGAAGAATAAAAGACATGGCTATCCCTGGAGGGTCCCATCATACACTACAAAGAACAAGGAAAATGGTCCATCCTATCTATACACACATAAGAAAGAGGATAAAATAAAAATAAGAAGGAAACGTGAGGCGATACCTGTAAAGAGGATGAACGAAGACGAACTACGCGAATGTAGAGTTCAAGATAATCTTTTATGTACAACAAGATGACGCAACCTCAAAAGGGAAAGTTTTTATACCGGCCTTGAGTTAAGGCATGATATGCGATCCTAATTAAACCTCATGCCTGGCTGTGAGAAATAATTATGGTTGGTGAGAAAGCGTGGAAGAACATGCTCGAGGCACACTAGATCGTGTTTTCCTTTCCCACCGCCAACGCTAAGCTTTGGAAGCAAAACCGGCAACATAACCAAAGCAGAAAGACTAACGCTTTTCCTCTTTTCGTGGGCATAACGTTTTGGGTTGAAGAGAAGAAAAACTTCCTGGCCGAGTCAAATAAAGAGGCAACCAAGCCCTTGAAGAAAAATCACCAAGCAATCCGTGCCATGTCTCATCCCCATCGCTACTGGCCATCTGTGCACGTCTCACCCCACCAAACCGCGCCTTTTCATAGTCACGCTAGGCCAAGCCATTCACTCGATTACCGCGGCCCCACCATGCCTAGCCGTCCGTGTACGTCTCGTCTTGCCAAGATCACACTATGCCAAGCCTCCTGCTCCACTTTCGCGACCCTATCATCCACGCGCGTTTGCCTTACCAAGACCACGCCAGCTCTTGGCCCCTCGAGCAAAGCCGTCCACTTGCATCGCCTTCTAAGACCGCGCCCACTTTGCCTTGGAGATGTAAGACCAGACCAAGGAGGTAACTTTCATCTCACCACTCCACGGTCTGCATTCCCAGTACAACTTACGCAGGGCCGCCAACACAGAAAGCCAAAACTCTCTTTACCACTCAAAAAGGTTAGTCGGATTCTCCTGACCATCTCTGCAATGATTTACACCTCGATTCCGTCCTTGTCTGTCACCATCATATGCTTACCTCGCAACAAGGCACCTGTTCCGAGCTAAACAGGGAACTTATGGTGGTGTTGATGGTGGTTTTTAAACAAGGGGTAAATCGCTTATGGTGGTGTTGATGGTGGTTTTTAAACAAGGGGCACCAAAATCGTAAAACCCCATTAGTGTTACCCGGAGCATTTAACTCGTTGATTTTTTCAAAATACCGGTGGGTTTTCTTAACGAAACAATTCCAAACCAAGCCGGTAAAATGGCAACAATGCCAAACCAAGCCATGACCATGGCAAATGTTTTGATACAATGCCAAACCAAGTGTTACCCGCAACACAATAACTAAGAGCATTTAACTCGGTGTAAATAATTAATGGGTATTTTTTCAAAATAATTAGGGTTTTCGACATAGAACCCTAATTCCAAAACCAAGCGCGCATTACTTCGCACCATGGCAACAATGCCAAACCAAGCCGCACACTGCGCACCATGGCAACAATGCCAAACCAAGCCGCATTGATTCCCAGGGTGCGCACCATGGCAACAATGCCAAACCAAGCCGCACACTGCGCACTGGCAACAATGCCAAACCAAGCCGCATGCTGTTTTACCATGGCAACAATGCCAAACCAAGCCGCACACTAAGCGCACCATGGCAACAATGCCAAACCAAGCCGCACACTGTATGCACCATGGCAACAATGCCAAACCAAAGCCGCACACACATGGCACCATGGCAACCCACGAATATCAGTTATATGGACAGCCGCACAACCCTTTTGAAGGCGCAATAGGAAAGTCATTCCTTATTTGTGAAGTTGAAACCTTAAATATTCAGAGATGAGTCCCTAGAGCAAACTAGGATGTCTTTAGAAGAGACATTTTAATCTTAATTCCCAATACATGTCAGTGTTTCCAATAATACCCATGAAAATGAAGATATTTATAATCATGATGACGAGGTTAGATCACACCATGGTGTAACACTAATTTAGATGAGGTTCAACCATTTTCATGTTATTTATAATAATGATTATGTCAACTGATGAGGATACTGTTGATGAAGAATTTGAAATAAAATAGGCATAGTGAAAATGGAACATCGTTACTCCGGCATCACCTGGCTAGAAATTAGGGAAATTGTAGCAAGAGACAATGCTTGATATGTGTGCAACCATTGTGCTGCATTACCTTCATGCCTCTCCGAACCTAATAATGCCGCAAGTTCGGTTTGTTAGAAACCCATCCTCTGGTTGATGTGGTTAACCCAGGCTATGATACCAAAATTGACTTTGTTTTCCCACCAAAAACTTTTCTTTTCAATTGTGGGAACTTATGAGTTACAAATGTCGGATTATTAAGTTTTGAGACTAAACCTAATTACTTTGGGATATTGGGGTCGACACATTTGTTAAGGAAGACCACCAATCTTATTGTGGTCAGTTTGTGTAAGTCAAAACTGATTGACTTAGAGGATCCTCAATTATTCAGGCTATTATTATGTGCTTCTAAGTTTTTATTTGAGTTTTCAGACTCCTAGAACTCGATTTGGATCTTAGCTACGAAATCCAACCCTTAAAATATTTTATTTGGACCAAACCAAGCTTTTTGGTTTTGATGACGCTTACACTTCTTGAGGTAACCCATGCTCTTACAACACGGTAATATTTTTCCTTAAACTCTTTGCAAATGGTAACAGTTTCTCCTTGTTCATGTTTTTAATTTCATCTTTAGAACATTGAGGACAATGTTAGATTTAAGTTTGGGGTATGGGAGAAACTTTTTAGTTGCATGGCAACAATGCCAAACCAAGCCGCACACTTCTTTTATTTTCTCTTTACCATTGCTAGGGTGAATTAGAGTGACGAGAAAAAAAAAAAAAAAAAAAAAAAAAAAAAAAAAATTGAGACTGGACCATCGAGACCAACCTAATAAATTCAATAAGTGCGCACCATGGCAACAATGCTAAAACCAAGCCGCACACGTAGATAGTTAGGGTGCGCGCACCATGGCAACAATGCCAAACCATTTTATATTTGTGTAGGTGTTTTTGGAGAAATAAGCTTTTGCCGCAGAAATTACTATTCGGACCCTCAATTTGGATAAGGGGCACCCAGGATGATAAGGGTAACCTCAGAGGCAACTACTAGTGGCACACCCAGGCCCGGATAGGGGAGGTCATCCCCTACCTTTTGCACCATGGCAACAATGCCAAACCAAAAACGGGCACAGCCCCAAATTGCACGAGAGGGCCAGGGAGATATTCACGGTTTGGCGCACCGTGTCTTATGGCAAACAATGCCAAACCAAGCCGCACACCTGCGCACCATGGCAACAATGCCAAACCAAGCTTTTTTTTTTAGACTTTTGCATTAATTTTAATTGAAATATGATTTGAATTAATTGGTTGTCATTTAATTTGATGATGTATGCACATCATGCGCTATCTTGGCAAAAATGGCAACAAATTGCCTTTTTATTAAACCAAGTCGCTTCACACAATATTTGTATATATTTTTCTTTAGTATTTTCTTCTAGTAATTCTTAAAATCACCATGGTAACAATGCCAAACCAAAAATAATCATCACCAAACCAAGCGCACACGCGCACCATGGCAACAATGCCAAACTAAGCCGCACACCGCGCACCATGGCAACAACGCACCATGGAAACAATGCCAAACCAAGTCGCACACTGCGCTCCATGGCAGCGAAGCCAAAACCAAACTACATATCGCACTCATTGGCAACCATGCCAAACTAAGCCGCTATGCCATTGGTACATGCCAAATATAGCGCCCTAGGCTTGCAAAACGTGCAACTAGGTCAACATGGCCGTACGTGCCATTGGCACATGCCAACACGTACCACAAGCCATATTTCCAAGCCGCTATGCCATTGGCGCATGCCAAATATAGCGCCCTAGGCTTGCAAAACGTGCAACTAGGTCAACATGGCCGTACGTGCCATTGGCACATGCCAACACGTACCACAAGCCATATTTCCAAGACGCTATGCCATTGGCGCATGCCAAATGTAGCGCCCTAGGCTTACAAACCATGCAACCTAGGCCAAGTCGGCCACGCATGCCATTGGCACATGCCAACATGCTCGCTCGTAGCTTTCCCTACCAAGGCCACGGCCCTAACGGCCACGCATGCCATTGGCACATGCCAACATGCTCGCTGGTAGCTTTCCTTACCAAGGCCACGTCCCTAATGGCCACGCATGCCATTGGCACATGCCAACATGCTCGCTGGTAGGTTTTCCTACCAAAGCCACGGCCCTAACGGCCACGCATGCCATTGGCACATGCCAACATGCTCGCTGGTAGCTTTTCCTACCAAGGCCACGGCCCTAACGGCCACGCATGCCATTAGCACATGCCAAACACGCACGCTGGTAGCCTAACTTGCAAACCGTGCAACCTACCACCAAGGCATTCCTCACATGCCATTGGCACATGCCAAACACACACGCTGGTAGCCTAACTTGCAAACCATGCAAGCTACCACCAAGGCATTCCGCACATGCCATTGGCACATGCCAAACACACATGATGGTGGCTAACTTGCAAACCGTGCAACCTACCACCAAGGCATTCCGCACATGCCATTGGCACATGCCACACACGCCACTAGCAGCTCTGGCTACACTCAACGTGCAACCTACCACCAAGGCATTCCACACATGCCATTGGCACATGCCACACACGCCACTAGCAGCTCTGGCATTGCCACTTACACTCAACGTGCAACCTACCACCAAGGCATTCCGCACATGCCATTGGCACATGCCACACACGCCACTAGCAGCTCTGGCATCGCCACTTGCGCTCGAAGTACAACCCGCAACAAGGGCATTCCGCACATGCCAATGGCACATGCCACATGCGCCACTAGCAGCGCCACTTGCCCTCAAGGTGCAAACAACACTCGAGATATCAATACAAACTGGGGGATGCTTTCCAGGGTTTTGGTTTGGCGGTCACAGCTTGCAGCGTACACTACGCTCACATTAAGAAAGCGTGAAAAGGAATAAAGCGGTCAAATAAATGAGGAAATAATGGTGAAAACGTTTTCACCAGAAACACCATGCGGTTACCACCTCCTCTCATTATTTCACCCTTTACTCTCTTCCTTCATGATGCCAGGGTACGTTTCAATCTCGACTTGTATAACTAGGTCTTACCTATTTCCACCAGACAACAAGTCTCGGTCAGGAGAAAAATACTACACTCTCAGAAAGGCAACTTTGCAAGCTCTCCCAAAAGCTTTCATCTCTTGCAAGCTTACGAAGCTTCCACTTTCTGATACAATTCGAGACACTACTCTCTCAGAATTATTCTGGTCTCAACACCTTTCTTTGCTTCCCTCCCCAAATCAACCCTTCTCCTTCACTTTGTGACCGAAGCAAGTCTGGAACTTCCATTTCTTGGTTTAGGCCGGACTTGTACAGATTGATCTCTCGAATCTATAAAGTGCTCACGTTCACACATTTGTTTAGGGTTTGAACCCGTTTCTCACTCACCTACCGAATTTACCGAAATCGGCGTAGAAACGATTTTTACCCATAAATAATTGGCGACCACAAATGGGAGGATTGATCTATCGGCTACAATGTCGATCATCGATCTCGTTCTTCGACCCAGATGTCAAGATGGTAGGGGAAGACGACTCAATCCGACGAAACTACCAGGCAACCCGGTTACTAGTTGTAAAAACTACACGAGAAAACTGGTGACTTGCCGAAGATGCTACCACTCGATCCGACTCAACCACCGAGACGACCCGGTTACCAGTTGTAAAAACTACACAGATAACCTGGGACTCGTGAAGATGCTACCAGCGATTGGGGACTTGTCAAGCGATGCTACCAAAAAGCCGCCTTTTACTTGGAGAGGGCGTGTTCGCAAAAACCTATGAAGTGAGTAAAATTAGACTGGGCAAGATATACGATCTGTTTTTAGACTCTTAGTAAAACCATCATACTACTGAGTATTGTGCCTATTGCTAGCACACACTTTCATAAAAGCAATATTCCTTTCCCAAAACATAATCGTAGTCATATTATCAAAACCATTCATCCCGAAATAATCCAATATCCTCAAAAGCTACCAATTGTCTACCAAAATCGGTCAAACTTTGAACCAGACATCCGGTATGTCTTTCAAAAAAAAAAAAAGAGAAGAAAAAAAGAACCTAAATGAAAGTTTAACAGAGAAACATTCCAGGAAAATCATCCAACAAGAGGTCTTGTTCTTCTTGGAGAAAGTCAACTTTGCATCTTCAAGAGCCGCTCTCTTCATAGTCAACATCTTGGAAAGCTTTTCGAGTTCTACCTCCTCGTCGTGCAATCTCCTCAGCGGAAAGGCTTTCGATTACTGCATCTTTTAACTTTTGGATCTCAGCAAGGCCTTCGACAAACCACGAAGTGTTGAACTCCTTTTCTACGCACACGTCGCGATGGTGCTCCCAATCGGCAATAACGTCTTCAGAAACGGTGTGACCAGTCACCACACGCATATCCTCGATGGAAGATAAAGCCTCTTCCACACGCTTAACCAGCACAAGAAAACAATAAAACAAATTGAAAGAGAAACGCTGGAGTACATAGCTGGAATATGCTTGCCCACTTTATCACTACCACGCTACCGCTAACACCATGACGTGATAACAAAGATACGAGGTAAAAAGGGGAGCCAACCCATTTCATAAGCATAACACCTTTTGGAATTTGAATAAGGAAAGGATTTCCTGTTTGAGCTACGTATGGGAAGAGGCAACTGGTCCCGCAGGAACAAGTCCAAGCCACGCCAAGCCAGCGCCGTGCCAAGCCAATGGTCCACACCATACCGAAATCCAAGCCAGCGTCCATGCCTAACCAGCGTCCACACCAAGTCAGCGCCCATTCCAAGATGATCCAGCGCCTGCCAGAAACGCTTGCCAGACACGCTTGCCAGACACGCTTACCAGACGCACATGCCAGGCACACATGCCGAACGCGCATGCCAGCCGCAGTACCACACTTTGTGATAACAGTTTGCATCCTTCCAGCGCTAACATCTTGCGCCCTTCCAGCACCATCCTCGCCCTTCGAAACAGCGCCATGGCTCCAGCACTTCGTGATCAAAACCGTGTCATCCCTGCACGATACACTTACGATCACCAGAACTAGAGCTACTTCCACCACCCCAACGGTTCTTCAAGCATGGAAGCTCCAACCGTCACCAGAGACGCTACTCCACCATCAAGGCAAGATACTGGAAGATCCGGAAGAAGCCGACCTCCTTTTAGCACTGTTGATTTGATAAAAAGACAAAAGATACTTCAGCAGGACGCGCGTTTATAGATGAAGAGGCTCGCGTTGCTCTTGAACGCCCAGTAGAAGGGGATAAGCAATCCAATTTCATCACACGTGAAGATCAGGAAAAACTTCTCCAAAATCGAAAGCAAGGGAAATCAACAACTCTCCTGAGTTCACGGAGACCCTTCTTCCATTAGGACCCGCATAATGGGAACTTCGCCCACAAAGTCGTACAGTCTATGATGAAACAGTTATGTGAGATTCTATATTTCTCCAAGGCGTAGCGTCAAGACATATTTGCACCCCTCAACCGCACTACATAAGGAAAGCAGGCGTTTCCAGCCAGGGAAGCCGTTCCCAAACCCCAACCTCTCTTAGAAATCACGATCGAAAGATGTAACTGGGGACTCCTAACCTCTGTTCTCTTGAGGGATGTCGAGTTTGACATAACGTGACGCGGCCTCCGACTTCAAAATGGTAGCCGTCAAGGCTCTGAGAGTTGCAAGATGTCGTTTCAACGTTCTCTCCAGAAGTAACTACGCATAAACGTTCTCCAGCAGCGGCTTCGCTTCAACGTTCGCTTCAACGCCACTCCTTCCTGCAAAGGGTCATGCCGCCACACACCCCATATCAAGGAACATAGCCACAGCCAGCCAATCTTCGTAGTCATGGACACCTTTTAATCCATCTCGCCAAAACTCGTAATCATTGACAGTTTGCTCGCTTACGCATCCAGCCAATCCTTTTACTTCCACGGAAGCCCATAGAATATCAGCCAACCTACTTTGTTACCACGACAATGTAGTTTCTCCTGATGACATCTCCTACCAAGAATTGCTGCCCCTCATTCGTTGATACCATCCAGAGCTTCACCGCAGCAGCAATTACTACAAAGATGGAAACACGTATACCATACTTGAGGACGGAATATATATACGGGATCCCTTCACTCTTAAAGCTCCGAAGACACATTCCACCAAAAATCCGTACCCACAACACGGTCCTCTACTCTTCAACGGTGCAGCGGAAGAATATCATCACCTCTCTGTCTAGAAGACGCCTTCAACACTTTACGAGGCCGTGGAGGATCCCGAGCCTGCACTATCCAGAATATGTCATCATGTAATTTCTGAGCATCCCAAACACATCCAGCAAGATGCATCGGCACCGAAGTTTTCTCCCAAATGGTAAGGGCCGTACATAATCACTAAAGCGTATGACAGTGGTTACTACAAGATTATCTTAAAGAAGATGGGGAAAGCTAGAGACAGTCATCAACGGAAAGTGGCTTAAGGCATACTACGCCTAATCATTTCCATGTAACATGCTACATCAAAAATTCCTACTCTTCAAGTCTCAAGTTAAATCTTCAATCCTCTCGAGACTCCAAGGCCAAAGCTTTATCCTCTTCCAACATGGCTTCTGTGGCAGGAATCACACCAGCAAGAATACCAGCTCTGTCGACTTTCACAATATTGAGACGATGCCACAACCAGCTGATATTAAACTCCAAGGATTCACAGGTGGACGCCATGTTCTCCCACCTTTGAATAGCTAACTCTGCAACGGCACGGATGGACATATTCTCCATCTCAACAATCATTGGCAAAAGACAGTTCACTACGGAAACCAAGGCGGACGAACATCACTTCACTGCGCTCCTGGTAGCGATATGGCCGCATGTCTTCCATTTCCTCATATAAAGGACCACGAATTCTTTCCGCACCAGGAAACCGCCAACATTCCGATAATTGGAGGAGAGACACCTCATACGAGTCCCAAACGACGAACCTGCATAGGGGTATTCATGAAAAGAGAGCCCTAAATCAGCGTTCTCCAAGTCTGCAGCAGTCAACAAGGTTGGATTTGAAGGGAGGGGAACGACTAGGTCATCCTCGTCGATAACACTAACGCATGCTCCAACGGGATATCTCTGCACAAAAGGAAAATTTTCCATTCATCAAACAAGCGGTAAAGCGTACGTCGGTCCACCAAAGAAGAAGAAAACATACCGGTATGATTTTCTTAACCCGAATAACCTTTGTTGGGATACTCCTGCCAGTCGACCTCGCGCCTTCACATGGAGAACCTGGCTGGTTAGAAGATGGTTCGTCTCTATGCGACATGACAAAGAGAGAAACTCAACAAGAAGAACCCTTTCTTAAACGAGGGAGATGATGCAATTACGTTGGGTATGAATACGGAACCTTAAAAAAGGAAAGGAAGCAATGAGGGACATAACGCTTCCATATTTTAGCATGGATAATGCCCTGATTGAAGCCGCGCGCGTGAAGGAAGGCAAAACAAGGAAACTTTGCTATCTGTAGAAACACCTACTCCCTCCTTGTTTATACCGGTCTCGCCAGCTAGCACAATCAGCTTCCCCACCTTGCGCCGGTCCCGCCAGCTAGCACGCTCAGTTTCCCAACTCACACCCAACTTCCCAACGCCGCCCAAGTTTCACCGGTCCCACCATTTGCGCCGACTTCCCAATGGCCGCCCAAAGTCACGCCTGCAAGCACGCACAGCTTCCACACCTTGCGCCGGTCCCACCAGCTAGCACACTCATTTTCCCAACTCACGCCAATTTCCCAACGTCGCCCAAGCTGCACCGGCCCCACCAATTGTGCCAGCCTCCCGATTTGTGCAAAACTACCAGAGGCAAGGATTCCAAATCCTATTTATAAAAGGTCAGACAAGCCTCTTCAATTCTCTTTACGGTTTGTTTGTTGATAGTTTGTCACCATCTTATGCTTACCTCGCAACAAAGCCCCCTGTTCCGAGCTAAGCGGGGACTTAATGTTGATGGTGGTTTTTAAACAAGGGTAAAATCGTAAAACCCCATGACCTAGTGTTACCCACAACACATTAACTAAGAGCATTTAACTTTCAGTGTAAATAATTAATAGGGGTATTTTTTCAAAATACCGGATTAGGGTTTTCGACACAAACCCTAATTCCAAAACCAAGCCGCACACTGGCGCACCATGGCAACAATGCCAAACCAAGCCGCACACTGCGCACCATGGCAACAATGCCAAACCAAGCCGCACACTCGCACCATGGCAACAATGCCAAACCAAGCCGCACATGCGCACCATGGCAACAATGCCAAACCAAGCCGCACATCGCGCACCATGGCAACAATGCCAAACCAAGCCGCACACTGCTGCGCACCATGGCAACAATGCCAAACCAAGCCGCACACTGCGCACCATGGCAACAATGCCAAAACCAAGCCGCACACATGCGCACCATGGCAACAATGCCAAACCAAGCCGCACACCGCGCACCATGGCAATAATGCCAAACCAAGCCGCACACTGCGCACCATGGCAACAATGCCAAACCAAGCCGCACATCGCGCACCATGGCAACAATGCCAAACCAAGTCGCACACTGCGCACCATGGTAACAATGCCAAACCAAGCCGCACATCGCGCACCATGGCAACAATGCCAAACTAAGCCGCACACCGCGCACCATGGCAACAACGCCAAAACCAAGCCGCACACTTGGCAACGCGCCATGGCAGCCGACCAAAACCAAACTACATATCGCACTCATTGGCAACCATGCCAAACTAAGCCGCTATGCCATTGGCACATGCCAAATATAGCGCCCTGGGCTTGCAAAACGTGCAACTAGGTCAACATGGCCGTACGTGCCATTGGCACATGCCAACACATACCACAAGCCATATTTCCAAGCCGCTATGCCATTGGCGCATGCCAAATATAGCGCCCTAGGCTTGCAAAACGTGCAACTAGGTCAACATGGCCGTACGTGCCATTGGCACATGCCAACACGTACCACAAGCCATATTTCCAAGACGCTATGCCATTGGCGCATGCCAAATGTAGCGCCCTAGGCTTACAAACCATGCAACCTAGGCCAAGTCGGCCACGCATGCCATTGGCACATGCCAACATGCTCGCTCGTAGCTTTCCCTACCAAGGCCACGGCCCTAACGGCCACGCATGCCATTGGCACATGCCAACATGCTCGCTGGTAGCTTTCCTTACCAAGGCCACGTCCCTAACGGCCACGCATGCCATTGGCACATGCCAACATGCTCGCTGGTAGGTTTTCCTACCAAAGCCACGGCCCTAACGGCCACGCATGCCATTGGCACATGCCAACATGCTCGCTGGTAGCTTTTCCTACCAAGGCCACGGCCCTAACGGCCACGCATGCCATTGGCACATGCCAAACACACGCTGGTAGCCTAACTTGCAAACCGTGCAACCTACCACCAAGGCATTCCGCACATGCCATTGGCACATGCCAAACACACACGCTGGTAGCCTAACTTGCAAACCGTGCAAGCTACCACCAAGGCATTCCGCACATGCCATTGGCACATGCCAAACAAACACGCTGGTGGCCTAACTTGCAAACCGTGCAACCTACCACCAAGGCATTCCGCACATGCCATTGGCACATGCCACACACGCCACTAGCAGCTCTGGCATTGCCACTTACACTCAACGTGCAACCTACCACCAAGGCATTCCGCACATGCCATTGGCACATGCCACACACGCCACTAGCAGCTCTGGCATTGCCACTTACACTCAACGTGCAACCTACCACCAAGGCATTCCGCACATGCCATTGGCACATGCCACACACGCCACTAGCAGCTCTGGCATCGCCACTTGCGCTCGAAGTACAACCCGCAACAAGGGCATTCCGCACATGCCAATGGCACATGCCACATGCGCCACTAGCAGCGCCACTTGCACTCAAGGTGCAAACAACACTCGAGATATCAATACAAACTGGGGGATGCTTTCCAGGGTTTTGGTTTGGCGGTCACAGCTTGCAGCGTACACTACGCTCACATTAAGAAAGCGTGAAAAGGAATAAAGCGGTCAAATAAATGAGGAAATAATGGTGAAAACGTTTTCACCCATAAACACCTTGCGGTTACCACCTCCTCTCATTATTTCACCCTTTACTCTCTTCCTTCATGATGCCAGGGTACGTTTCAATCTCGACTTGTATAATTAGGTCTTACCTATTTCCACCATACAACAAGTCTCGGTCAGGAGAAAAATACTACACTCTCAGAAAGGCAACTTTGCAAGCTCTCCCAAAAGCTTTCATCTCTTGCAAGCTTACGAAGCTTCCACTTTCTGATACAAGTCGAGACACTACTCTCTCACAATTATTCTGGTCTCAACACCTTTCTTTGCTTCCCTCCCCAAATCAACCCTTCTCCTTCACTTTGTGACCGAAGCAAGTCTGGAACTTCCATTTCTTGGTTTAGGCCGGACTTGTACAGATTGATCTCTCGAATCTATAAAGTTCTCACGTGCAGCACATTTGTTTAGGGTTTGAACCAGTTTCTCACTCACCTACCGAATTTACCTAAATCGGCAGAAACGATTTTTACCCATAAATAATTGGCGACCACACCGGGAGGATTGATCTATCGGCTACAATGTCAGACTGTCGATCTCGTTCTTCGACCCAGATGTCAAGATGGTAGGGGAAGGCGACTCAATCCGACGAAACTACCAGGCAACCCGGTTACTAGTTGTAAAAACTACACGAGAAAACTGGGGACTTGCCGAAGATGCTACCACTCGATCCGATTCAACCACCAGACGACCCGGTTACCAGTTGTAAAAACTACACAAGAAAACTGGGGACTCGCTGAAGATGCTACCAGCGATTGGGGACTTGCTGGCGATGCTACCAGCAAAGCCGCCTTTTACTTGGAGAGGGCGTGTTCGCAAAAACCTATGAAGTGAGTAAAATTAGACTGGGCAAGATATACGATCTGTTTTTAGACTCTTAGTAAAACCGTCATACTACTGAGTATTGTGCCTATTGCTAGCACACACTTTCATAAAAGCAGTATTCCTTTCCCAAAACATAATCAGAGTCATATTATCAAAACCATTCATCCCAGAAATAATCCAATATCCTCAAAAGCTACCAGCTGTCTACCAAAACTGGTCAAACTTTGAACCAGACATCCGGTATGTCTTTCAAAAAAAAAAAAGAGAAAAAGAACCTAAATGAAAGTTTAACAGAGAAACATTCCAGGAAAATCATCCAACAGAGGTCTCTGTTCTTCTTGGAGAAAGTCAACTTTGCATCTTCAAGAGCCGCTCTCTTCATAGTCAACATCTTGGAAAGCTTTTCGAGTTCTACCTCCTGTCGTGCAATCTCCTCAGCGGAAAGGCTTTCGATTGCTGCATCTTTTAACTTTTGGATCTCAGCAAGGCCTTCGACAAACCACGAAGTGTTGAACTCCTTTTCTACGCACACGTCGCGATGGTGCTCCCAATCGGCAATAACGTCTTCGAAACGGTGTGACCGGTCACCACACGCATATCCTCGATGGAAGATAAAGCCTCTTCCACACGCTTAACCAAAGACAAGAAAACAATAAAACAAATTGAAAGAGAAACGCTGGAGTACATAGCTGGAATATGCTTGCCCACTTTATCACTACCACGCTACCGCTAACACCATGACGTGATAACAAAGATACGAGGTAAAAGGGGAGCCAACCCATTTCATAAGCATAACACCTTTTGGAATTTGAATAAGGAAAGGATTTCCTGTTTGAGCTACGTATGGGAAGAGGCAACTGGTCCCGCAGGAACAAGTCCAAGCCACGCTGCCAGCGCCGTGCCAAGCCAATGGTCCACACCATACCGAAGTCCAAGCCAGCGTCCATGCCTAACCAGCGTCCACACCAAGTCAGCGCCCATTCCAAGATGATCCAGCGCCTGAAACGCTTGCCAGAAGCGCTTGCCAGACGCGCTTGCCAGACACGCTTACCAGACGCACATGCCAGGCACACATGCCGCACGCGCATGCCAGCCGCAGTACCACACTTTGTGATAACAGTTTGCATCCTTCCAACGCTAACATCTTGCGCCCTTCCAAAGACCATCCTCGCCCTTCGAAACAACGCCATGGCTCCAAAGACTTCGTGATCAAAACCGTGTCATCCCCGCACGATACACTTACGATCACCAAAACTAGAGCCACTTCCACCACCCAAACGGTTCTTCAAGCATGGAAGCTCCAACCGTCACCGGAGACGCTACTCCACCATCGTGGCAAGATACTTGGAAGATCCTAAGAAGCCGACCTCCTTTTAGCACCGTTGATTTGATGAAAAGACAAAAGATATTTCAGCAGGACGCGTGTTTATAGATGAAGAGGCTCGCGTTGCTCTTGAACGCCCAGTAGAAGGGGATAAGCAATCCAATTTCGTCACACGTGAAGATCAGGAAAAACTTCTCCAAAATCGAAAGCAAGGGAAATCAACAACTCTCCTGAGTTCACGGAGACCCTTCTTCCATTAGGACCCGCATAATGGGAACTTCGCCCACAAAGTCGTACAGTCTATGATGAAACAGTTATGTGAGATTCTATATTTCTCCAAGGCGTAGCGTCAAGACATATTTGCACCCCTCAACCGCACTACATAAGGAAAGCAGGCGTTTCCAGCCAGGGAAGCCGTTCCCAAACCCCAACCTCTCTTAGAAAGCACGATCGACAGATATAACTGGGGACTCCTAACCTCTGTTCTCTTGAGGGATGTCGAGTTTGACAGAACGTGACGCGGCCTCCGACTTCAAAATGGTAGCCGTCAAGGCTCTGAGAGTTGCAAGATGTCGTTTCAACGTTCTCTCCAGAAGTAACTACGCATAAACGTTCTCCGCCAGCGGCTTCGCTTCAACGTTAAGCTTCAACGCCACTCCTTCCCCGCAAAGGGTCATGCCGCCACACTCCCCATATCAAGGAACATAGCCACAGCTAGCCAATCTTCGTAGTCATGGACACCTTTTAATCCATCTCGCCAAAACTCGTAATCATAGACAGTTTGCTCGCTTACGCATCCAGCCAATCCTTTTACTTCCACGGAAGCCCATAGAATATCAGCCAACCTACTTTGTTACCACGACAATGTAGTTTCTCCTGATGACATCTCCTACCAAGAATTGCTGCCCCTCATTCGTTGATACCAGCCAGAGCTTCACCGCAGCAGAAATTACTACAAAGATGGAAACACGTATACCATACTTGAGGACGGAAGATATACACGGGATCCATTCACTCTTAAAGCTCCGAAGACACATTCCACCAAAAATCCGTACCCACAACACGGTCCTCTACTCTTCAACGGTGCAACGCAAGAATATCATCACCTCTCTGTCTAGAAGACGCCTTCAACACTTTACGAGGCCGCGGAGGATCCCGAGCCTGCACTATCCAGAATATGTCATCATGTAATTTCTGAGCATTCCAAACACATCCAGCAAGATGCATCGGCACCGAAGTTTTCTCCCAAATGGTAAGGGCCGTACATAATCACTAAAGCGTATGACAATGGTTACTACAAGATTATCTTAAAGAAGATGGGGAAAGCTAGAGACAGTCATCAACGGAAAGTGGCTTAATGCATACTACGCCTAATCATTTCCCTGCAACATGCTACATCAAAAATTCCTACTCTTCAAGTCTCAAGTTAAATCTTCAATCCTCTGAGACTCCAAGGCCAAAGCTTTCTCCTCTTCCAAAGATGGCTTCGTGGCGGGAATCACACCAAAGCAAGAATACCAGCTACGTCGACTTTCACAATATTGAGACGATGCCACAACCGGTAATATTAAACTCCAAGGATTCACAAAGTGGACGCCATGTTCTCCCACCTTTGAATAGCTAACTCTGCAGCGAACGGATGGACATATTCTCTATCTCAACAATCATTGGCAAAAGACAGTTCACTACGGAAACCAAGGCGGACGAACATCACTTCATCAAAGGTCCTGGTAGCGATATGGCCGCATGTCTTCCATTTCCTCATATAAAGGACCACGAATTCTTTCCGCACCAGGAAACCGCCAACATTCCGATAATTGGAGGAGAGACACCTCATACGAGTCCCAAACGACGAACATGCATAGGGGTATTCATGAAAAGAGAGCCCTAAATCAGCGTTCTCCAAGTCTCGCAGCGAGCCAACAAGGTTGGATTTGAAGGAGGGGAACGACTAGGTCATCCTCGTCGATAATACTAACGCATGCTCCAACGGGATATCTCTCGCACAAAAGGAAAATTTTCCATTCATCAAACAAGCGGTAAAGCGTACGTCGGTCCACCAAAGAAGAAGAAAACATACCTTGATTTTCTTAACCCGAATAACCTTTGTTGGGATACTCTGCGCCGAGTCGACCTCGCGCCTTCACATGGAGAACCTGGCTGGTTAGAAGATGGTTCGTCTATGTGCGACATGACAAAGAGAGAAACTCAACAAGAAGAACCCTTTCTTAAACGAGGGAGATGATGCAATTACGTTGGGTATGAATACGAAACCTTAAAAAAGAAAGCAAGCAATGAGGGACATAACGCTTCCATATTTTAGCATGGATAATGCCCCGATTGAAGCGCGCGTGAAGGAAGGCAAAACAAGGAAACTTTGCTATCTCAAGAAACACCTACTCCCTCCTTGTTTATACCGGTCTCGCCAGATAGCACAATCAGCTTCCCCACCTTGCGCCGGTCCCGCCAGCTAGCACGCTCAGTTTCCCAACTCACACCCAACTTCCCAACGCCGCCCAAGTTGCACCGGTCCCACCAATTGCGCCGACTTCCCAATGGCCGCCCAAGTCACGCCTGCAAGCGCACACAGCTTCCACACCTTGCGCCGGTCCCACCAGCTAGCACACTCATTTTCCCAACTCACGCCAATTTCCCAACGTCGCCCAAGCTGCACCAACCACACCAATTGTGCCAGCCTCCCGATTTGTGCAAAACTACCAGAGGCAAGGATTCCAAATCCTATTTATAAAAGGTCAGACAAGCCTCTTAAATTCTCTTTACGGTTTGCTGTTGATAGTTTGTCACCATCTTATGCTTACCTCGCAACAAAGCCCCTGTTCCGAGCTAAGCAGGGGACTTAATGTTGATGGTGGTTTTTAAACAAGGGATAAAATCGTAAAACCCCATGACCTAGTGTTACCCACAAAACATTAACTAAGAGCATTTAACTCAGGTGTAAATAATTAATAGGGGTATTTTTTCAAAATACCAGATTAGGGTTTTGACACGTAACCCTAATTCCAAAACCAAGCCGCACACTCGCACCATGGCAACAATGCCAAACCAAGTAGCACACTCGCGCACCATGGCAACAATGCCAAACCAAGCCGCACACCGCGCACCATGGCAACAATGCCAAACCAAGCCGCACTGCGCACCATGGCAACAATGCCAAACCAAGCCGCACACTGCGCACCATGGCAACAATGCCAATCAAAGCCGCACACTGCGCACCATGGCGACAATGCCAAACCAAGTCGCACACTGCGCACCATGGCGACAATGCCAAAACCAAGCCGCACACTGCGTACCATGGCAACAATGCCAAACCAAGCCGCACAAAGGCGCACCATGGCAACAACGCCAAAACCAAGCCGCACACTGCGCGCTATGGCAGCGACGCCAAAACCAAACTACATATCGCACTCATTGGCAACCATGCCAAACTAAGCCGCTATGCCATTGGCACATGCCAAATATAGCGCCCTAGGCTTGCAAAACGTGCAACTAGGTCAACATGGCCGTACGTGCCATTGGCACATGCCAACACGTACCACAAGCCATATTTCCAAGCCGCTATGCCATTGGCGCATGCCAAATATAGCGCCCTAGGCTTGCAAAACGTGCAACTAGGTCAACATGGCCGTACGTGCCATTGGCACATGCCAACACGTACCACAAGCCATATTTCCAAGCCGCTATGCCATTGGCGCATGCCAAATGTAGCGCCCTAGGCTTACAAACCATGCAACCTAGGCCAAGTCGGCCACGCATGCCATTGGCACATGCCAACATGCTCGCTGGTAGCTTTCCTACCAAGGCCACGGCCCTAACGGCCACGCATGCCATTGGCACATGCCAACATGCTCGTTGGTAGCTTTCCCTACCAAGGCCACGGCCCTAACGGCCACGCATGCCATTGGAACATGCCAACATGCTCGCTGGTAGCTTTTCCTACCAAAGCCACGGCCCTAACGGCCACGCATGCCATTGGCACATGTCAACATGCTCGCTGGTAGCTTTTCCTACCAAGGCCACGGCCCTAACGGCCACGCATGCTATTGGCACATGCCAAACACACACGCTGGTAGCCTAACTTGCAAACCGTGCAACCTACCACCAAGGCATTCCGCACATGCCATTGGCACATGCCAAACACACACGCTGGTAGCCTAACTTGCAAAACCGTGCAACCTACCACCAAGGTATTCCGCACATGCCATTGGCACATGCCAAACACACACGCTGGTAGCCTAACTTACAAACCGTGCAACCTACCACCAAGGCATTCCGCACATGCCATTGGCACATGCCACACACGCCACTAGCAGCTCTGGCATTGCCACTTACACTCAACGTGCAACCTACCACCAAGGCATTCCGCACATTCCATTGGCACATGCCACACACGCCACTAGCAGCTCTGGCATTGCCACTTACACTCAACGTGCAACCTACAACCAAGGCATTCCGCACATGCCATTGGCACATGCCACACACGCCACTAGCAGCTCTAGCATTGCCACTTACACTCAACGTACAACCTACCACCAAGGCATTCCGCACATGCCATTGGCACATGCCACACACACCACTAGCGACTCTGGCATTGCCACTTGCGCTCGAAGTACAACCCGCAACAAGGGCATTCCGCACATGCCAATGGCACATGCCACACGCGCCACTAGCAGCGCCACTTGCACTCAAGGTGCAAACAACACTCGAGATATCAACACAAACCGGGGATGCTTTCCGGGGTTTTGGTTTGGCGGTCACATGACTTAGCCGTACACGACGCTCACATTAAGAAAGCGTGAAAAGGAATAAAGCGGTCAAATAAATGAGGAAATAATGGTGAAAACGTTTTCACCCATAAACACCTTGCGGTTACCACCTCCTCTCATTATTTCACCCTTTACTCTCTTCCTTCATGAGGCCAGGGTACGTTTTAATCTCGACTTGTATAAATAGGTCTTACCTATTTCCACCAGACAACAAGTCTCGGTCAGGAGAAAATACTACACTCTCAGAAAGGCAACTTTGCAAGCTCTCCCAAAAGCTTTCATCTCTTGCAAGCTTACGAAGCTTCCACTTTATGATACAAGTCGAGACACTACTCTCTCAGAATTATTCTGGTCTCAACACCTTTCTTTGCTTCCCTCCCCAAATCAACCCTTCTCCTTCACTTTGTGACCGAGGCAAGTCTGGAACGGCCATTTCTTGGTTTAGGCCGGACTTGTACAGATTGATCTATCGAATCTATAAAGTGCTCACGTGCAGCACATTTGTTTACGGTTTGAACCAGTTTCTCACTCACCTACCGAATTTACCGAAATCGGCAGAAACGATTTTTACCCATAAACATGTGGTTTTTAGCTTAGGGTTAAAATCGTAAAACACTAAACCCTAGTAGACATTGATGTCACAACATTTAAAGTAACAAGCATTTACTAGGCACATTTACTGAAACCTTTAATGTATCCCTAAATAATTACCGGGGTATCTTTTTCAAATTAGGGTTACGACAAGCCAAACCCTAATTCCCCTCTGTGCCAATGGAAAATCATGCCAGCCACACCGACCGCGCCAAAGCATGCCAACCATGCTAGCCACACCTTTGTGCCAATGGCAAATCATGCCAGCCACACCGACCGCGCCAAAGCATGCCAACCATGCTAGCCGCACCTCTGTGCCAATGGCAAATCATGCCAGCCACACCGGCCGTGCCAAAGCATGCTAGCCGTACCTCCGTGCCAATGGCAAATCATGCCAGCCACACCTACTGCGCCATGCCAAACGCACCTCAACATGGCCCCATACCGCGCCACCATACTGGCCCTCACTACGCGGCTACCAAAACGAAGGCGTGCAACGATCAACGGTTGCCCCTCAAGATGCAAAATCTCGACCGTCGAAGGTCACTAGGCTGGCAAGTTTCCCGAGCTTGACTTGCCAAGCCACAACAACGTGCTACATGTTTTCCAAAACATTCGAGACATCAACACAAACTGGGGGATCCTCTTTGGGTATTGCTTTGGCGGTTTACAACGTGCGGCGTACACTACGCCCGTCATAAGGAAGTGTCATAAGGGTGAGGCGGTTTGTAAATACGGGAAGTTATGTGTGAAACGTTCATGAGACATAAAGCACATGCGTCAACAACTTTATGGGACATCAATTCCATGCATACGGGTACCACCTTCTCCCATTTACTTCCCCACTCCTTAATGAGACCAGGGTACATTTTTACTCCGACTTTTATAAATAGGTCTTACCTATTTCCATTGAACAACAAGTTCATACTGGAGATACAACACTCATAAATACTTACTTGCTAGCTCACCTTGGGAGCTCTCTCACTTTTCTGATAACAAGTCGTAGTAACCCAACTACTCTTTCAGAATCAACTATTCTGGTCTCACCACTTTCCTTGCTTCCCTCCCCAAAACCAACCAATTCTCCTCCACTTTGTGACAGAAGCAAGTCTGGAACGACCATTTCTTGGTTTAGGCCGGACTTGTACAGATTGATCTCTCGAATCTAAAGTACTCCCTTGTAGTACATTGTTTAGGGTTTAAATTGTTTCTCACCTGCACACCCGCAATTACCGAAATCAGCAGAAACCATTTTCACCTACAAACAAGAGAATATCGGTGCTGGAAGTTCAGTGAATAAAGAGCATATCGCAAATAAGTAGATTGCTGGTATTAGCAATGGAGTGCCTGCTCAAAGTGAAGAAAATGTTGGTGCTGAAGAAAACTCTTATAAAGCCAAATACAGATGGACGAGAACTTTGATCGAAAAGCTTAAAACCGCCGGTAGCAATGGGATTTCTAGAGAATATGAAGCACTGCTGGCAAAATATGATGTAGAGGATAGGTTACAACAATATGAATAAACTAGTTGTAATACTTGTTAACTAGATGTAATAGCATTTTGCAACATTATATGTTTCGATTCAAAATACTTATAATAGTTTATAACATATTTCAATTTCTTATGCATGGTTTCAATTGTCAAATTTACTTTGTCTTGTAGAATTGGTTCAAATGTTTGATTGCTTTCGAATGAAAAAATTCCAACATTGTGCAGATGAATCCATAGAAAAAAAAAGTAAAAAATGATGAAACCAAAAAATGGTCCCAACATATTCCAGATGAAAACATATGTAATATGATGAAACCTATTTTGGTTCCAATATAATACAATGAAACCTGTTTTGGTTCCAGCAAATTATCAAAGACTGCAAAACTCTGACAAACTTAATCTAAAATGAAACAAACATAATACACTTACAGAAAATTAACATAATCAACATGTTTAACTGTAAAAAGATGTACACAAGAGAATAAATTAAAAAAACAGTTGCAACAAATATCAAAATGAAATCTGAAAACTGAAATTCAATGAATTATAGTCGAAATAACTTCAATTGATGCAATTTCAACTGATAATAAAGTCGAGATATAAACTAAATTGAAAACAGATCTAGAATAAAGTGAAACTGTAACTTCAGTTCTATTCATCAATTAAACTAAAAGAAAATCGGCATGAAATTGATCTTGAATTAACTTCTCTTCTCTGGATGATGAAATCGAAACCTAAAAACACGAAGAGAATAATAACATGGAGATTCAGATTTTTTTTGAATCTGATTTCTTAGGAGATGATTAAAAACTAAGAAATCGATCTGAATTCAAAAATCGGCAGGAGATGATCTCGAATCAACTTCTCTTCTCTTCAATTAACTTCTCTTCTCTTCTGTGAAATCAAATTTTTTAATTGAAACCCTAAGAAGCCGATCAAAAAAAAAAAAAAATTGAAACCCTAAGAAAACATAAAGAAACAGGAAGAAGATTTGTTATTGATATGTTTTCAATTAAATTCCGTCAAACTTTCCTTTGAAATCGATCGAATATACACGGAAGGTCAGTTCTGGATTTTTGAAAGATCCTAAATACTAAATTTATATATAATCGAATGGAATGGGGTTTTTGTACCATTTTTTCTTCAAATGGTTTTTATTCAGACCAAATAATATGGCTGGTGTTTTTGTAATTCAAAGAGTATCACCTTGGTTTTTTAGAGCTTAATATGTTTTTACTTTCAAATATGAAATATCTGTAGGCCAATTGCCGGGGCATCGCTGAATCCTGCAAGGAGTTTGGGACCAGACCTTGTATTTAACTTTATGGGGTATAGAACACCCCCATCTACAGCAACACCAGGTTCTTGGACTTACATGATAGTGTCTTACACATACTAGGATCGAAATTCTAATAAAAGATGAAGTCTAAATTTAAAAGGGAACTTTTTTCGAAATAATAAATGATAAGATTGATGGAAAAAGGATTGAAACTTAAATCAAAGGAAGGCTATTTTCGAAACCCTAATCAGATTAAGAAGCCTGGTAATGATGTTGTTGCTTACAGATGTTCAGAGTTCGATACTAGTTGCCAACAAATTCTTAATCGATAAATAAAAATAAAAATAAAAAAATAAAACAAAAAAAAAAACAACAAACAAATTGACCTATTCCCCTGGGTAACTCATGTCACTTCAAAATTATCTTCAAGAGTTTAGTTTATCGATTAAGCCCTATTGCGGATATCGAAGGAATCCCACTTTTAGTAAATTTGAACTTACAGCTTAAGAGCCAAGTCAATCTTCTCCGAGTCTCCTTGCTTAGAGACGTGCGGCATACTCCCATGTGCAAAAGAGGGTAACCGACCGATTGCTGGCTGATAATCTATTATGGGTAGTCTTGATGATGATGATAGCCACTCACGATGAAGTTGTTCATATAGAATATGATGAGAAGAATTAGACCAAATAGACCGAGAAGCTGGTACAACAGATGATGGGGTTTTCGGAAATGGAGAATGAGCTTGAACACTTGATGATCTATTATTACTGATCATTGAACCATGAAGAAGCAAAAAATCCATACTTGAGTATTTCTGGTGGCGATGACGATTGATCGCGTGTTGGTGGTTGCTCAGGTTATCATAAGGGAAAGAAGCTGCTGCAGCAGTAAGTCTACGAAGTCGATCTCTTCTCTCTATAGTACGCTCTCGTTTATGTGCGTTTTGATGTCCTCCTAAGGCTTGCCAGCAAAAAAATTTCCTTTGACAATAGTTACAAGGAAACAATCTTATAAGTTCTTGATCTGCTTGTTCTAATTCTGGTTCTTCTCCAGTTTTATCTGTTGATGATGAAAAAACCACATTAAGGCTATCTATAAGATTGAGTTCTTGACTTGACCTATTTTCATAATCCTTGATTAAGATTGGAAAACTCAGCGAAAAGCCACGACAATTGCTAATGTCTTCTTGGTTTGTGAACCTTAGGTATTCACATTTTGAGTTATCTAACTCAGGTGAACGGAATACACTAGCTGCAGAATGTGAAAGAGCAGATTCTGTGAGTTCTGCTTCCATGGGAGGAGGAATAGATTTTAGAGAAGAGCCAAAGAGGGAGTGGTATACAATTTAACTGAGAGGTAACCTAAAAATTCTGTCCTTGCATTTTACACTGCAGCATTTAAAACTAAACACGAACCATGTGCTCTCCCATTACACATTGTAAAGTAGTTATTGAAACACCAGAAATTGCCTCCAGTAGTCGAACTCATATCTACATGGCTAAAAATCATATGCTCACTATTTGAGTTAAGAGAACACCTTGAATTTGAGTTGTTGGGAAATTATAATGATCAATTATATTCATAGTTCGAATTAAATAAAATGAGATTGTGACTTGGTTTCGAAATTATGGAAGAGAGTGGTAAAGCTTACCTAAACTTCTATTTACAACGCTACATTCGCTGGATCTTAAGATATTTATTGTTCTTATTTAATGTTACGCAGTTACAACTCATTATATCTTTTGCTAATTACACAATGTAAGTATTATTAGGGCTGAAAAACCTAATCCGTTGATAGTATTACTCGCCAAATTAGGAACATTGCATGCCCATCTCTACTTTGGAGGTATGTTAACCCGTACTAATATTATGGGATACATGTCTAAAGAAGAATCTTACTTAAGAGTAGTTTTTCTAGATTTTCTATGGTGTCGAGATTTGAGAGGCACACTAAATATTCTTCATTTTCCTGGAGTTCTACCAGCAAACCATCAAATCAATTAACCAAAACAAAAAAAACATATCTATTAAATTGGAATAGGACCATAAAAAGAGTTATTATCAAGCTACCCGCCTCTGACATAATTAAACTGAAGAAAAAAAGAGTTAACAGTAGTATCTAGAGCAAACTTTCAGAACTTCCAGTAACGGTACGAAGTCACTGATTTAATGTCAATGCACAACTTCTGTGAAACCTGCAATCTCCTCCCCCCTCCTCATAGTGGTTGGCTGGTTTCCTAAAAAAGGGAAAAAACGTGGTTTCTCAATCACTTATTTTTGGAGCTGTACTGAGATTTGATGAGCCAAGGCTAGCTGCAAATTACACATAATTAAAATCCGCTGTTCATACTTCATAGGTACTATTTACAACTCGTAAGCCTTAAATATGCATTTAAAACGCGAAGGCACAGTACACCAATCAACTAAGTTAAATTTCAAATTTCATATATTGAGCACACAAAACAAATCCCACATAAACTTGAAACCTTTTACACAGTTATAAATAGCTACAAAAATATTATACTCCTAAATTTAGAAAAGAACTACTATTCTTATATTAGAGTAAGTAAACCCCCTTATTCAATCCAACCTAACAACAGTACCCCCAACAGTTCCTATATTAAAGAAAGAAAAAAGCAGTAACCCATCCAAAACCCATAGAAATCATTCCCACAAGTACCATTCCCTCGTGTACAGGGGTGGAGCTAGGATTTTGAAACAGGGTGGGCAAATAAAAAGTACTCCACGAAATAAAAATAAATAACCCCAAAAAAAATTTTCATTACACATGAAAGATTAACGCCTAGTAGCATTTTGTAGCAACAAAATATACAATACTAGAGATATGTTAGCTAATTCATTCTTCAAACATGTATTGTTCTCTAATTTTATACCCAAAAAAACTTTGTATACTTTACCAAAAAAAAAAAACAAACTGTTTTCATATACAACAATGTCCGCGACGTGTTGCCATATCTTGAAATCGCTGTCTAATCCTGTCAATGCTGATCTTGCGAAAAAGTTCCCGCTCAATGTAGGTTAGTAAACAATTGTTCAACCACTCATTCCCAATACTATTTCGCAAGCGATTCTTCACTATATGCATTGCTGAAAAAACTCGCTCAACGTTAGCGGTAGCAACCGGCAATATCAAAGATAATGTAATCAACAAGTACACTAGAGGGTACACTATATTTCTTTTCGTTTCAACCATTTTCTGGGCAAGCGCACTAATACCACATAATTCAGAAAAATCATTACTAGAAAGAACATCAGCAAGAAAGGTATCTAGTTGTCGGTCGAGAATCATGATATCCATTTGAGAAAAATCAGTTGGATATAGTTTAGCAAGACGAATTAACGCACCTTTGTCGAAAGCCGAAAACTTGTCGCTTGGATTCAAATGCGACATACAAAGAAGTAGCTTGGTGTTCACTTCATCAAATCGATCATTAAGCGCATCAATTTTCATATCAATGACTTCATAAAAATAACCAACTTGATAATGATGTAGATTTGTCACTTCCTGTAAATTACGCCGTCCTCTTCCTAGTGGTACATATGTAGACATCATATCAGGAACTATAATATTATTTTTAGCACAAAACATGGAAACCTCCCTAAGAAGTGAATCCCATCCACCATCTCTCATTCTCTGTAGTTGGTATTTAGATATCTTCACCAAGTTCATAGCATTCACAATATCTTGATCCTTTCTTTGCAAAGCTTGCGACAATTCGTTGGTGAATCCCAATAAAGTTCTTACCAAAAACAAGGTAAAGACAAAATCAAATGTAGGCATCAAGATCAGATAAGCGTATGCTTCTCCCCTCGCTTCACTAGAACCTTCTCGAATGACAATCTCTAACATATCTAATACGGATGGAAACATCAAAATTAAACTCAGCAATGTATTGTAATGTGTACCCCAACGCGTGTCAGAAGGTCGTTTAAGGCCAGCTTCTTGATTCAATCCTGAACCACTTAAACGTTCACCTTTTTCAACAAGTTCTACCACTCTAGCAAGTTCTTTTTCTCGAAGAACATCTCTACGTTTGCATGACGCAGAAACAATAGTAACAACTCTACTAACTATAGTAAAGAACAATGCAATTTAAATATGTTTTGGAGCAACATGCAGAAGTGCCACCAAGTTGATGCGAGAAACAATGAATAACATATCTTTGATGGGTTTTCTCTTAATATGAGTGCTTTCAATCCGTTAGTCGAACCTTGCATATTACTAGCACCATCATAACATTGTCCCCTCAATCTCATTATATTTAAACCGTACTGAAAACAATGCATCCACCGAAGTCTTCAATGAAATTGATGTCGTTTCAAGAACATGAATTATACCAATAAACCTTTCAATAACACATCCTTTCTTGTTGACATAACGTATAACAACTTCCATTTGTTCTCTCACTGATACATCACGAGATTCGTCAACCATAACAGCAAAGAAAGCATCTCCAATATCATCACGAATCGCATCCATAGTCTCCATTGCAGCTGCACTCACTATTTCCTTTTGGATGTCCGGTGAAGTTAACTTGTTGTTACCAGGAGCATTTTTCATAACCTCACTCTTGATACTATCATTATGTTCAGCTGTGTATTGAAGAAGTTCAAGAAAGTTACCTTGATTATATGAATCATCGGATTCATCATGGCCACGAAAGGCTAATCCTTGCAATAAAAGAAACCGAATAACACAAATTGAAGCTGTCAAACGAATCATGTAACTCAAACTCTCTTGTTCTTTTTGACGACGATAGATAGCCTCAATATGATGTGTTTCCTGCAATAACTCGCGACTTTTCATATATGCATCATTGTGTGCACTGTTCTGACATCCTACATGCTTATCTAACTTTTCAAATCTCTTCCAATTTGAGAAACCTGCATTCACAAAAGCATCAGAGCTACCTTTACCCTTAACATAATTTCTAAAAAGATAACACGGCAAGCAAAATACAACATCTTTAAATATGCTATACTCTAACCAACTTCCATGTTTTAAAAAACAAGCTTCATTGAATCTTCTGTTCTTAGGATTCTTTTTTCCCATTAGCTTTTGTGGAAATGGAAAATTTTTAGGTTGGCAAGGACCCATCTTCATGTAAGCTCTTCGTACTTTGTCTTGATCGTTAGGATGATAACTTGATATTGGCTTTCTCATTGCAGGGTCAGATTGAAGATTCCATACCGAGAACTTATCCTGGGACAAGTACTAGAAGTTGCTTGCTGTGGTAGAGTAGGAGCAGGGATGGAAGGTACTACTTGTGGACCATCAGTATTAGAAGATGGAGGAGGTACTTGTGAACTTGGAATACTTGAAACTGAAGGCAATTCTAGAACATTTGTTGTTCTTTGTCTCTTAGTTTTGGTCACAAACTTATCCATACCTGAAAACAATTGAGATATTAAACCCCTTGATCATACACATCAATTAGTTATTAAAATGAATCAAATTTTCTTGATAGAACATCAATTAAGAGGAAATAATGAACACCCAAATCCTTAATTATCAATAGAACATGATGTATAATAAAAACCCCAAATTTTAACATGAACCCTAAGTTTTAACAAATTCATGATAAAATTGAAATTAAGAAAGACAAAATTAGGGAACCTAAATCCTAATATACTGATTATATGCAACTTTAGAGTGGTAAATGAAAACAAATTCAATAAATTTACCCACTACAAACATATCTTCACAGTTTTGTTTCTCAAAAAAATATGAAGATTCAATTTTGAGTTTAAGGAAACAAAAAAACCCTACCTCGTAATGAAATTCTCTCAAATACTTCACAACAATTGATACTTGCAATAATCAACAACGATTTGGTCTAAGCTTCTTCAAGGAATTCGGTAATTTGATCATTCTTCTCATGCCTTCGAGGCTGTTTTTCACGTTTTCTCAGCAGCTAGGTTTAGGAAATGCCGATCTCTCTCTGTGTATAGCTATAATATGTTAAGTGAGTTTTCTAAGGGGGTGCACACTTATTTTTTAAGGGGTGCAAAACTTTCTAAAATCAAAATTGGGCTTGGAAAAATTAAGACCCAGTGGTGGAGTTTTGCAACCAAGGGTGGGCAATTGCACACCCACCCTTCCATGTGCCTCCTCCCCTGCTCGTGTACCCTCCGTCTAGAGAATTATGAATGTAATATTTTTATTTTCGGGCATATTGCGTTCCACTCTTTTCTTAATCAAGATTTTACCACTGTGAGTTTATTTTGTCAAGGTTTTAATGAAACAACATATATATATGTATGTACAATTATTTTCGAAATCTTTACATTTACATATTATGTATTTGGGAGCTTATTGGTGGCACATCCCTGTTGACGTCCAGGGCAGTCTCTAATAATCATCTACAGTAAAAACTCCATATATTAATAGACTTGGGACTTCAAAAATTATTAATATATAGAGTTTATTAATATAGGGAGGTATACCAAAAATAATTGCTCGACAGTTAGCTTTAAACATGCTTGACAAGTTGGAAATATTTTAGCTTCAACAAGAAGGTGCACATAGTAGCGAGGTCTTAAGCATATGTAAATCAAAAGATGCGATAACATTATAAAAAATTACATCCTTTTCTCAAACAACTATAGATACATTTTTTTTTTTATCTTAAATTTTAGTGTAACAAGATCTATAATTTTCCGATTATGTCTATTATATTAATATATGAAGGTAAATTCCTTATGGTGGGACTAGAAAAATCTATTAATATTAAAATGTGGAGTTTATCACTATTTATAACTGGCCCAAGTTGAGACCATGATTTTTTATATTAATATATGGAGTATCAATATATAGAGTTTTTACTGTAGTTGTTTCTTTAATATAAGTCGACTAATTTTCAAAAAAAAAAGACATGAGTACCCCCATCTTGTTCCATTCTTCACATTTTTTTATCCATAAATTAATGATTCTTGTACCGTGGTAAATCTTTGGTTTTCCAAACTTCTTACTAATTGATTAAGTAAAACCGTACTGTGGTTACTTGCTAACAATATGCATCGAGTAGTTCAGTACCCATAGCATGGAAAGGGAAAGCAAGCTTTGGTCTCGAGGAGTGTTACAGTTGTCTCTCATATACTCGTATTAGAGCAACTGCAGTGGTGCGAGTATAACCAAAGACCAAAGAGGGAAAAAAAAGACCAAAATTTGGGTTTAGTCAGTGCCGTGACACAGCGGTAGAAGACTAAATTTGGTGGGGCGTAAATTATAAGTTCGCCTGGTGTGGGGCGTAAACTTTATCCCCGCCCGACTAAAAAAATAAATAAATAAAATATGGGGCATTGATATAATGTCCGCCTGGTGTGGGGCGAACATATATAATGTTCGCCCCACACCAGGCGGACATTATATCAACGCCTCACAAAGATTAAAAAAAAAAAAAAAAAGGGGGCGTAAATTTTATCCCCGCTTGGTGTGGGGCGTAAACTTTATCCCCGCCTGGTGTGGGGTGTAAACTTTAAGTTTTCCTGGTTTTGGGGCGAACATTATATCAACGCTCGACTATATTTGGGTTTAGTCTTTGGTCCCCGAACAAATATAATCGCTCACTGTTGATTTAGTCTGGGATTTGGTCGATGGTCCGTCCCGCTACGCCTGGTTCAGAGACCAAATAAATGGGTTTAGTCGCCCACTGCAGTTGCTCTTAGACAGCATTACATGAGCAGCAAAACATGGGATCGGAACGTAGTAAAAAAACTTCTTTTAGTAACTTTCATGTCACGAATACAGGTGCATGCTTCTGACGAAAATCCAAGGTTGGTTAATACTTAATTCAAGTGTAAGCAGTAAATTAATGTATATGCCAAACTATTCTGTGCATGTACATGAGCAACAGGTTGCTCGAACAACACCCAAGACCTCGATATAGGATATGTGTCAACTGCATTCCAAGAAAAATCTGATGCACCATAAGAACTGCTTTTAACCATGGATTAAACTTAATTTGGTGCAACCCATGTAAATAGTTTGAAGGTAAATACTTCTTTATTAATTTGGCACTTGCATAACTGTTCAACATCTGTTGGATAGAAAAAAACTTCGGGGGTATGTTAATCCGTTCTACCATTATGGGTTTCTACTTCGTAGTTTCTCTCTTATGTTCGGAGCCGTATATAATTACTGAGATTTCATAAGCAAATGATAGCTGCGGGACACATATAACATACTCCCTCCGTTCCATTTTACTTGATGTTTTAGAGGTTTTTTTATGTTCCAAAATAGATGAGTGTTTAGATATTTTTCCGAAATTTTCTCACTAATTTGTCCTTGCTTTGGAATCATACGATACCATTAATTTTTATTGAAATCAGTAAATGGATAATTAATCTAATTTTTAAATCCATTCCATGGAGGATAAATACTCTATCCCAAATAGATTACAACTAAATATAAAAACTAAAACTATGTGCTTTAAATTTTTAGGAAGCTATTAATATGAGTAGATTTGGAAAAAATTTACTCTCTATGTGATTTCTTAATCTGCTTGGAAAACTCTACAACATCAAGTAAAATGGAACGGAGGGAGTCTTTAAAGTCTGATGTTCCATACGTACGTACGTGACAGCTTGTTGATAGCAAGCCTTAAATATGCATTAAATACGCAAAGGCCGGCACAGTAACATCAATCAAACAAAATACAACTGAGAAATATCAGAGTGAAGAAAGTATTATATTATTCAGAGAAAACAAAGTTTTTCCTTGCATTACTAATACTATTAAGACAGTATTTAAGAGTTTTATTACAAGGACTAAAGTCAATCATTGACTTTGAAAATCTTGACTGACTTGACTATTGGACTTACTAATAGACCCCCTCAAGTTGATACAAAATATCCGGAGAATCAACTTGAAAGAAACACAAAGAAAAACAAAAGAAAGAAAATAAATCTTAAGTTTCAGAAATATCTTCAATAACAGATGACATTGTGGAAGAATCAATCTCAGTAGATGATGAAGATTGTGAAGATCCCAGCAGTGGATGGAGTAAATGTGAAAAAGTTGGAAAACATAAGCCTTTGGTGAAGATGTCCGCGTTGATTTTCGGATACAAGATGACTAATCTTTAGAAATCCAATGAGTCACCAAATCCCTCACCACATGATATCTTGCTTCTATATGTTTCGCCTAGCATGAAACACAGGGTTAGAGGCTAAACATATAGCTGATGTATTGTCACAGAAAACCTAAATTGGATAAGAAACACCAATATGCAACCATTCTAATTCAGAAGCTGTCACAGAAAAACACTTATACTCTGCCTCCGCAGAGGATCTTGAAACTGTCGGCTGCTTCTTACTACTCCATGATATTAAAGAACCACCAAGAAAAATAGCATATCCGCAGTAGATCTTCTAGTATCGGGACATCCGGACAGTCATAAATCTTGTATAAGCTTTTACACAAGATATATCACCTTTACTTAAAGTAAGACCAACACCAATTGACCCTTTAAGATACCTTAAAATCCTCTTAACCAAAAGCATATGCAAGTCTGTAGGAGCATGCATAAATTGTGATACATAATTCACACCAAAAGCAATATCAGGTCGAGTTAAAGTTAGATATTATAGACTACCTACAATCTGTCTATATTCTGCAGCATCAGTCAACAAATTACCATCATAAATAGGAGCCTTGGATTCTTTAACTACTGGAGTAGTACATGGTTTACAGTCAAGCATGTTGGACTTAGATAAAAATTCCATAGTATATTTCTTTTGAGTCAGTAAAATAGAATTTTCAGTTCTAACAGCTTCAACACCCAAGAAAAAACTTAAATCTCCTAGTTGCTTCATAGCAAATTCAACACTCAATGCTTGAATCAATGAAGTAATAAGAGAATCATTACTGTCAGTTAATATAATATCATCAACATAAAGTAGAAGTATCATCACATCAGAAGCGGAAGTATACACAAACATAGAATAATCACAAACCGATCGAACAAAACCATACTGCACAAGAAAGTGCTAAATCTGTCGAACCATGCCCTAGGCGCTTGCTTCAATCCATATAAACTTTTCTTTAATCGACACACATAATCAGGATATATAGTTAGGATCCACAAAGCCCAGTGGTTGAACCATATATACATCTTCTTGAAGAAAACCATGTTAAAACGCATTCGAAACATCTAGTTGCTTAATACTCCAAGAATTAGTGATTGCAAGAACTAAAACAACTCGTACTGTTGTAGACTTAACTACTGGACTAAAAGTCTCACTGTAATCTACGTCATCTGCTGATTATAACCAAGAGCAACTAATCTAGATTTGAATCTATCAATACTCCCATCTGACTTGAGTTTTATCTTATAACCCACTTACAGCCTAAAACATTCATATGAGGTTCTGGTTTAACAAGATCCCAAGTATCATTATTTTTTAAAGCAGTATGCTCTTCCTTCATGTAAACTTGCCATTTAGGATTTTTCATAGAACTTTTAAATGTCTTTGGATCAGGGGGAATATCTAATAAAGAACAATAAGAAACAGGAATAGGAATAGGATATAGAATAGAAGGATTCATAACAAAGTCAGTGTAAATTTCTGGTTTAGAGACACCTCTTTGAGATCTAGTGACAATTGTAGATTTTAGAAAAGAATGATCAATAGAATGATTAACAGAAGAGGGAACAGATAACTGATCAGATAACAAAAAATCAGAATTATCAGAAGAATCAACAGAAGAAGGAAATTAATAAAATTTATTTTCATTAAACACAACATGTCTTGAAATATGTAATTTCTTAAGAATAGGATCATAACACTTATATCCTTTACGTAAAGTGTTATATCCTAAAAACACACACTTAACTGATTTGGGAGAAAGTTTGTCAGGCCTGGAATGACACAAAAAAAGGATAACAAATAGAACCAAACACTTTCAAAAAAGAGTAATCAGGTAGAGTATTGTAAAGAATTTGAAAAGGAGACTTATTGTTAAGAACATGAGTAGGAGTTTGATTTATCAAATAAGTAGCAGTTAGAAAAGCATCACACCAGTAGAACTTTGGAAAAGATGCATTAAAAAGAAGTGTATTTCCCATCTCAGTGATATGCCTATGCTTTCTCTCAGCAAGGCCATTTTGCTCTGGAGTTTTTGGACAAGATATTTTAATAACAATACCATTTTTAGTAAGAAAAGAACTTAATGGACCTTTCACCAGTTCACTAGCACCATCAGTTTGAAAATATTGAATATTTAATATTGAATTTTTGTAGAAAACAAATTTTCAGTTAAGGTTTTGAAATGAATAAAACATTTTAGAGCATCAGATCTAAGTTCCATTGGATAAATCCAATGAAACCTGCTAAAATCATCAATGAACAAAATATAATATTTATATCCTTGCAATGAATGAAGCTGGAGGCGTTCATCACAGTGAATCAAAGCTAATGGAACTGAAGCATGAGAAGGAGACAGAGTAAATGGCGATCTTTTACTTTTAGTTATCTGACATGGATGACATAAAGAAGAGGACTTAGAACTGTTAAATAAAATAAGCTTTGAAGAATGAAGTTGATCAATGATCTTATTAGATGGGTGACCCATTCTACCATGCCAGATATCAGGAGAAGCATGTAAAGAAGAGAAAGCATATTGTAAATTGAGTGAATAAATAGGATATAAATTATTTACTATATTCCCCTTAGCCAAAAGAACATCAGTAGCTAAATCCCTAATTTCATATCCAGTTGGTTCTAGTTCAAAGTAACACTTATTATCCTTTGTGAACTTGTCCTCGATAACAAATTATGCTTCATGTGCGGTACATGTAATATGTTATCTAACTTGAAACTAGATGTTGAAGTATTCAAAGATGAACAACCGATTAGAGTAATGGGTAAGGACTTACCATTGCCAATAGTAACCTTGTTCGTTCCCTTATCTATGAAGTATTAAAAGAGGAGGAGTCACCATTCATATGCGTTGAAGCTCCAGAATCTGATAACCAATGTATGGAGCAGAAAGGATCATCGTTAACAGCACCAAGACTCATGTGTAGGCTTGTAAAAGCAGCTTGAGGAACAAAATTACTAACTTCTCCCTGAACTTGTGGTTGAGACTTAGAAACACCAACAAACCCAGAATTGGGTGGTGGATAATACCTGAAGTGACATCTGCTGGCATATTGGCGCTTCTTCCTACATATCTGACATTCCACTTGTGAAAAATCCCATTGACCCCTTGTATTATATGAAGACCCATTTGCAGAATAAGCATTGTTATAATTCACATATGAAGAACCATTACTTTTAGCACCAGTATCTTATTATTATTGTAGCCATTACTACCAGAACCGTTCTTCCTCTTATTACCAACATGAGAATAGTTAGACCCATTACCAGAACTTGAATTTCTTCCATAAAAAGAAGAAACATTTTGACCATCTAGCATAGTATTTGTAGAGTGATCTTGATCAATTAACCATTGTCATGTGTAAGAAGTCGTGATTTTAATTCACCAAATGTAAAAGCAATTTCTCTATTTTGAGAAGAAATGACAAAGTTGTCATATTCTCTTCCTAAGCCATTCAATACATGCATCAGTAAGTCAGAATCACTTACTTTCTCACCAATAGCTGCAAGAGAGTTAGCTATACCTTTAATCTTGTGAAGATATGCCTGAACAGAAAGATTTCCTTTTCTAATTCCATATAATTGTGCTCTTAACATATTCTTCTTTGCTATGTATTGAGATCTGAAACTAGTTTCAAGATGTAGCCAAATTTCTCTAGTAGTTGTTAGACCTAAAACATCACCAAAAATTTGTCTTTGTAAAAGTAGCTTTGAGACGACTAACAACAAACCTATCCATCTTTCTCCATTGAACCCATCTAGGATTCAACTTAAGAACTCCATCAACCATAATTATTTCTCTTGGTTCTTGAATCTCACCAAGTAACATGACCATAAAGATCAGTAGTAATCAAAATAGACTCGAATTGATCTTTGCGAGGAGAAGAAAGTTTGTTGAATCTAATTTGAGTGATACAAAATTAGCAATATTTGTGAAAGGTAACAAAAAATTACCATCATAAGTTATTGTTGGTGTTGTAACAGAAAGACATTGTTGTAGCGTGTTCTTCAATAGTTGGATTGATTCGTTTGCTTCTTGAATCATAAATTTCATGCCCAAGTAATTACGAGAATCAAGATCGAAAAATATTGATAGAAAAATTTGATTTGAAAAAGAAAATTGTGTATATAAAGAACAATTCAACCTGAATCAAGGTTTAGATCGAAGTAGCAGTTGGAAAACTTATTGTAAAAAGGTATTGAACTGTTGTTGAATTTTTTTTTCTAGGGTTTGGATCTGTACCTATCTGATACCAAGAGAAATATCATAGTGAAGAAAGTATTGTATTATTCAGAGAAAACAAAGTTTTTCCTTGCATTACTAACACTGTTAAGACAATGTTTAAGAGTTTTATTACAAGGACTAAATTCAATCATTGACTTTGAAAATCTTGACTGACTTGACTATTTGACTTACTAATACCTTAAATTGTATTGCCAATGCTAGGACGACGCCTCAAAATCTATCAAAATAGATATGCAACATGACATGAAGAATCAAGATTGACGACATCAAGGAGCTATAATCTTGTGTGAATCCATCCCACCTCAACATGATCCGCTAATCCCAACTACGCTACATGTTTCACGAGCCAACGAGCATGAGAAATTAAAGTCTCTCTCTCCCCCTTAAATTCTAAATATTGAAAATTCAAGATTTTCATAATGGCAGCTCTATGACTGTAGTGCTGTTACAACATCCAACTACTTCAAGTATGGTCAAACTTGATATAAGCACATCAATCGTACCCTACTTTAACAACATTTTTACGTACTATAAGAAGGGTTCATTTGGATTCGACTTTCCCCATCACCAATAGAACTCACAGTATTTAATTAATGCACTCTGTAGTTTGTTCACAGTAACATCAATCAAACGAAGTTCAACCAAAAATCGAAAAGTTGTTTTCATGCTTCATACCGACTTCAAACTAAGTTAAATTCATACATAAATTTCACTGTTTTCTTACTCTCACTCCTTTCCCTTTCCCCTCTTCGAACTAAGTTGCCTAGAATAATTCTTTTCATTTTTCTTTCCACTGAAGCCTTATTACACCCAGCTCACTGAGTTGGGTCAACTGATTCCTCCGCGAACAGAATTATGTGTTACATAAAAAAACGATTAGTATATCTGGAGATTTTGAAACTGTAGATACCTGAAAAAATACCAAGGAAGAAGTGCAGCCTCCCCCTATCCAGAAAAAAGAAACGAAGCAAGGCCCCACCTAATGGAGAGGCATCAGGTCCTCCCCTTATCCCGAAGGAGGTGCTATTAAACGAGTCATTCCCCATAGTGTCCAAACACACGTGCAACGGTTAGAAAGGACATACCTTCTATAAGAATCTGAGGTATAGTTGTACGATCGGAAGAGGCAGTAGTAAGATAAGGAAAATAGAAAAGGACACACACCTAACACTCCCATTTGAGGAAATAACTATAAATAGGGGTCATTTCCCAATGAAAGGACTCAGTGATATCATTGTGGGAAATTGTGTTCTACTTCTAGGAACTAGTCTCTACAACCTACTTTTATATGTACCACTGCATATTCCTTCTTGTACAAAAACCCACTCTTTAAAGTATGTTTCAAAATCAAGCCTTATCACACTCTATCCCAGCTTATTACCAACAATAATTCAGAAGTGATTGAGTAAAAATATGAGTGAAATTCCGCAGTGATGCAATTTCAGGCAATGCCTGCCACTTTAAAGTTTGGATTGAAGCTACGTTGGAATCTAACTCTTGCCATCAAATGAATTAAAGACCGTTTGTCTCATTTTTATATAACACAAAATTGGTTAAAAAGACCAAAATCAACAAATCCTAGGTGAAAAAGACATCTAGATTTTGATACTATTTAAATGGACAAAAATACAAAAATAGCCAGGATGTAAACAGTTTCATCCTGCCCATTTTCAAATACTTTTTGTTTTTTTAATTTACATCAGGATGCATCTAGTTTCATCCTTGTTATTTTTAAGTTTAAGTCAGGATGATTCCATTTTCATCCTTGTTATTTTTTTTTTGTCCATTTCACCCATACTAATTTTTACTCGTCCATTTGAACCAGGTTATAAAAATATTTGGACAAATGACCCATTTTCCGATTTTATAATCAAATTAAAGTTGTCGATCTTAGGACCCAAAGTGGTTGAATTTTGTCACGAGCCAAATTAATTTAGCAAAAGTACACGAGTTAAATGCCAATGCGTTATCTTCAAAATAGATAGATCCTTATAGTGCAAGAGATTATCAGATGCAGATGGAGATGGCAGTGAGATTCATATGCTCAAAGCACATGGATGCTATTTCAGTATGTTGTACGTAGACTGCATATACTGAGACGAGTACCATATTCATTTATTACTTCTCCAATCTCTTGAAAGGGAGGGTTCATAAAACATTATATAACCACACAGCTGGAATGTGTGAGTGTGACTTGGCTGAAAAATATCATGTTTACTGGAATTGTGTAATGTGTAAATGCTCAGTATAATAGAAGACAGCTTTATTACACTTAACTCATAGTTCAGGCTCAAGTCTTCATACTTCATAGGTGTCTCCTGAAATATGCAGAATGAGTCATTACTTTATTTGGCCCATTCTGTCTTTAAATGTCAAAATTCATATCTAAAAAAAAGGGGTAATTTGCGTTACCTCCCCTGACGAATATCATAATTAGCGTTATCTCCCCCACAGAGATGAAATTAGTGAAACCTCCCCTCGTTACATTTTCCGTCAGAAGCTGGTTATCTGAGTCAGCAACTTTGTACAGGTGGACCATTTTTTACACGTGGACTTCCACTTCCCCAAAATACCCTCCCATATAAAACCGACACTTGCTGGAGAAAGTACAATTTGATCCGACGATCCGCATCAGGTCAGCCAATGGATGGCTTATAATTGCCACCGTTTGGGTAGCCGCTTAGAATGGAACGCATGCCCCTTCGTCTCTACAATTACCCCTCTATATTGCGGGAACATACATTAGAGATAGAGAGAAACAAGGTTAAGCAGTTTCAGAGAGAGAAAAAAACCCAATTTTTATGTGAGAAGAGAGTTTAGGGTTCCAGCGAAGAGAAGAAGAAATTGATCGAAGGGAGAAGAACATGGTACTATTTCTTTTTATTTCATATGTTTTCTAGGGTTTAATCGCGATGACTCAGAACCGGAGACGACAATTGTGAATATTTTCCTTTTTTTTTCTAGGGTTTATGTTCATTTAGTTCTGTTTACTTTTAATGATTCTTTATTTGATTATGGGTTTGATGTTATGCATGTTGTTTTTAGGTCTTTATCATTATCCTCTCATTTAGGATTTTTTTATATACTTAATCGATTCGAGAAATTACCTGTTTGTCAGGTGTGATGTGAAATAGTGTAGGAATTGGGTATTTTGAAATTGATTTGTAACCCTAATTTCATTTACAATTTTTGTATTTTACTTATGCTCTGTTGTTTTTTTTTTTTTATTATGTGATTGGGTTATTTGTATTATTGAAAATCTACAGTGTGTTGTAGTTGTTGATTCTGGTGATTAATTTAGGTTTTTGGTTATGTCGCAATGAAAGTGTTGTGTATGGTATTAAAATTTTCTATTTACACTATGATGGACAATGGCCTATGGAACAACCTGTTGGTGGATTCAGTTTTCTTGATTACATGAATGGAAATGAGGTGTACTGGCCTAAGTATGATGGAGACACTCTGAACATGCTGAACTTGTTACACAATGTGTTTAAATTTATTGATGGGATAGATGGCCTCCAGTGTCTTTTTCAGTACTTGGAGAGTGGATTTATTTATGATGTTGTGGATGATAATGACTTACTAAAGTTTTGGAATGAAAGTGATCAAGATGTGCCTAATGAAGTACATTTGTTCATGACACATGAGGGACCACTTAATGTTATGCTACCAAATGAAGAAGCTGAGGTGAAT
The DNA here is from genome assembly GCA_023531295.1 of Papaver armeniacum. Taxonomy (NCBI): domain Eukaryota; kingdom Viridiplantae; phylum Streptophyta; class Magnoliopsida; order Ranunculales; family Papaveraceae; genus Papaver; species Papaver armeniacum. Next base: position 119,627 of record JAJJWW010019168.1, on the reverse strand, counting down.
GGTGGTGTGAATGATGAAGCTATTGTGCCAGTCACACAATCTCCGATAGAGCCATCAGTGGTTGGATGTTTTTTTGAAGATTATGAAACAAGTCAACATAGCACACAAGTTTCTGAAGATGATCCAAGTAAGCAGACCAGTCAACAGACATGTTAGACTCCATCAGAGCAGACACCTCACACTCCACCGAAAGCACCAAGTCAGACTGTAGTGACAGATGAGCATCCAAGTCAAAATGCAGTGACAAATGAGCATCCAAGTCAGACTACTCAGCATACCCAACCTATTACTCCTTCCCCAAAGAAAGTTGTATCAAAAAACAAAACTCCACAAAAGTCACTTGTTAAAAAGAAGAACAAGAGGAAGGAAAGAATTATTGCATTGGATGAAGAACATGATATTGTGGATGAGTTGTTAGATATGCCTGAAGAAGAGCTTGATGTATTACATGAGTGCACCAATCTGAAGACTCCTTCCATGAATTCCCAATAGAGGATGATTATCACATTGGCAATTCATCAAGTCTGTAGGTGAATTTAATGAAGAAGGTGAACCTGATACTGATTTGGATGAGGAAGAGGGAGAAGAACCTGCTAGGTACCAATAATATAAAAGTGATCACTAGAAATATGATGATATGTATGCTGATGTTGAGAGTGATGAAGTTACTGAATGGACTTGTGATACTGAAGAGGTTGAAGTTGGGTTACAATGGCCCAATATGGCAGATTATAAGTTGTTTCTAACCAAATTTTGCATTGCCAACTGTATTGAAGTTGAGAAGTTTAAGGATGATCCAACCAAATTGAGGTGCAGATGTAAAGTCAAAAAGTGCCAATTCAGACTCTTTGCTAACAGGTCAGCCCAGTGATCTTTAAGTATGTATGGTTAAGCTTATTGGGCCTGTTATTGGTTTTAAGTTAATGTCTCTAAATTACACTTTGTGGGCTTTTTTTTACACCAGGAAACCAGATGGGCATACTATCTAGATCACTAAATATATTCCTAAGCATATTTGTGTGAATAGAACTGGTACTGGCAGAAATATGATGGAAAACTCAAGTTGGGTAGCTAGTGTCACGGTATAGGATATTAATGAGGATGATTATTCAATGCAAACTAAGAAGATCTAAAGTAGACTGAGGACAAGGTTTGGTGTGGAACTTAGTTATTGGGTTGCTTGGAAAGGTAAAGCTTTAACTAAGAAGTTTGGTTCTTATGAAGATGGGTATAAGTTCTCACCAAAGGTTATGGATCAAATATTGAAAACGAATGAAGGGAGTATAACAATTGTGACCACTGATACTGACAAGGATTTCAGTTTTTGTTGCTTGGCATTTGATGTTTTTTTGACTGGTTTTAAGGATGGTTGCAAGCCATTTATAGGTCTAGATGGGTGTTTTCTGAAATGAAAGTATGGTGGAGTGTTGCTTTCTGCAGTGGCACTTGATGGCAATAATGGTATGTATCCTCTGGCAATCTTTATTTGTGATTGTGAAAACAAGTAAAATTGGATTCTTTTTCTCAATATAATCAAGGATAGGTTGCTAGAACACCCTGCTCCATTGACTTTTATCCCAAATGGGCAGAAGGGATTGGTCCCAGTACTTCAAGAGGTGTTTCCCTCAAATAGGAATAGATTCTGTTTTAGAAACATATTTGAGAATTTTAAGGGCAAAGGCCATAAGGGAACTCACATGAAGACATTAGCATGGGGTGCAAAGGAATATAGGAACACAAATCACAATAAGTATATGGCTACCATGGAAATAAATAATAAGATGACACACCAATGGTTTGAGGATATCCTAACACATTTGTGGGCAAGATCTACTTTTGATACTACTTCAAAATGTGAGCATGTGACAAACAATTTTTTTCTGAAAGTTTCAACAGTTGGATGTTGGATGTAAGATCCAAACCTCTACATAGGATCCTTGAAGGGTTTAATTTGAAAATGATGGGTTTGATGTTTGATAGAAAGATGAAGGTGAAGGAATAGGAAGCTGAAGGTTTTGTTCTTGTCCCTAGAGCTGACAGGATAATCAAGCACAGGGTTGAAAAGAATAGAAGATACAATTTGTTTGGTTCTTCTGAGTTCTGTTGGTGTGTGCAGAACCATAAAACATTAAGTAGATGGAATGTGGATGTGAAGGAGAAGACTTGTAATTGTAATGTATGGGAACTTACAGGAATACCTTGTATTGCTGTTGTTGTTGCTTGCCACCTTAGACTGGATATCAATAGGTCAGTTAAGCACTTCATGATAATGTTTGTTTCAATTTTCTGTCATTCTAACTGTAGCTTCAATTTAATAATTCATTTGATACATTTTTGTTGATTTTGTGCAGTCTGGTACATGATTATCACAAAATCTCATTCTACAAAAAGGCTTATGCTGGAAAAGTTGTTGCATGTGATAGTCACGATCACTGGAATGGGGAGGTGAGTTAGTAATGTCATTTAATGCAACTGATTTACCATTGTCATTTATGTTGTGTAGTTGAGTGGTATGAATTTCTTGATCATTTAATGCAACTATTTAACTGTTATCATTCATTTATATTATGTGGTTGAGTTTAAATGTTTGTTTGTTGTACTTGATAGCATCCAATGGAGGTGTACAGGCCTAAGTTCAAGATAAAGACATGTAGACCAAGAACTAAGAGGATTAGGTATGATGTGGAAGGATAACAGCCACATAAGAAGGCAAAAAGATCTTGTACCAATTGACAGTCTACTAAACATAATATTAGGACTTGCCCAACCAGAAATGCAAGGGCTACACCCCCCAAATGGCAGTGGCAGAGGCAGGGGCATAGGTAGATGCACCACATCCTCATCTACACTTCATGTATCACTTGTTGTAGGAAGGTCAGTAGTGTTTTCTTTTGCATTTGTACATCATTGTCTTATGAAGTTTTTCTAAGTTTAAATAATGGTATATAACCTAAACTGATTGAATATTGGCCGGGGGGAGCTGCTTCTGCAACACCAACACAAGAAAGAGGTGTTACTTCTGCACCACCAACACAAGGAAGGGGCAGAGCACAAGGAAGGAGGAGAGGCATTGAATGGCTACTTTTTGGGACAAATGAAACATCACCAGGCAGAGGAAGGTCTACACCAACACAAGGCAGAGCAAGGTCTGCACCAATGTCAGCATCAAGATTAGCCACTATTGGGAACTATCAAAGTCTATATGGGACTATGCCAGATGGAATGAGGGAACCAATTAGACCAGCTTCTCAGACATTCAAGCCACCAATATGGAGGATTTAGTTTTCTTGAACTAACAGTATGAGCATCTATTTTTTGGAACTTAAGACTTTTACTTCATTACTAATTATGCTATTACATAGACTACATAGCACTTGAACACAAGCTAATGAAACAAATGATGAAACTGTTTTTTTTTTTTTTTTTTGAATGCCGAGACATAAGACTTTTTGTGAAATGCTTAGTTATCTTCTTTTTTTTTTTTCTCGCCTTCTCTCATGATCCACGCACCTTTAAACCTGTCACAAATTTCGCAAACATGTTGTCACTAACATCTGAATCAATGACCATTTTCATGTCATGTGTTTCAATTGAATATTTTCCTTTGAGAAAACACCCATCAAGTCCAGTTATTGGTGTTTTTTTTTGTTGGATCAGGTGAAGCTTCTGGGCATTGTGAAACCCAATGAGAATCACTACCACACTTGAAGCACCCATCCCCTAACTGTTGTTTTTTTGTTCTTGGTATTTATGTTGCGCCTTTGTCTAACCACTCAAATTTATTACACTTTGGCTAGTTTTTGACATCTCAAGAATCTCCTTCCTTTTTTTGGATTGAGTGTTTGCTTCCCACACTCTACGCAACCCATCACATTTTCTACATTTGGAATAGAGGTATGGGCATTTCATGGTTAAATGGGTAGTTTCCCTGCAAATTTGACAGCTACACTGATGTTCAACACACTGCAAAAACATGAAAATTTTATTAGTTTTACCTCCTGACTGTAAATATATAAATTAGTGTTACCTCCTCTCTAATGGTGGTTTACTTACACCGGTGCAGGAGTTTGAAGATGAATCACCCATAATTCTGGTTGCTTTTCAGAGATGGCGAAATTGATTTTGTTAGAGAACAGCAGATTTAATTTGTGGTAATAGATTTAACGAGAGGTGCAAATTTTTTCCTCTTCAAATCTGGTTTATAAAGAACTGAATGTTGAAGATGACTAGTGAAGCACAAATTCGATCGTTCAACGGTCGAATCTCAGAAAATACGACCGTCAATTTTCAATGCTTCTCGGCCCTACACGTGTCTAGTTTTTCTGTTTTATATGGGAGGGTATTTTGGGAAAGTCGAAGTCCACGTGTAAAAAATGGTCCAACTGTACAAAACTGCTGACTCAGATAACCAGCTTCTGACGGAAAATGTGACGAGGGGAGATTTCACTAGTTTTATCTCTGTAGGGGAGGTAACGCTTATTATGATCTTTTCCAGGGGAGGTAACACAAAGAGAAAATGGGTCATTTGTCAAAAAAAATTTAAAACACGGTTCAAATGGACGAGTAAAAAATTTTATGGGTGAAATGGACAAAAAATAAATAGCAAGGATGAAACCGATTCATCCCGGCTTAAACTTAAAAAAATAGCAAGGATGAAAACTTGGATGCATCGTGTATAAAATAAAAATAAGAAAAAATATTTGAAAATGAACAAGATGAAACTGATTTACATCCCCGTCTATTTTTAAATTTTTGTCCATTTAAACAAAATATCTAAATCAATTTGTCCTTTTCACCCAGGAAATTTTGATTTTGGTCTTTTTAACCAATTTTGTGTAACACAAATTACCCCTAAAAAATAGTGGTATTCGGTTTGATATTGATATGTCTGTGCAGTTTGGAACGGATTGGTGAACAAAGGGTGTTCGAGAAAACTATAATCTCACGGTGCAAGAAATGATTGGGCAGAGGGTATACCATATAGAAGTCCTTAAATGTCTCAATCCCACGGTGCAAAAAATAATTTCCCTCCGTCTAAAATTGTTTGGAATGGCATTATTCCTCTTTTTTTGCTTCTCAAAACTCATAACTCATCCGATCAGATTATGATTATCACTCATTTTGATTTTCAATTGATTTTGTTTTAACAGGTCAAGAATGACCCAGACCGCCAAACCCACCACAAGTTTCAAATTTCTCTTTATTGAATTCCTAAATTTATTCATAGTATAGTAAGACAAATCGAAGTTTTCATCCAAAAACAAAAAACTTTGAAACGATCTTTTTTAATTATATGCGCGCAGTTCTTTTTAAAATGAACCGGATATATAATGCCAAAAAACACTTACTCAAAACAAAAAAACCTGGCGTCTTTAGGGGCGACCCCGAAAGATTTAGGGGCGACACAAAAGACAAAAAAATACTTGTATACCCCTTCATAATCGGTAGTTTAGGTTTTTTTTAGCTACCGATTGCAAAATTTCATTTTTGGGACAACTCTATATTCGGTAGTTATACGAACTATTTTGACTACCGATTATAGGCTCAACCAAATTAGAAAAATAGAGGATTTTTGCAAAATCTCATTTTGGGGCTACTCTATATTCGGTAGTTATATGAACTATCTTGACTATCGAATATGGTTGGATATTTGCAAAGAGAGCCACTGTATAATCGGAAGTCATGATAACTCTTCCTTTCTTACCGATTATAGGCTCAACCAAAATTTCAAAAAAAAAAAGGATTTTTGCAAAATCTGATTTTGGGGCTACTCTATATTCAGTAGTTATATGAACTATTTTGACTACCGAATATGGTTGAATATTTGCAAAGAGAGAAAGGATAATCGGACGTTAGGATAACTTCATTTACTACCGATTATAGGCTCAACCAAAATTTCAAAAAAAAAGATTTTTGCAAAATCGATTTTGGGGCTACTCTATATTCGGTAGTTATATGAACTATTTTGACTACCGATTATGGTAGGATATTTGTAAAGAGAGCCACTGTATAATCGGAAGTCATGATAACTCTTCCTTTCTTACCGATTATAGGCTCAACCAAAATTCTAAAAAAAAAGGATTTTCGCAAAATCTCATTTTGGGGCTACTCTATATTCGGTAGTTATATGAACTATTTTGACTACCGAATATGGTAGGATATTTGCCAAAGGTCTACTTTAATCGGGAGCCAAGATAACTATTTTGACTACCGATTATAGGATAGTCAAAATTCAAAAGATAAAGGATTTTACTTTATATTCGGAAGTTATACAAACCAAATTTACTCCCGATTGTTGATTAACTACCGATTGTATAGTTATCTACCGATTGTAAAGGGTAGTTTGGGATTAAAAAAAAAACGCCCAAAATAACCTACCGATTGTGAAATAACCTACCGATTATGACAATTTTTGTCGTTTTGTGTCGCCCCTAATTCTTTTGGGGTCGCCCTAAAGACGCCAGGCAAAAAAACTCTAATTATTTGGAGTTCATTTTTTTTTTTTTTTTTTAAACAGACTGGAGTTCATTTCTTTTACTTGAACCATCTACCTTTTAATGGTGTAGTACTCTCTGCAAGTTTGCATCTTCTCCTCGAACCATCTTGGATTATCAGGAAAGATAAAGAGGAAAGTATAAAGTAGATAAATATACTCCACAATTGCCTCAGAGAAGTTCAGAAGCTACTTCTCTGAGAAGTCGGAAGCAAAAAGTATTGGTTCAAAAAAAAAAACAGCTTATCTGTTTCTAGAAGTAGATTTAAAATGACACTGCCAAACAGACTTCCAGCTTTTCAACTTAAAAAAGTGGAAAAGTTACTTTTGTTTGGTTATCCAAACGACCTATAAATAAATACTCCCTCCGTTTTTAAAAGACAGTCCGTTTTGACTTTGTCAAGATATTAAGGAAACCATAGTAGTTTACATGCCTACTGAAAGACGCATTTATGTGTCTATTTTGATCTCGATTTTCTATACTGTTAGTACCCATTTTTGTATTTATTATGGTGTTTTATGTGTGTGTAGGTATTTTTGGCCAATAAACATTTTTGGAAAAATCGGCTCGAAAAGTTGCACCCGGAGGACACCTACTATTCGGACACCCCAAGGCAGCTACTATTCGCACCCCTACTCTGGGTAGGGGGAGGTCATCTTCAACAATTCAAAAAACGAATTTTGGCGGGAAAAAAATGGTGTTTTAATGGCAGAATTAGGGTTGATGATTTGGACCTGTTTTAGCGAGATTCAATCGCTGATTTTCATGGGCTAGGCTTTGTTAGAGCGAAACGTGGTTTCGTATGGGTGTTTGGATCGATCAACTTGGGTTGGATAAGTCGGGTTGAGGCAAAACAGGGAGGTGAAGTTTCACGGGATTTTTGGTTATATTTGGCAATTACGGGAGATTTGAGGCAAGATAATCCTTCCTGAGATTCATATCAATCCAATAAAGGGATTAGAGTGACCTGTACAGCTCAGAAACGCGTAGAGAAGAGTTTTGGAAAGATTATTGCCGTGACTTCCACGGAAAGAAAAAAAAAATTTAATCGGGTTTTGGAGGCTAGGGTTTGGAGGTGTATAAAAGGTGTGCTCGAGTCCCAGAGAAGGGTATTGAAGTTTAGAAGAAGTTAGGGGAAGTTTAGAACACCACAGAGATCAACAGGAGGAGTTGCAGGAAATTGTTGCTGCTGGTGTAGCTCAAGAACACGAAGAACAAAGGGCCATCGAGGACAGTCGTTTTTGGGGTCTTAAAATAAACGACAAAGCAACAAGTGTTTACTTGATCTCTAATGTGATTCCATTGTAATAAATGCTTTGTAACGCCGATACAACGTTGCAAATAGTTTGTGTTATTATTTTTCATCCTTTTAATCAACTTTTGGGCTATAAACATGTATTTTGAGCAAGTGATTAATATGAGGAGCTAAACCCCTTAGCCGAGGCGACGGAGGAAGCCATTGTTCCATTAAAAGTGGTATATTTCTATTTTAATTATATATTTGCAATTTCTTTTATGATTATTTGCATGGATCTAATATTGGAAAATCGAGTTTTATTGAATGATTGTGATTCGTTTTGATGGAGCATGCTTAGTTTAAGACTTTTGATGTTTCATGCTTGATGTATACAATTGTTACTTCGAAAATCTACTAGAGGCAATAAATTAGAATCACTTCAAACGCAAAGAATTGCATGAATATTGATTAGATTGAATCACTTAATTGGTCAATGGTGGAATCCTGAGTCTCGGTGCTTTTTATAATCTTGATAACAACGTTCTTTGAGTTTTCTAGTTTTATTTGAATCTAAAAAAATCCTTCACAAGTCTGAGAGGAACGACATCTTTCTTACCACTTTTTACAACAATTTAAAAACACATCAATTTTTGGCGCCGCCGACGCGGACTTGTTTTTAGGGTTTTAGATTTAGTTTTTTTTTATTATTCTTTTGTTCTATTTTACGTTTTCTTGGGTATTTGTCTTGTGGTTATACGGTTTGGATCTCGGATCGAAAAGAAAGCTGAGCCAAAAATTTGGTGAATAATTAAAGACTTGGAGTCAAAGACAAAGCGAAAAGAAACGAGGAAAAGAAAAAGAATTTTATTTTTATTTATTTTTTAGGGTTTTTCGAAAATTTTATTAGGGTTTATAATTATTTTTGTAATTTTTCTTTTTATTTTTGGACTTTTTGGACATTTGGACATTTGGACATTCTGGACATTATTTTTAAACCCTAAAGAAGGGTGGTCTTAAATATAAATCTGTTTTGCGAGAGAAGGAGGACAATTACGATATTGTCTCGCACCTTGGGTTCGTACACCGACATAGGAGTCGGTGGCCCGAGTCCACTACAAACCGATTCATCCCCCGTCTGGAACGGAGGTAAGATTCTGAACACTCGCGAATCTCCTGTCAGCGAGTTACCGGATTCCTTCGTTTGCATATATGCTGAGGACTTGAATACGGCTGCTTTAATTTCTAGTAAAGGGCAAGGCCTGGCCATACAAGATAAGGGTTCGGATTTCATCACCGTTCTCTTCTTGCCCTCCTTAGGAACACGTAACCTACGCGAACCTAAGCCTTAAAATTTTGACTAGAACAAGACCGATAGGGTAACGAGCTTAATAGGAAAGTTATTCGAAAAATATTGGTTACTCTTTTAAGCACACTTCGAAGTTCATGAAGGTTTCTGTGAGTTGAATGCGTGACTGCGCCGCATTGTAATTCCGGTGAGGCCTTGGGTATCAAAGCTCCACCGAGCTTCCCTCGCCTCTATTCAACTTACTTTGACTCGGATTGATTCCATAGGGGTTTGCTTAAATTGTAACGAATTCCCTTTCGAAGGATTAGAAGCTGGTCTAGAAATAATCTAAGTGGAGCCATCATGCTTTTTGTTTGCTAGAAATCAATAGGTTTGATTTGGTTTAGTCAGACCTTGTTTTGTGATTGCATAGAATCCCCTTCCTTATTTGTTTGCATGCTTAGAACGTAAAAGAGACGCCCTCGGTAGATTTTTTAAAGAGAAACCTAGTAGTTCTAAGCGTCTCGATTACCTCAATTTAGAAAGTTCGATTTTTGAGCAGGTCCAATTTTGAACGTCCGTCTTTTTTACCGAGGAGACAATCCACGATATTCCGATAGGGCCGTAAATGGCAACTTTGAAAGCTTTGTTGAACCCGACTAGGACTACTCGTCCCTCGTGTATCGGGTTAGTGAAAACAAAACAACTTATGAACTTAAACACCAGGACCTTACAAAAGCTCACAATCTTCTTAGGGAACGAAAATGAAAACCCCTATTTCCATGTTAGGGACTTTGAGGAAATTTGTAGTACCTAAAGATTAGAAACCTTGATGATGATGCTTTGAAACTCGGGTTATTCCCTTTTTCCTTGAAAGATAAAGCCAAATCGTGGCTATATAGTTTGGCTTCTCGGTTCAATAGAAACATATGAACAACTTACATCTGCCTTTTTGAACAAGTTTTCCCTAGGCATAAAACATCGTCTATTAGGACGCAACTCTGCACGTTTTCTCAACGGAGGGAGAATCTTTGTATAGGTATTTGGAAAGGTTCAATGATTTATTATCCCAATGTCCTCATCATGGTCTCGAAAAGGTTAGGTTAGTTCAGATCCTTTATGAGGGTTTAGATTATTCCACTACAACCACGGTAGAATCTATGTGTACAGGTGGGTTTGAAAACCAAACAGTTGATGAGGCGATGACATATTTGCATGAAATCGCCGAAAAGACCCAACAATGGGAAAATAGTAGGTAACCCAAGAAAACAATTCTTCTAAGAAGAGGAAACGTTAATAGGCTAGAAGGAGTCTTTGAATCGGATGCCAAAATTGTTGCAATAGCGAAAAGGTTAGAAGCTTTAGAAGTGGGTCACACTAGTGGTAGATTAGAGCCTTTTTGGGAAGGCCCCGAGAATAATGAAGAGCAAGCCAATGCTCTCTATAATAACACTAGATTCGACAACCGAGAAATTTGACCCATATTCGAAACCTATAATCACGGTTGGAAAAACCATCCCAACCTTTCGTGGTCTAAGGGCCGAGTCAAGGTCGGCTTAGTAATTCGAATGTTCCCCGAGGTTTTGGTTATAATAAGAACTCTTGAGTCAAGCTCGGTTTGAACCCTTCGGAGAATAAAATGACTAGCCTAGAGGAATCTCTTAGTATATTAAGAAAGAGCCGGGATGTGTTAGCACAGAGCCGAGAAATGTTAGTTTTGAATAGGAAACCAAGCGAACTTTCAAACTAATGCTCGGACTCTTGCTAAGTTAGAACTTCAAGTAGGTCAAATAGCTAAGACTTTAAGTGAAAGAGATAACGGAAGGTTCCCTAGTAGAACTAATCCCAACCCTAGAGGAGTTCATGAAGTAGGTAAAAAACCATCACATCAGTTGAATTCAATTAGAACCCTTAGGAGTGGTAGAGTAGTAGACAATCGTGTAACCATGCCCGATAGTGAGCATCTCTGTAGTTCACCCCTCGGGACCATTCATAGCCGAGGGACTGATAAAATCTCTGATGATGCCAATTCGGTTCCTGAGAGGCCCTATTTTATGCCTAGAGCCCCATTTCCACAGCTATTGGTACCCACAAAGAATGAATCCAACTTTAATGACATAATGGAGGTTATTAAGAAAGTTACCATAAACCTTCCGTTACTAGAAGCAATTAGGCAACTTCCGGCTTATGCCAAATTCCTTAAGGATATGTGTACGCGAAAGCGCAAGTTTAGTGTCCCTAAAAAGCCTTTTTAGCTAGTCATGTAAGTTCGATCATTCGAGAACAACACAACTCCTAAATATAAAGACCTGGTGTGCCCCTACCATTGCTTGTACAATAGGAAAACATAGGGTAGATAAAGCTTTACTTGACTTAGGATCTAGTGTGAACTTACTGCCGTACCATTGATGTGACTCAATAATGTTGTAGTAAAAAGGTTCGTTGAGACTTGTGAAAGCAAAAGATTTTAGACTTATAAAAATTAATAATAAAGAAAAATTAACACAAAATTGATTCAAGATATGAGAAAATAACCAAGACATCGATTCCACTATTACACATAAATGAATAACAAAGACATAACCCAAAACTCTAATTATCTTTTAAATCCCTTGTTTCTTAATTCACAAATAATCAGACAAATTCTCAAAAATTAATTGTATCCATAAGCATAGATTATCTTAATACAAAGCATAACCTATCTAATTGAATCACAACTAATGAAAAGAATTTTGCAAACAATTTAAAACTCTGCAAAAGCAATTCGAGTGAATTATAAATTATAAATCAGAGCAAATAAGATAGTTACCAATTATTCATGCGTAAATAGCTTCCTCATTGCCTTGGTTGTGGGAGAATTAGCAGCTCATCATGTTGGAAACACGCTCAAAACTCATTTTTATTGCTCAAAGGAGGTGTACAAATGATGAAATGGAGAAATGATAAAATCGGGTGTTTGCAACGATTATAAGTGTTGCAAACACTGTTACATAGAAGGTTAAAACTGTTACTGCTTTTAAGTCTGCCTCCGTATTACGACCCACGTCGAAGTGTCGTTGTCACTGTAGAAGAACGACGGTCCGGCGTGCGTTGAATGTTCTTCGCGTTCTTCACACCAGCAGCAATGGTAGTCTCTGCAACTTCGATTTTTTGGCTCTTGTAGTGTTCTAAAACCTCCCAAACTCTCCGTCTATCTTCTATGACCTCCTAGCACCTTTTATAGCCTCTCATGCACGATAAATCTCCTCCATAACTCCATATATTTCTTCATTACTCGGAATTAAGGAAAATATTCCGGGAATATTTTCTTAACTTTTTAATCTCCTCCGAGCCTTGAATTGCTTCAAACACACTCCCTACACGCTGGTACATCTTCCAGAAGTGGTATAACACGGAGCAACTCAAATGATAATTACCCAAAATAGTTAAGAAAATAACCGAGAATATATTCTTTCTCTGTTTCGTGTGATTGCACGTTTCATTCCCTTTTTGATCGAAACTAAAAGCATTACCGGCCCTGTTTTGATGTACACGATCAATACCAACCAATATCCAAGACCATAACTCCAAAAATCTCGACTAAAATCAATCCAATCAGAATTTGTTATTTCTGAAATTTCAAAAAAACTTTTCCCGCCAAAATTTTTTCTTCCCGTGAAGAAGATGGGTTTCCCCTTAACCTAATCTGGGTGCGAATAGCAGGTGCCTCCTTGGGGTGCCCTTTAGCAATTGGGTTACCCCTTATCCAAAACGAGAGTCCAAATAACACGTGTCCTCAGGAGGTGCTCAGGAGCAACTTTTCGAGCCGAATTTCCCAACAATCTTTATTTCCAAAACATACCTACAAACACACAAAACACCATAATAAGGACAAAAACGAGTACTAACAATACGAAACATTGAGGACAAATTAGACACATAAATGCATCTATCAAAAACCCTCAAACTTATTATTAGCTAGTCCTCGAGCAAATTTATTCTAGAAAAGAAAAATCATTTGAACCCCTAGGTGGCCCTAGTGGCGGAGTGTTGTCTCGGAGGGTTTACGCAGGCGTACCCACAAAACTTTTACTCCGGACCCTAGCTATCTACGCAAAATCTTGGAAGGCACTAAAGAATCTCCTTGGTTGGCATACTTATTGACTACGGGAGGAAGTACCCCGATGCGAAATTCCAATTGTTGTACACGAGTTTGCACTCAAGCATACTAAAATTCATATAAAGTGACATAGCTCTACTCGGATAGTTCTTGGACATCATAAAACCTAGTCAACCAATCACATGGATAGATTAAGAAGATGGATGTAGAAAAAGCAGGGGATGATGTTGACTAAGGTGAACCTATCCTAATTGGTTCTTGATGCGGACTAATATCAACACACTTTGGCATATACAAGGGGACCATTGGTCGATAATCCTAACTCTAGGTCAACTCATTGGGATATACAAGGGTACCGGTGGTCGACTTTATTGAATTTATTAGGTTGGTCTGGATGGTGCTGGTCTCAATTTTTTTTTTTTTTTTTTTTTGGGTATCTCGGTCACTCTATTTCACCCGAGCAATGGTAAAGACAAAAAAAAAAGAAGTGATCAGGATTCTTTCGATGTTTCCATCACGAGGATATGGCGAAACTACCATGTTTTCTTTTTCTAACACCCGAGCTCTGTGCTTCTATGAATAGACTCTTTAGATGTTTCCATCTAATCAGTTAGTTCCTCAACTCCTACAATCAAAATGCTTCCATCCACTTAGATTGGTTAGTGCCATCCTTAATAAACAAAAATTTCTAGGCTCGAGTTTATTTATTGCAACTAAAAACTAACAAGAAGTTTCTTCCCCCACCCCCAAACTTAAATCTAACATTGTCCTCAATGTTTCTAATGAAAGAACAAATACCAAAAAAGTAAAGTAACATGAGGAATCAGTAAAGAGAGGAGTCGGAAACATAGTACCTGGGTGAAGAGAAAAAAACTAATATACAACATACAATCGCCTCGATGGTCAATCAAGGTTAAACGGGGTCCTCCGGAGGACCTCCTCAACATCACACAGTAGGGAAGGGCTCTAAAAAGGGTTTCAATCTCGACCGTTAACCTTCGAAGAACTACTACCATCCGGTATCTCGATCTCAACATGACTCCATGAGGAAATACGGTGCGAACAATAAAAGGACCCGTCCACCGAGAACGTAACTTCCCGGGAAAAGATGCAAGCGGGTATCATACGGGAAGAACTTTTTGACTGGAGAAAATGACTTAGTAAAATATTTCTATCATGCACAAGTTTCATTTTGTTCTTATACTCCTTCGCACTATCGTAAGCATCTATACGAATCTCGTCCAACTCATTGAGATGGAGTTTCCTATGGGCTCCTGCCTTGTCAAGTGAAAAATTTAGCTGCTTAACAGCCCAATAAGCTCTATGTTCTAACTCAACAGGTAAATGACATGCCTTGCCATAAACAAGCCGATAAGGCGAAATTCCAATAGGGGTTTTAAACGCGATGCGGTAAGCCCATAAGGCATCGCGAGCCTAGACGACCAGTCTTTCCGATTAGGATTAATTGTTTTCTCTAATATACGTTTTATCTCCCTATTAGAAACCTCTACCTGACCACTAGTCCGCGGATGATATGGGGTAGCTACCTTATGTGTAATACCATATTTCTTCATCGAAGCCTAAAAGGTCCATTACGAAAGTGCGACCCTCCATCACTAATTATAGCTCGCGGCGTACCAAAACGTGTAAGTATATTGTTTTTCAAGAACTCAATCACAACCCTATGGTCATTGGTTTTACACGTAACCGCCTCAATCCACTTAGAGACATAGTCTACGGCGACAAGGATGTATAGGTTACCAAAGGAATTAGGAAACGGACCCATAAAGTCAATACCCCACACATCAAAGACCTCAACGATTAAAATAGGGTTCAAGGGCATCATGTTCCTACGGAAATGGTTCCTAATTTACAGGCAACGTTCACAAGTAACACATGGAATCGTGGGAGTCTTTAAACAATGAAGGCCAATAGAATCCACCTTGCAATATCTTAGCGGCGGTCTTCTTTAGCACTAAAGTGACCCCCACAAGCATGATCATGACAAAGGAAATAATCTTTGGGTGGTCACTCTCGGGTATACATCTCCTAATAATCAAGCTCTGGACAATACTTAAACAAATAAGGATCATCCCAAAAGAAGTGCTTAACCTCGGCTAAAAACCTAGAACGATATTGTTTACCCCAATGTTGGGGCATTCGACCAGTAACAAGATAATTCACTATATTTGCATACCAAGGTGATTGGGAAACAGAGAACAATTGTTTGTCAGGAAAGCTATCCCTTATATCAAGGGAATCATTAGGGGAACTAATAACCAGCCTAGACAAGTGGTCTGCTACTACATTTTCTGCACCCTTTTTGTCTCTAATGTCTGGACAAAATTCTTGTAATAAAAGGATCCATCCAATCAATCTAGGTTTGGTATCCTTCTTAGACAAAAGGTATTTCAAAGCAGCATGATCAGTATAGATTACGATCTTAGAACCTAAGAGATAGGGTCTAAACTTGTCTAAGGCAAACACAATGGCCAATAGTTCCTTCTCTGTAGTGGTATAGTTCAACTGGGCATCATTCAGAGTTTTAATAGCATAGTAAATCACATGAAGTAATTTGTTTTCTCGCTGACCTAGCACAACACTAATAGCATAATCGAAGCATCGCACATGATCTCAAAAGGTAGGTTCCATTAGGTGCACGGACTATGGGGGCGGTAGTGAGTAAAGTTTTAAGCTTCTCAAAAGCCTCTAAACAAGCATCATCAAAGACAAACTTAACATCTTTTGCAAGCAAATTGCAAAGAGGTCTAGAAATCAAGCTAAAATCCTTAATGAATCGTGATAAAAACCTGCATGCCCTAAGAATGACCTAATATCTTTTTTACGGTTTTGGGACTGTAAAGTCTTAGTAAGGTCAACTTTGGCTTTATCTACCTCTATACCCTTAGAAGATACGATATGCCCTAAAACAATTCCTGATTGAACCATGAAATGACATTTCTCCCAATTAAGCACTAGATTCTTATCCTTACATCTAGTCAACACTAATGACAAATGATGCAAGCACTCATCGAAAGATGAACCAAACACTGAAAAATCATCCATAAAGACCTCCAAGAACCACTCTACCATATCTGAAAATATGCTCATCATGCAACGCTGAAAAGTCGCAGGGGCGTTACATAGCCCGAAAGGCATGCGTCTATACACAAAGGTACCAAAGGGACAAGTAAAAGTGGTTTTATCCTGATCTTCTGGGGCAATAACGATATAATTATAGCCGGTAGCCATCTAAAAAGCGGTAATGACTATGTCCATAATCTCTCTAGCATCTCAGTCGATGAAGGGAAGGGGAAAGTGGTCCTTCCTAGTGACCTTGTTCAATTTCCTATAGTCAATACAAACACGCCAACCCGTGGTCACTCGGGTAGGGATTAACTCATTGTTATCATTACGGACTACGGTAATGCAGTTTCTTGGGAACAACCCGAACGGGGCTGACCCACTTACTGTCTGAAATGGGGTAGATAATGCCTGCATCTAATAGCTTAAGAACCTCGGTTCGAACTACTTCTTTCATATTATGGTTTAGTCTTCGTTGCATCTCCCTAGAAGGTTTGGTATCTTCATCTAAATAGATCGATGCATAAAAATAGTAGGACTTATACCCTTAATGTCTTCTATGGTCCACCTAAAGCTTCCTTGTTGTTTTGAAGGACGGTCACTAGCCTACTTTCCTTATCACTATCCAAGTCGGAAGCAACAATCACGGTAAAGTTTGAGATAGGCCTAAAAACACATACTTCAGGGTATCTGGCAATGGTTTTAGGTCCAACTTAGGAGGCTCTTCTAACGAAGGAACTAGGGTAGACTTAGAAACTGGTAGTGGTTCGAGCTTAGGTTTCCATCCATTACTAGTGTCTAATAAAGGGGTTGAATCTAACAAAGCATTCACCTAATTAATCACATCATCATCATCAAAATCAATCCCAAAGTGAGCTAGGCATTTCTCTAATGGATCTTCTAACAAAGTGTTTGGTAATGACTCCTCGACTAATGTTCCTATCATGTTCACCTCTTCTATGCTCGAGTCATCTAGTTCATAGGGTATCTTACTAATATGGAAGACGTTCAGCTCAATAGTCATATTACCAAAAGACAAATTCATAATACAAGTTCGACAGTTAATGATCGCATTGGATGTAGCTAAAAACGGGCGACCTAAAATTACCGGTATATGGTTCTCTGCGTCAGGGACAGGTTGGGTATCTAGGATAACAAAATCCACCAGATAAATAAACTTGTCGACCTCTATGAGAACATCCTCGATCACACCCCGAGGAATTTTAACGGACCTATCGCCTAACCGAAGAGTCATCTCGGGTAGGTTTCATCTCACCAAGTCCTAGCTTAAGGTACACATGGTATGGGAATAAGTTCACACTGGCTCCTAAGTCAAGCAAAGCTTTCTCAACACATTATTTACCTATTATGCAAGAAATAGTAGGGAACCACAGGTCCTTATACTTAGGAGTAGTGGTATTACAATAATAGAACTCACGTGACTAGCTAGGAAGGCTTTCTTTTGAACACTAAGCTTACGCTTTCGTATACACAAGTCCTAAAGAAACTTGGCATAAGCGGGAATCTGCTTAATCGCATCCAACAATGGGAGGTTGATAGTAACCTGCTTAAAAACCTCCAATATATCATTAAAGTTGGAGTCCCTCCTAGTTGGAACTAGCAGCTGGGGGGAACGGGGCTCTGGGAACAAAGCCGGGTTCAATATGAACCTCATTGGTCTCATTAGAGACTTTATCAGTCTCCTCATTTTACGGCTCGGAAGGGTGAACTACAAAGACGTTCACTATCGGGCGGCCGACCTTATTTTCAACTTTCTTTCCACTCCTAAGGGTTGTAATAGAATTCACATGATTGTACGATTTCTCTCCTTTAGGGTTAGGAGCGGTATGACTAGGGAACCTTCCATCTTCTCTCTCACTAAGGAACTTAGCTATTTGGCCGACATTGAAGTTCTAACTTAGCAAGGGACTAGGAATTATTCTTAAAATTCTTCTTGGTTTCCTCTTGAAAATTACCTGGCTCTTTACTAACATTTCCTGGCTCTGTGTTAACATATCCCGGCTCTTTTTAGTATACTAAGAGATTCCTCTAAGCTAGTCATTCTACTCTCGAGAAGGGTTAAGTGCTTGGGGTTGACCTCAAGAGTTCTTAGCATAACCAAAACCTGGGGGAGGCCGAGAATTACTAGGCCGACTTTGATTCTGCCCTTAGACCAAGAGAAGTTAGGATGGTTTCTCCAACCAGGGTTGTAGGTCTCTGAGTATGGGTCATACTTCTGACGGTTCTCAAACCTAGCATTGTTATAGACAGCATGAGCTTGTTCTTCACTAACCTACCCAAAATGAGTTATCGGGCTCTATTCCACAACTAGATACTTGAGAGGTTCTATTAGGTTCACCAAGGGCCCTATTTTTAGACTGACCCAATTTCCAAAGCTTCTAACCTTCCGGATAAAGCAAACAAACTTAGCATCTCGACCCGAAGCTTGTATCTACCATATTGGTGCTACTTCTATTAACCAAGAGTCTTTTAGGGGTTCAACACAAGACTCCCACTTTGTTGGGATTTCTCAAAGAACAACTCCTAAGAAGGTAAAGGCATCCTCGGCACTTTTATTAGTAAACTCACCGGCACACATAGACTCGACCATGGCTTTGGTCTAATAGTCTAAACCATCATAAATAATCCCTACAAGTTTCATCTTATCAAATCCATGGTGAGGACACTGAGATAGGAGATCATTGAATCTCTCTAAAAACCTATAAAGTGACTCTCCCTCTTGTTGCACACTAGAACTAATTTTATGCCCTATTGCAGTTTATGCTTAGGGTAGAATTTCATATAGAAAGCAGCAATAAGTTCTGCCATGTTTTAATGGATCCGATGGTAGGTTGTTTAGCCGAGTCTTGGCTTTATCTTTTAAGGAAAATGGGAACATCTTAAGTTTCAAAACTTCATCGAGAAGGTCTTTTATTCTAACTGTCCCACAAATTTCCTCAAAGTCCCTAATATGAAAAAAGGGTTCTCATCATCTTTTCCTAAGAATATAGGGATCATCTAAAGAATACTAGCCTTTATCTCGAAGTTAGCCGTATTGGCTGGCAATTTAATACATGAAGCTCGGTTAGTCCCGAGTTGGGAACATGTAATCTTTCAAAGTTGCCATCGTTGGCACAACCCGAAGTACTAGGGGTACTTTCCTCACTAAGAGACAGATTTTCAAACTCTGAAGTTTCCAAAAACGGGGCTCTCAAAAGAAGAGTCTTCGAGTTCCCCGCCTTCACAAGAAGAACTACTAGGTTTGTCACTAATCAAACGACCTAGAGTGTTTCTTTTCCAAGCCCGTTCTTTAATGACCTCGGGCATACACTAGAAAAACAAAAGAAAAAGGAAAATCCTAAAAGGAAGGGAAGTTCTATGCAAACACAAACAAGGCTGACTCCACCACAAAGAAACCTAATGATATCTAGCAAACAAAAAGCATGATGGCTTCACTTAGATTGTTTTCTGACCAGACTTCTAATCGTTCAAAGGGATTTCGTTACAATCCGAGCAAACCCCTCTGGATCAATCCGAGTTAAAGTAAGTTGAATCAAGGCGAGGAAGCTCGGTGGGCGTTGATACCCAAGGCCTCACCGCTATTGCAAGGCGGCGCAGTCACGCATTCAACTTCACGAAACCATCATGAACTTCAAGTATGCTAAAATAATAACCAATATTTTTCGAGCGACTTTCCTACTAAGCTCGTTACCCTATCGGTCTCGTTCTATTCCAAATTTTAAAGCTTAGGTTCGCGTTAAGTATCGTTTTCCTAAGGCGGGCAAGAAGAGAACGGTGATGAAATCCGAACCCTTATCTTATATGGCCAGTCCTTGCCCTTTACTAGGAAATTAAAACAGCCGTTTTCAAGTCCTCGCATATATTCACACGAAGGAAGACAGTAACTCGCTAGCAGGGGATTCGCGAGTGTTTCGACAAACTTACCTCCCGTACCATACGGGGGATGAACCGTTGTAGTCGACTCGAGCCACGACTCCTATGTCATGTACGAACCCGAGGGGCCGAGGTGATATCGTAATTACCGTCCTTCTCTGCAAACAGTTTGATATTTAATACTACCCTTCCGTAGGGTTAAAAAAATAAAAGAATGTCCAAATGTCCAAGTCCAAAGTCCAAGAAAATAAAAGTGCAAAAGAAAAGGAAAGTCTAAAAAAATTAAAAATATCTAAATCTAAAAAAATAATAATAAAAATGCCTCTTTTTTTTTTCTCTCTTTTTATAAAATATAAAAAAATCTTCTTCTTTCGTTCCTTTCGATTTGTCTTTAACTCTAAATCTTTAAGTATCCACCAAAAGCTTTGGCAAATTTTTTTTTCGCTCCAAATCCCAAAATCTGAAAGGAAAAGACAAAAACCCAAAAACGTAAAGAAGAACAAATAAATAAAAACCTAAAAGAAAATCTAAAAACTCTAGCCTAAAGACAAGCCAGCGTCGGCGGCGCAAAAAATTGATGTGACTCAATAATGTTGTAGTAAAAAGGTTCGTTGAGACTTGTGAAAGCAAAAGATTTTAGACTTATAAAAATTAATAATAAAGAAAACTTAACACAAAATTGATTCAAGATATGAGAAAATAACCAAGACATCGATTCCACTATTACACATGAATGAATAACAAAATAACCCAAGACTCTAATTATCTTTTAAATCCCTTGTTTCTTAATTCACAAATAATCAGACAAATTCTCAAAAATTAATTGTATCCCTAGGCATAGATTATCTTAATACAAAGCATAACCTATCTAATTGAATCACAACTAATGAAAAGAATTTTGCAAACAATTTAAAACTCTGCAAAAGCAGTGATTAAGTGAATTATAAATTATAAATTAGAGCAAATAAGATAGTTACCAATTATTCATGCGTAAATAGCTTCCTCATTGCCTTGGTTGTGGGAGAATTAGCCGCTCATCATGTTGGAAACACGCTCAAAACTCATTTTTATTGCTCAAAGGAGGTGTACAAATGATGAAATGGAGAAAATGATAAAATCGGGTGTTTGCAACCATTATAAGTGTTGCAAACACTGTTACAAAGAAGGTTAAAACTGTTACGTCTTTTAAGTCTGCCTCCGTATTACGACCCACGCCGAAGTGTCGTTGTCACTGTAGAAGAACGACGGTCCGGCGTGCGTTGAATGTTGGTAGTCTCTGCAACTTCGATTTTTTGGCTCTTGTAGTGTTCTAAAACCTCCCAAACTCTCCGTCTATCTTCTATGACCTCCCAGCACCTTTTATAGCCTCTCATGCACGATAAATCTCCTCCATAACTCCATATATTTCTTCATTACTCGGAATTAAGGAAAATATTCCGGGAATATTTTCTTAACTTTTTTAATCTCCTCCGAGCCTTGAATTGCTTCAAACACACTCCTACACGTTTGCTACATCTTCCAGAAGTGGTATAACACGGAGCAACTCAAATGATAATTACCCAAAATAGTTCAGAAAATAACCGAGAATATATTCTTTCTCTGTTTCGTGTGATTGCACGTTTCATTCCCTTTTTATCGAAACTAAAAGCATTACCGGCCCTGTTTTGATGTACACGATCATTACCAACCAATATCCAAGACCGTAACTCCAAAATCTCGACTAAAATCATTCCAAAAGTTGAATTTGTTATTTCTGAAATTTCAAAAAAACTTTTCCCGCCAAAATTTGTTCTTCCCGTGAAGAAGATGGGTGTCCCCCTAACCTGTTCTGGGGTGCGAATAGCAGGTGCCTCCTTGGGATGCCCCTTAGTAATTGGGTTACCCCTTATCCAAAGACGAGAGTCCGAATAACACGTGTCCTCCGGAGGTGCTCCGAGCAACTTTTCGAGCCGAATTTTCCAACAATCTTTATTTCCAAAAAATACCTACAAACACACAAAACACCATAATAAGGACAAAAACGAGTACTAACAATACGAAACATTGAGGAAAAATTAGACACATAAATGCGTCTATCAACCATGTGTACTTACAGCTAGGACTTGGTGAATTGAAACCCTACCAAGATAACACTTTGCAATTAGGTGATAGGTCTCATTAAAATTCCCAGTGGTGTGATAGAGGATGTTCTTATTGAGGTCGACAAGTTTATTTATCCTGTGGATTTCGTGGTCTTAGATACCCAACTTGTCCCCGACCCAGAAACCGGATACCACTGTGATTTTAGGTCGCCCATTTTTAGCTACGTCTAATGCGATCATAAACTCGTCGAAATGGTATTATGAATCTATCTTTTGGTAATATGACTATTGAGTTGAATATTTTTAATGTCAATAAGCCGCATTCCTCGAGCTAGATGACACGTGCATTGAAGAGGTGAACATGATAGGAACCTTAGTTCAGAGTCATTACCAAACATCATATTGGAAGATCCATTAGAGAGTTGTCTAGCCCATTTTAGCATGGATTTTGACGATGATAGAAACATTGAACAAGTAAATGCTCTGTTGGATTCTATTCCTATGTTAGATACCGATAAATGGAAAGCTAGGTTCGAACCATTACTAGCTATCGAATCTACCTTAAGCTCTTGTTTCGAAGAGCCTAAAGATCCTCCTAAGTTGGACCCTAATTATGCATTTTTAGGCCCATCTGAGATTTTGCCTATAGCTTCCGATTTGGATAGTAATCATGAGAGTAGGCCAGTGACCGTACTTAAAGACAATAAGGAAACTTTAGGGTTGCCCATAGAGGATATGAAACATATAAGTCCTATAGTTTGTGTGCCTCAGATGCATTTAGAGGATGAACCACCTGATTATAAATTAGAGAAAGCAATTGACCTTTTTCAGGAACCTAATGGTCTAGAAATTAGGAATATTGTGACTAGTTTATCTAGAGACACCGAAAATTCTAAGTTTGGGGTAGTAATCGTCAAGTATCCCTATTTGAAGTTCCTAACTTGGGACTCGAGCCTAGTTTGTCTGAGGTATTACCTGAGTCTCTTCCGACTCCACAACCCGATCCTCCTGATAATATACAAGAGGAAATCCAGCTATTTGAGACTCGTTATTTGGGTAAATCCGTTTATCAAGACACTCATATGAAGCCCAAGTGGGCACCAAAGAAAAACCCAGTTGTCTTGTAGGAAACTTTGGATGAGGATGTGCTCATCTGTTCATTTTTCGATTTGGTGCAGTTGTCTCATAATTTTGGCAGTTTTAATTGATTTTGATGATCCCCAGTTGTTTCGACTATTGATATACGATTTGAAAGGGTAATTAGCCATTTTATGGGTACGTAATGTCTGTCTGAAGACGTTAAACTTAGCAATTCTTGGGAGGTAACCCAATATTCATGCGACACGGTAATATCTTTCCTTAACTCTTTTACTTCAAATGGTAACAGTTTCTCCTTGTTCATGCTTTTAATTTTATCTTTAGAACATTGAGGACAATGTTAGATTTAAGTTTGGGGTATGGGAGAAACATTTTAGTTGCATTGTTAAACTACGAGCCTAGAAATTTATGCTTATTAAGGATGGCACTAACCAATCTAAGTGGATGGAAGCATTTTGGTTGTAGGAGTTGAGGAACCAATCTGATTAGATGGCAACCTCTAAAGAGTCTATTCATAAAAGCACAGAGCTCGGGTGTTAGAATTAAATAAAAACATGGTAGTTTCGCCATATCTCGTTGAATCCTTTTCACTTCTATTTTTATTTTGTTTTCTTTAAAATATGTTTGTCTAAGTGATTAGGTGGGGCTCACGATTCAAGTTGTTACCACTGCTAGGGTGAAATAGAGTGATTGAGAATTAAAAAAAAAAAAAAAAAAAAAAGTTGAAAAAAAAGAGAGAAAGAAATTGAGACCAGACCATCACCAACCAGAATAAATTCAATAAAGTCGACCACTGGAACCCTTGTATATGCCACCGAGTTGACCTAGAGTTAGGATTATCGACCACTTGGTTCCCTTGTATATGCCCAGTTTGTTGATATTAGTCGACTAGTATCTCACCCATTAGGATAGGTTCGTTTTGGCGGTGGCCTTCGAACAGATATGAGAAACACCTTTCACCTTAGTCAACATCAAAACCATCTACGTTTTCTCTACATCCATCTTCTTAATCTATCCATGTGATTGGTTGACTCCGGTTATGATGTCCAAACTATCTGAGTAGAGCTCTGTCACTTATATATGAATTTTAGTATGCTTGAGTGCAAACTCGTGTACAAAATTGGAATTTCGCATCGTGGTATTTCCTCCTGTAGTCAATAAGTATGCCAACCAAGGAGATTCTTTAGTGCCTTCCAAGGTTCTGCGTAAATAGCTAGGGTCTGGAGTGTAAAGGTTTTGTGGGTACACCTCTGGTAAACCCTCCCGAGACTATAACTCGACCACTAGGGCCACCTAGGGGTTTAAAGGCTTATTGCATACGCTAAATGCAATCAACGATGCCTGCGACAGTGAGTTAGGATTTTATTTCGTAGATTTGATTTGCCCGGGACTAACAAATAATAAGTTTGGGGGTATTTGATAGACGCATTTATGTGTCTATTTTGATCTCGATTTTCTATACTGTTAGTACCCATTTTTGTATTTATTATGGTGTTTTATGTGTGTGTGTAGGTATTTTTGGCCAATAAACATTTTTGGAAAAATCGGCTCGAAAAGTTGCACCCGGAGGACACCTACTATTTGGACTCTCACTATGGATAAGGGGTACCCCAAATTACTAAGGGGCACCCTCACGACACCCCAAGGCAGCTACTATTCGCACCCCCACTGGATAGGGGAGGTCATCTTCAACAATTCAAAAACGAGTTTTGGCGGGAAAAATGGTGTTTTAATGGCGAACTAGGGTTGATGATTTGGACCGGTTTTAGCGAGATTCAATCGCCGATTTTCATGGGCTAGGCACATTAGAGCAAAACAGGGTTCGTATGGGTGTTTGGATCGATCAACTTGGGCTGGATAAGTCGGGTTGAGGCAAAACAGGGAGGTGAAGTTTCACGGGATTTTTGGTTATATTTGGCAATTACGGGAGATTTGAGGCAAGATAATCCTTCTTAAATTCATATCAATCCAATAAAGGGATTACAGTGACCTGTACGGCTCAGAAACACGTAGAGAATAGTTTTGGAAAGATTATTGCCGTGACTTCCACGGAAAGAAAAAAAGAAATTTAATCGGGGTTTGGAGGGTTTGGAGGTGTATAAAAGGTGTGCTCGAGTCCCAGAGAAGGGTATTGAAGTTTAAAAGAAGTTAGGGGAAGTTTAGAACACCACAGAGCAACAGAGGAGTTCTTTGGAAATTGTTGCCGCTAGTGTAGCTCAAGAACACGAAGAACAAAGGGCCATCGAGGACGGTCGTTTTTAGGGGTCTTAAAATAAGCGACAAAGCAACAGTGTTTACAAATGATCTCAGAATGTGTTCCATTGTAACAAATGCTTTGTAACGCCGATACACCGTTGCAAACAGATCGTGTTATTATTTTTCATCCTTTTAATCAACTTTTGGGCTATAAACATGTATTTTGAGCAAGTGATTAATATGAGGAGCTAAACCCCTTAGCCGAGGCGACGGAGGAAGCCATTGTTCCATGAAAAGTGGTATATTTCTATTTTAATTATCTATTTGCAATTTCTTTTATGATTATTTGCATGGATCTAATATTGGAAAATCGATTTTTATTGAATGATTGTGATTCGTTTTGATGGAGCATGCTTAGTTTAAGACTTTTGATGTTTCATGCTTGATGTATACAATTGTTACTTCGAAAATCTACTAGAGGCAATAAATTAGAATCACTTCAAACGCAAATAATTGCATGAATATTGATTAGATTGAGTCACTTAATTGGTCAATGGTGGAATCCTGAGTCTCGGTGCTTTTTATAATCTTGATAACAACTTTCTTTGAGTTTTATAGTTTTATTTGAATCTAAAAAAATCCTTCACAAGTCTGAGAGGAACGACATCTTTCTTACCACTTTCTACAACAATTTAAAAACACATCACCTACCCTTAATTACTTGCCTAATTTATTTCAATAAAACTGTTAGTAATAAAAACTACCAAAAACTGTTATGGGATTGTAAATAGGAAATACAAAAAGGAATGAAGGATATATTTGTTTCCTTAATTACAAAAATTTCATTAATATTTTAGATTGGGTCCCATTAAAAAATATTTTATAAATATAAAAACTTAAGGGTATTACAGAGTTCATTGGAACAATATGACTATAAACAAGCTGGACATAATTTTGAAACAAACCAAAATAGAATAGTGGACGGTCTTTTTGAAACAGAGGGAGTAATCTATTTAACAAGAAGCAAGTTAAGTCAAAATTGTTTGAACGTGTCGATGTACGTTTATGTTTTCTAATGTATTTCGTAAACAATCCTAATTTTTATCCATCATATTTGTGTTCTGTCATTTCACAAGCATAATGACAAAGCACGCTTTAAACCAAAATATTGATAGTCATGCTTGAAGCCTTGATTTCATTGCGGAGTCTCATCGAGAGTTTTCCTGCTAATTAATTAAATTACATTTGTATCGTTTGAGAATATATATATAATTTTTTTTTTTGCTCAGTAAAAAGAATTATATTAGACAAACATCAGTTGTTACAGAAGAGACAAGGATGGAAAACAGAGTTCCCCATCCACTATGCGCCTTTACAAAAAAAGGGCATTCCCAGCTCAAAAATGAGCGCAACAATTGCTATACTTACATAAAGTAAGAAATCCCCATGAACATAAGTCCATAAATAACTATGCACCTTTTACAGAAAAATGGGCATACCCAGTAGCCCAAAGACTACTTAACAATGCTACTTACAGTTACAAACTTATCAGTGTAAGAGACCATACACAATTGCACAAACCGAAGCAATTGAAGCCCAAGTTGTTTTACCCTATACTAGCTCATCCCAACTTAGAACCCTAAAGTTTTTAGCAGACTCTATCACAGTTTTCCGGCCAATTCACTGTCGCCACTGCTTCCAGACTCTACCATATGCCGCCGCACCACCTCCACTTTCACCATTTGCGCCCGATAAAAGGCACCATACCAATCACACCACCGATTATCTCTCTAACACGAACACACTTTGCCGAATTACAACGACATCATCAGCTCCACTTTCCTAACTGGAACTAGCCATCAGAACATCCAAAGAATTGATCAATAGAAACCAGAACCACAAAAGGAACCCAAACCCACTAGTATCAGTCAAAACCACCACTTTCCCTACTAAAACCAGCATCCATTGTTGTTACAGAAACAAGCAACCAAAGCTTTTTAGATCTACAAAATGGTTACATTATTTTGAGTGATTGGGTTTAAAAAGAAATTTAGGATTGGAATATGGATTTATCATGAGTAGACAATGGTTAAAGGCTATGGAGTTGGAGACTTGCAATAATTCGAAACCAGGGCAGGGAAGGAGACAAAAAGCGAAAAATACTTTTCAAAGACTTAGGAATGGCAATTCCACCAATTGATACAAGGATAGTTCCAAACACTGAAAGAAATCATGCTCGGATTTGGTCGATTTGGACCAAATCCGAGCAGGCAAGAAGGATGCGAATAGGGTTTCGGCAAGGGAGAAGAAAGATCAGAGAGAGAAAAAAGTTTTAGATATTCCAGCTTTGTATCGTTTGGGAAATATGTAGTTGCAGGAAAACCTACACTACACCCCTCACTCGAATTTTCTTAATCAATACATTTGAAGATGAATAATAATGTGTTTTATTAATTGTTTTCTTGAATGGTTTACAAAGAAATGTAGAACAGAGCTCAAGAAATTATAATCACTCTTAATTTTATCTCTCCTAATGACTTGCTTCACAATTCAAAAAGACCCCCCCCAACAACAGACTTATTCATCCCTTTATATAGGATATTACATAGTGGATGACAGCTAAGCTGTCCTTTATTTTCGGAAACGACTCGCGAGTCCTCGCGAATGTGTAACTGCTTGTCCTCGCGACACCCCTAAATCTCGCCAAGTCTTCACACTTTCCTCATGTTCTGACTGTCGTCATCTATTACGTCATTTATTTACCTCCATGCGACTCCTTCGCGACGCAGTCGTTTATTAATCTCGCGAAGTATTGGTGTTGCGATATTCTGATCCTACATCTTGCCTCTTCTCATGTATTCTCTGCTAAGAAGAGAGTATCATGAGAATCAATATCTTGAAATGCCGCAATAGCTCATCTTTATCTCGCCATTGTTCATTTTTGCTCGTTTTATTTATGTATGGAATTTATTACAGGTGTTTCTTCTTCCACTCTTTTCTTGACACGTCTTTTTCAACTACTTATTCTTAACCATTCATGTCCCATCTCGCATTAAATGCGTTTATATTCCCAAAGATTCTTTCTCCCTATAAATAGTTTTCCCACTCCTTTCTCCTTCTTTTTTACTTTCCTTCTGCAAATTTTCTTTAATTCTCTCTTTCCTTCCGCAATTTGTGCTTCTGTTACCATAATTCTTCTACTTCTTTCTCGTTCTTTTGATCTGCAATCATCCATTCCCATACTTCTAGCAATGGTTTCACTTGATCGTTCATACACTCCTCCTTTTATTGATGTTCAAAAGAAGTTACAGGAGAAGGGTTTCACTTTATCAACTATTCCCGATCATGGATCTTCATCTATTCTTTCTGCAAAACTGTTTTCTGATCATCAATGTGATGATCATAAAATCATAAGCTCACTGGGTCAACTCCTCTCAGGACTCCCCATTCCTTTGTACAACCCCGAGTTGCCATTATTCTATGAAATTCTTGCTCATGAGAAATTCTCGCGAGCTGTCTATCAATTGAGTGGCGATCGCATCCGTTTAATGCTTGAATTCGCCCATCGTGGCGCTGGTAAAGGATCTATATATCCCGATAATGTTAGGGATCCTAGGTTTGTAGATTTACAAATAGTTACTGAGAAGTATACCGTGGACAATTTCTTTGCAAATTACTCTGTTATAAATATGAGAAATGATAAGTCTCGCTGGGGTGTTCGTCTGAAAAAGAATGATAACGTTGATGCTGACAAACTACTTATGCAAGATATTGATTGGCATTCGGGCAACAATAATACTCCCCGTCATTCCAAAGATGAGAAATGGTGTGTTGTTCCTTTACTTTTGAGTGGACCTTACATCGCAGGCTCATATATTCTCCCTGCACACCTCGCAAACTATCATCCTTGGGAGTTTAAGTGGCCTGAGGAATCAAATGAGGTATATTTCCTTTTTCAATTTTGCTTTATACATCTTCTTCCTCTTTTCTCTATTAACCTTCAAAAATTTTAGATCGCCAGAATGAGGAAGAAATATAAAGAAAATCCAAAGCCAAGTATCCTGGCGATACTTCGATCGCTTACAAATGAAGTAAGAAACATTCTATTTTGTTATTTTAAACAATATTGTTGCCTCTGTTTCTTATCTTCATGCGTATGCGAAGGTTGAAGTTGAAGAGGCTGAAGCTGCGAAGGCTAAAGGCAAGGATAAAGCTACTTTGCACAAGGACAAGTCTTCTGCTCCGTCTTCTAAAAAACGGAAAACCCATCTCTCTTCTCATCATAGTCCTCAAACAGGCGAGAATTCTGACGAAAATGAAAATGAGGTTGGTACTTCTTCTGCGAGGGATAATCACTCAACCACCTCTGCTATGGCGCAATTGTCTAGCATTTTCTCCGATTCCATGCAAGGATTGGGAGACGAGCATTTAACTGCTACTTGCGAAGCTCTCGCTAAGATTTGCGATGCCCCACTCTTTGGAGGATAATGAGTCATTTCGCGGGGTTTCCCGAACAAAGGACTTCTAGCTTCTTAAACGCTCTTAATGCTTTGGTATGTTTGTGTCCTTTTTATTTCTTTGTGATTTCAATTATAAACTCTATCTTAATCATTTCCATATTTTTCTTTGTAGTCTGGGAGAGCTTCTTTTGTTGTCGCCTCTGACCTTGAGAAAAGACACAACAATCTTGAAAAGAGAAATTTGCAACTCAAAGATAAGATCCGAGAATTAGAGAGTAAAACTGCGACATCTCGCAAGAAGGATGAACGAATTAAACAACTGGAAGCTGAGCTTATTTCTCAACAGGATAGAGTATCTACTCTTGAAAGCGCCAATCAGCAGCTTTATGGTATAGCAATCTTTACTCCTCAAATCCTTTTTATTTTATCATTTACTTTTCTTTGCCTGACTTACTATTTTCGCAGACATATATAATTTCTCTGAAGAATCCATTCTTCTCCATTCATTTCCCGAGCCCATGGATGATGATGTCCTTCTTACTCGCCTCAATGAATCTCTATGTAGCTCCTCAAATAAGACTAACCTCCTTTCATTAAAGAATCTTCAATCTAAATATCATCTCTTAGAGATCGAGCATAGAGCTAGTTTAAGTTTAGCTAATCACTTTAAACGAATGTACCTTGACTCCAAGAAGAAGGTCAAAACCTTAAGGAAGAAAATTAGTGATCTCATAGATGAGAAAGACCGCATTACTAACAGAGGTGCACAAGCATTAGCAAAATTTCAAAAATCTCTCCTTGATGTGCAAGTTGAGCGAGATGAACTCCTTCGTCAGAATACCATGCTTAGCGAGCGAGAAGACCAAATTCGTTCACTTTTTGTCATAAATAATGATGACGAGTTTGCCTGGGCTGCGAAGGTTCTAGATAATGCTAGAAATAACTTAGGTGTCGATGTTAGTCTTCGCACCGAGCAAACTACCTTGATCAAGGATATGATCTTTGAAAGAGAAGGTTGTTTATTACACTTTTTTACTTTTCTGTTCTTTTTCTTTTTGTACTATTATTATTAACTCATTTTCTCATCTTTTCAGAATCTGAAAAGAGATTTCAGGCAAGGATTGGAGAGCTTGAAACCGAAAAAGAACGTCTCGCAAAGGATCTCTCTTTTCGCGAGAATAGATATTCTAAATTGAAGCAGCAATTCCAAACTACAGTGGCGAATTTTAATAATGATGTTGTTCGTTTTCGCAATCAAGCTATGGAAATAGTTTGTAATGATCACAACATCCCTCTTCATTCATATCCTTTTCTTCTTTGAAGAAGTTCCCGAGAACTTGCCTCGTCTCGAATGTTTCGATAGTGAAGCTAATGAAGAAGATGAATCTGATGACGAGAGTGATGGAACCAAAGAATCAGATGAAGAAGAAGAACCAACAAAGAAATAACCTCTTTTTCTTCTTTCATTTCTTGTAGTATCTGTATACATATATCTTTGACTATTGAATGTGAATTTCAACTTTTGCTTCCTTTGTTCAAATATATCAATCAAACAACCCTTCTTTGTAATTATAACTTCACATTTGCCTCTGTTCATAAGATATATCAATCACCTTTGCGAGTTACATAAAATATAATCAACTTTGCGAGTTACATAAAATATAATCAACTTTGCGAGTTACATAAAATATAATCATTCTCGCGAGATATAAATATATATCATTTTTTTTTTTTTTTTTTTTTTTTTTTTTTGAATATTTTTTTTTTTACTGCGACAAGATCGCAAGATATCTTCATGGATTAAGAAATCTATTGATCTTGCCTTATCATTATTTGTGTGGTCTTATTATGCCTTCCTAAATAAAGGTCTTATTTTGCCACCCCTCATTGCGACAAGATCGCAGGCCGTCTTTACACTTTCATATAATGACCCATTGACCTTGTCTTATCATTTCTTAAGTATTTTTGCCTCTGCAGGACATTATATTTGCGACAATATGACAGGTTTAAATGTTCTTGCGACCATAAAATCCCGTAACATTGTCGTCTTTGCGACGAAATCGCAGGACATTCTTACATTTTCATGTAAAAACCCATTGATCTCGTCTTACCCTCGCGTTAGTATTATTGCCTCTCTATGGGATCATTGCACAAATATGACAAGCCTAAATTCTCTTGCGAAAATAAAGCCTCATGACATTTGCGTCTTTTGACACTTATCGCCTCCCCTAATGGAGGGTGCCGCCCTTATCTTCTCCTGGTTGCCCCTTCAAGGAGGCGTACATCGGCCATACAAGACTAGCTCCTCCCATCCTGGGTCTTAACAAAGAAGCGCTTGTTTTCGTAGCCTCTTATCCCTTATACCTATAGGGTTTATGGTTACGAGACTGCACCCTAAGTGGAGTTTTCTTCGGGCCGAGTGTAGCATGTGCCAAGACTTGTCAAGAGTGGTAAGGAAGTTCCATGCTCCCCGCACTCTTGACTCAACCGTGTACCTCGGCGCCTTGGTCATACGCTGACTCCTTGGAAGAGACCCTCGGTCTCCCAACCAGGGTATAACCTTATATATATAGTTGGGAATCCAAGGTACCTCTTCCGGATAGGCTTTCATGGGCCCCAAATATCCATGACCCAGGTTTCAGGAGCGGTGTAACCTTCCACCTGAGCCATGTCAAGAGATACCCCCTTATATGACGTACTTTAGGTCTTACATTTGCCTCTTACGAAATATCATTCGCGAACTAAAGTGTACGCCATAAAGGTTCGTCCCATTCACTCACTCATTCATTTTATCAATATATTCAATCATTCATTTTTGTCTTTTGTTAATTTGTCTGCGAAGTTATCGCATAATCTCATTTCAATCATTCAACAGAGTTTTACACATTCTTCATGGCGAGATTCTCGCAAAAATTTTCTGCAACCACCATCTCTACTTCTTATCCTTATCATGCTTTCACCACTAAATTGTTATCTTTTCTCGCAATTATTCATTTTTTACACCTTTTATTCCTACTTCCTTCTGCCTCCGCGTCAGTCAAACTTTTCAATGTCTCCTTTTCATCATGATATTCAATTGTTTTTGCACATTCACTTCGCAACATCTCTTCTTCCTTCGTTTCTATTGTATCCACCATTAGCCTTTCTTTCCTTTGCTCATCCTTTACATTCTTCCTCCAGCCTTTCTTTTTTGCCGTTCTCTCTTCGCAGCTCTCTACATCGACCTCATAACATTTTTGCCCTTCCTTCCAATCTCATTTTATAATTCCGACACCGTTGGGATGTGGAAACTTTATACACTGATGGTATGTCGATGCTACCCCCAGAATTTCATGAAGCCATGGTCTTCCAATCAAAGCATTGTAGGGAGATTCCACATCAACCACGCAGAACAAAATATCAGTTGATAACCCCTGCAAGGGTATCCTCATGTGCACTTCTCCTTTGGGCTTGTTCGCGGTACCATTAAAACCATATATTTTGTATGTTGAAGGGATCAAATCTTCATCTTTTCCTCCCATAGTTTTGTAAGTATGGTAGAAAAGAATGTTGATCGAATCCGCGTATCAATCAATATTCTATTGATTGCCCAACAATTTTCCGCTTCATCATCTTCGCCATCAATAGGTTTTGGATTAATTTCAAGCTTCACAACCAATGGGCTATCATGTATTTCTCTTCCTTTGGGTACTTATTCAGCCGAGAAAGAAATAATCTGCAGTTGCCACTCTTTTAACTGCGATGTCTTCGCAATATTCATCACTTCTTTATCATCAGCATCCCTTGCAAAAACTCTACTAAGTACATTGTCATGAAAATCTTCGATTGTGCGGTATGAATGTACAATGGAATTGCAAAACAAATTTTTAGCCTTTGCCCCAACTTCTATAACAAATGTTTCTTTTCCCTTTGCCGGTGGTGGTGGTAAATGTTGAACTTTCTCTTCTTCTTTTAAAAAGTGATTCAACTTTCCTTGATCAATCATTCTTAGGATAATTCTCTTGATGTTTCTGCAGTCATTCGTTAGGTGCCCATGAAAGCGGTGGTAAGAACAACTCATGACTTCTATCTCCAGGTGGTGGTTCACTTCCCATGTTCCATGGTGCAGGTATGTTTTCCATCAAAAGTATTGCTTCCCATATTTTTTCCACACTGGCATTCAATGGCGGCATTTTAATTTCCTCCCAAACTACTCCGTGACTTCGCTGTCCTTTATGATAATTCCGCCTCTCGGCCTCCATAAGTCTCTTGCGAATTATGCCTTTGACTTCCATAGGTTTCTTGCGGTTGATCAAGCCTTTGAATTTTATTATTTCCACCACGGTTGTATAAATTTCTTTCTCTTTCAAATTCTTCCTGATCGCGACTTCCCATAGCTACCAATTTTGGCTGTTTATCATCTACCATTCTCTCTTGTTGCCCTTGCGAGGTGCTCGCCACTGTTTGTATTAATCTGGGTAACAGACTTGCATTCGCAGACACTTGAATTTGTATTCGCAACCGGGTACGATTCTACTTCATTTTGCCTTTCCTCCAAAGCAATATATTCCTCTTGCAATTCTCTAGAGTTCGGTCATCGTGATCGTATTCTTGACTCTGAAAACTTGAACAAATAATAAGTTGGTTGCGAACATAGCATTTATGAATGATAGTATGAGATATATTTCATCAACCCGTCCCGCCATTTCGCTACACATTGTCTTCTATCTTACTGTCAGATGTCATAAGCTCTCGCCAACTCTTTGCTTTAGCCCAAATACATCTTCAATGCCAGGTCGCGAAGAGTTGTTACTTATATACGCCCCCAAGAATATAGCCTGTAAATGATTGAATGATGTGATTTTATTCCTTGGTAAACCTTCAAACCATTTCAACGCTTCTCCCGTTAAACTCGACGCGAAGTATTTGCACAATATAGCGTCATGGTTTTCCCACTGTAGCATACATCTCACGTAAGCCTTAATGAGTTGTACTGCACAAGTTGACCCATCAAAAATGCTAGTTAGCGCTGGTAAATTACATTTTGGGGGTATTCCTCCTAACTGCACTTCTAATGTAAAAGGATTTTTCGCAACCTCCGCGATAGCTTCATCTAATAGTCTTCTCCCTCCTTCTCTTTTGCTGTTCAATATTCCTCTTATCTGTGCCAATTCTCGCAGAATTTGTTCATTTACCTCAGAATTTGAATCTATTGGTCTTTTTAATTCCATCTCTTCTTCTGCGCTCATGTCTACTTATATTTTCTGGTTCGTCACTTTCTTCTCTCCTTTGTCCGCGACCTTCTCCCTCATCTCTTTCGCGAATTTGTACACCATTGTATCTATCAATTTCTCTTTTTGGTTGTCTATCGACTCTCCTTTGTATTCTTTCATACTCTTCATTTATATTTCCATTGTTGCGATTCTGCTCGCGCCTTGTTTCTCGGTTGTCATGATTATTCTGCCGAATCGCCTCTTCAAATTCACGTTCTTCTACTTCTGCTCTCAATCTTTCCCTTTCGCAGGCTAAACGTGCTTGCTCAACATAGTGTTTTTCAATGTCATCTTCGATCTCCTTTTGTTTCCTTCGTGCCTCTCTCCCATGCAATATTCTTCTTCCTTCTATCCGATTTTCTTCATCAGTCGGATTATTCTGCTCTTGAGGTTGTCTATCTCCTTGATTTCCATTATTTTTACCATTTTGTGCAGTCTCAGGTCGTGGAACATAACGATCTCCTTCTATTTCTCTTCTCTCGCGACATCCTTCATCAAGATTTGGCTCTCTTTCCAAATTTTCTTCATTAATAGTTTCTACAGGTAATGTTCTCCTCCTATCTTCTCTGATCGATCCCGATCTTGACCTCATTACTACTTCTCGATCTTCTATTTTGCAATCTCGCATTTTCCATCCTCAACTCATGATTTTGCCTTGTTAAATTTGCTCGTTCCTCTGCTTCTAACCGCCTTTCCTCATACATTGTTTGTCTTAATGCTTCCAATGCTGCGACTTCTTCATTTCCACGAACTGTTTCTCCCATCTCTTCTCGATTTCTATCTTCTCGTCCATTATTTATCTGTTGTTGCTCTTCCTCTTGTTCCTCCATAGAATCTGATCTCCATGTGTGTACGCTTACTCTATCATAATCTGTAGTTGTGTTTGCAATCGGTTGAATTGGTGATTGAATTTGATTTTCTTCATCATTTCTTATGTTCATCCTTGATGATTCTCCCCTTTCATTTCTCCTTTCACCTAAGCAAGTCTCCCCGCTTCTTCTCACGATTGTTGGTCATTCTGATACATTTCTCTTTCTAGCCATTCCTTGCTTTTGGTAAACTGTTAGAAATTGTATCAAATTTCTCTTTTCTTACTCCAAATTCTCCCTGTTTCTACCGCATATGTAGTTGCAGGAAAACCTACACTACACCCCCTCACTCGAATTTGCTTAATCAATACATTTGAAGATGAATAATAATGTATTTTATTAATTGTTTTCTTGAATGGTTTACAAAGAAATGTAGAACAGAGCTCAAGAAATTATAATCACTCTTAATTTTATCTCTCCTAATGACTTGCTTCACAATTCAAAAAGACCCCCCAACAATGTGACTTATTCATCCCTTTATATAGGATATTACATAGTGGATGACAAACTAAGTCAGTCCTTTATTTTCGAAACGACTCGCGAGTCCTCGCGAATGTGTAATCGCTTGTCCTCGCGACACCTAAATCTCGCCAAGACTTCACACTTTCCTCATGTTTTGACTGTCGTCATCTATTACGTCATTTATTTACCTCCATGCGACTCCTTCGCGACGCAGTCGTTTATTAATCTCGCGAAGTATTGGTGTTGCGATATTCTGATCCTACATCTTGCCTCTTCTCATGTATTCTCTGCGAAGAAGAGAGTATCATGAGAATCAATATCTTGAAATGCCGCA
Organism: Papaver armeniacum; assembly: GCA_023531295.1. NCBI lineage: Eukaryota > Viridiplantae > Streptophyta > Magnoliopsida > Ranunculales > Papaveraceae > Papaver > Papaver armeniacum. The sequence continues at coordinate 82,782 of JAJJWW010019168.1, read as the reverse complement.
ATAGCTCATCTTTATCTCGCCATTGTTCATTTTTGCTCGTTTTATTTATGTATGGAATTTATTACAGGTGTTTCTTCTTCCACTCTTTTCTTGACACGTCTTTTTCAACTACTTATTCTTAACCATTCATGTCCCATCTCGCATTAAATGCGTTTATATTCCCAAAGATTCTTTCTCCCTATAAATAGTTTTCCCACTCATTTCTCCTTCTTTTTTACTTTCCTTCTGCAAATTTTCTTTAATTCTCTCTTTCCTTCCGCAATTTGTGCTTCGTTACCATAATTCTTCTACTTCTTTCTCGTTCTTTTGATCTCGCAATCATCCATTCCCATACTTCTAGCAATGGTTTCACTTGGTCGTTCATACACTCCTCCTTTTATTGATGTTCAAAAGAAGTTACCGGAGACGGGTTTCACTTTATCAACTATTCCCGATCATGGATCTTCATCTATTCTTTCGCAAAAACTCGTTTTCGATCATCAATGTGATGATCATAAAATCATAATCTCACTGGGTCAACTCCTCAGACTCCCCATTCCTTTGTACAACCCCGAGTTGCCATTATTCTATGAAATTCTTGCTCATGAGAAATTCTCGCGAGCCGTCTATCAATTGAGTGGCGATCGCATCCATTTAATGCTTGAATTCGCCCATCGTGGCGCCGGTAAAGGATCTTTATATCCCGATAATGTTAGGGATCCTAGGTTTGTAGATTTACAAATAGTTACTGAGAAGTATACCGTGGACAATTTCTTTGCAAATTACTCTGTTATAAATATGAGAAATGATAAGTCTCGCTGGGGTGTTCGTCTGAAAAAGAATGATAACGTTGATGCTGACAAACTACTTATGCAAGATATTGATTGGCATTCGGGCAACAATAATACTCCCCGTCATTCCAAAGATGAGAAATGGTGTGTTGTTCCTTTACTTTTGAGTGGACCTTACATCGCAGGCTCATATATTCTCCCTGCACACCTCGCAAACTATCATCCTTGGGAGTTTAAGTGGCCTGAGGAATCAAATGAGGTATATTTCCTTTTTTCAATTTTGCTTTGCGACATCTTCTTCCTCTTTTCTCTATTAACCTTCAAAAATTTTAGATCGCGTAATGAGGAAGAAATATAAAGAAAATCCAAAGCCAAGTATCCTGGCGATACTTCGATCGCTTATAAATGAAGTAAGAAACATTCTCTTTTGTTATTTTAAACAATATTGTTGCCTCTGTTTCTTATCTTCATGCGTATGCGAAGGTTGAAGTTGAAGAGGCTGAAGCTGCGAAGGCTAAAGGCAAGGATAAAGCTACTTTGCACAAGGACAAGTCTTCTGCTCCGTCTTCTAAAAAACGGAAAACCCATCTCTCTTCTCATCATAGTCCTCAAACAGGCGAGAATTCTGACGAAGAGTGGCTTATGATATCTGATGATAACCCTGAACCCTCAAACAGGCGAGAATTCTACAAAATATGTTAGTTTTAGTTTCTTATGATATCTGATGATATCTGGTGATCTTGAATATCGATGTGAGATTGGAAGGAGAGTGGCTTCTTGAGTCTGAAACTAAGAAAATCAGCGCTCTTTGTGATTGATGTAGCTCATATTGAAGGCGTATACGAATTCTAATGAAGACCAATGAAGTAAGCAAGTGTTTGAGTCATTACGGTCGATAAAAAAAGAAAGTGAAAAATACTATAACCCCCTTACTATATGGGTTCAACATATAGAAGCCCCACTAAATGGATCATACATTTTCAACTCCATACTTTCAGAAAATGATATTACTAGGCCTTAAATATCAAATTTCTTTCGGATCTGTCCCATAATTGATTTTTACGAATTTTAGTAATGACAACACTACCCTTTAGTATATATATACAAGAAGAATATCAGAAGATATTTTCATTTCTCTATTCTGTTTCTCTCTCTTCTTCATTCTCTTTCTCTCTCGGCTCCAGCGAATTCAGATCTGTGAAGAAGAAGAAAAACTGATTTGATTCAATAGATTTTACAACTGATAATCAGTTAATCTACAAATCTGATTAACTGATTTGATTAGTTGCATTTGATGCTACAAATCCGAAAATTAGGGTTTGTGGTACTAATTTAGGTTGACTTAAAAGTGAAAAGGGGATTATGGAAGAATGATTGGGTAAATCTAATGTTAAATTTATTCAATTGAATGAATAATTTTCTCTTATGTGATTTCCTTTGGTTCGGAGGCTTGATTTATGAGATTAGTGTACTGTTAGTATGAGACTTAATTTCCTTTGGTTCAATTTTATTTTTAAAATTGTGTATTGTTAGAATAAGATTTGTGTTGATATATGGCATAATATTAATGTGTTCAAAGTAATATCTGGAATATGAACTATACATATGTGCGGGTGTTGATGGTGGTTTTTAAGCAAAGGGTAAAATCGTAAAACCCCAAATAACCTAATGTCACCAAAGTGACACATTTATTAGAACATTTAATGCGTGTAGTCAGTAATTAATAGGGGGTATTTTTTCAAATTAGGGTTACAACGAATAAAACCCTAATTCACCTCCGTGCCAATGGCAAATCATGCCGACCACACCTAGCCCGAGCTAGCCGCATCTCTATGCCAATGGCAAATCATGCCGACCATACCAAACGCGCCGAAGCATGCCAACCATGCTAGCCGCACCTCCGTGCCAATGGCAAATCATGCCACCACACCTAGCCCGAGCTAGACGCATCTCTATGCCAATGGAAAACCATGCCAAACCATACCAAACGCACCTCCGTGCCAATGGCAAATCATGCCAGCCACACCTCCGTGCCAATGGAAAATCATGCCAGCCACACTTAACCCGAGCTAGCCGCGCCATGCCAAACACACTATGCCTTGGCCCTAGCTACACTAGTCACGCCACGCCAAGCCAAACACCCTTACCTTGGCCATAGTCACGCCACGCCAAGCCAAACACCCTTACCTTGGCCCTAGCCGCGCCATGCCAAAGTAGCGCCCGCACCTAGGCTTGCAAACCATGCAACCTAGGCCAAATTGGCCACGCGTGCCATTGGCACATGCCAACATGCGTCACTGGTAGCTTTTCCTACCAAGGCCACGGCCCCGACGGCCACGCGTGCCATTGGCACATGCCAACACGGTCGCTGGTAGCTTTTCCTACCAAGGCCACGACCCTAACGGCCACGCATGCCATTGGCACATGCCAACACGCTCGTTGGTAGCTTTTCCTACCAAGGCCACGGCCCTAACGGCCACGCGTGCCATTGGCACATGCCAACACGCCGCCGGTAGCTTTTCCTACCAAGGCCACGGCCCTAACGGCCACGCATGCCATTGGCACATGCCAACACGCTCGCCGGTAGCTTTTCCTACCAAGGCCACGGTCCTAAACGGCCACGCGTGCCATTGGCACATGCCAACATGCGTCATCGGTAGCTTTTCCTACCAAGGCCACGGCCCTAACGGCCACGCATGCCATTAGCACATGCCAACACGCTCGCTGGTAGCTTTTCCTACCAAGGCGCGACCCAAATTGTCCACGCATGCCATTGGCACATGCCAACACGCTCGCTGGTAGCCTTTTCTACCAAGGCGCGACCCAAATTGGCCACGCATCCCATTGGCACATGCCAACATGCGTCACTGGTAGCCTTTCTTACCAAACCGTGGCCCTAATGGTCAAGCATGCCATTGGCACATGCCAACATGCGTCACTGGTAGCCTTTATTACCAAACCGTGGCCCTAATGGCCGAGCATGCCATTGGCACATGCCAACATGCGTCACTGGTAGCCTTTCTTACCAAGCCGTGGCCTTAATGGCCGAGAATGCCATTGGCACATGCCAACATGCGTCACTGGTAGTCTTTCTTACCAAACCGTGGCCCTAATGGCCGAACATGCCATTGGCACATGCCAACACGCTCTCTGGTAGCTTTTCTCACCAGGGCGTGGCCCTAATGGCCAAGCATGCCGTCGGCACATGCCAACATGCGTCACTTGGTAGCTTTTCTTACTGTGCCGTGACCCTATTGGCCACGCATGCCATTGGCACATGCCAACACGCTCGCTGGTAGCTTTTATTACCTAGCCTTGGCCCTAATACACGCTGGTAGTCACTTACACTCAACATACAACCTACCACCAAGGCATTCCACACATGCCATTGGCACATGCCACACACGCCTCTAGCAGCTATGGCATTGCCACTTGCGCTCGAGGTGCAACTCGCAACAAAGGCATTTCGCACATGCCATTGGCACATGCCACATGCACCCCTAGCAGCACCACTTGCACTCAAGATGCAACCAACACTCGAGACATCAACACAAACGGGGGATGCTTTCCGTGGTCTTGGTTTGGCGGTCACAAAGATGCAACAGATATACTACGCTCACATTAAGAAAGCGGGAATAGGAATAAAGCGGTCAAATAAAAGAGGAAATAATGGTGAAAACGTTTTCACCCATTAACACCATGCGGTTACCACCTCCTCCCATTGTTTCACCCTTTACTCTCTTCCTTCATGAGGCCAGGGTACGTTTCAATCTCGACTTGTATAAATAGGTCATACCTATTTCCACCCGGACAACAAGTCTCGTTCGGAGAAAAATACTACACTCTCGAAAAGGCAACTTTGCAAGCTCTCCAAAAAGCTTTCATCTCTTGCAAGCTTACGAAGCTTCCACTTTCTGATACAAGTCGAGACACTACTCTCCTGCACTAGTCCGGTCTCAACACCTTTCTTTGCTTCCCTCCCCAAATCAACCCTTCTCCTCCACTTTGTGACCGAAGCAAGTCCGGAACGGCCATTTCTTGGTTTAGGACGGACTTGTGCAGATTGATCTCTCGAATCTATAAAGTGCTCACGTGCAAAGACATTTGTTTAGGGTTTGAACCGTTTCTCACTCACCTACCGAATTTACCAAATCTACGAAACGATTTTTACCCATAAACAATTGGCGACCACAACGGGAGGATTGATCTATCGGCTACAATGTCGACTTTGTCGATCTCGTTCTTCGACCCGGATGTCAAGATGGTAGGGGAAGGCGACTCAATCCGACGCAACTACCGCACGACCCGGTTACTAGTTATAAAAACTACACAAGAAACCGGTGACTTGCCGAAGATGCTACCACTCGATCCGACTCGGCTACCGACGACCGGTTACCGATTGCAAAAACTACACGAGAAAACCTGGGACTCGCCGAAGATGCTATCAGCGATTGGGGACTTGCTGACGATGCTACCAGCAGAGCCGCCTTTTACATGGAGAGGGGCGTGTTCACAAAAACCTATGAAGTGAGTAAATTTACACTGCGCAAGATATACGATTTGTTTTTAGGCTCTTAGTAAAACCGTCATACTACTGAGTATTGTGCCTATTGCTAGCACACACTTTCATAAAAGCAATATTCCTTTCCCAAAACATAATCAGAGTCATATTATAAAAACCATTCATCCCGAAATAATCCAATATCCTCAAAAGCTACCAAACTGTCTACCAAAATCGGTCAAACTTTGAAAGACATACCGGATGTCTTTCAAAAAAAAAGAGAAAAAGAACCTAAATGAAAGTTTAACAGAGAAACATTCAAGGAAAATCATCCAACAGAGGTCTGTTCTTCTTGGAGAAAGTCAACTTTGCATCTTCAAGAGCCGCTCTCTTCATAGTCAACATCCTGGAAATCTTTTCGAGTTCTACCGCCTTGTCGTGCAATCTCCTCACGGAAAGGATTTCGATTGTCGCATCTTTCAACTTTTGGATCTCAAAGAAGGCCTTCGACAAACCACGAAGTGTTGAACTCCTTTTCTACGCACACGTCGTGTTGGTGATCCCAATCGGCAATAACGTCTTCGAAACGGTGTGACCAAATCACCTCACGCATGTCCTCGATGGAAGATAAAGCCTCTTCCACACGCTTAGCCGCGCAAATCGACTAGTGACCTTCTTGGTTGTGGCCATATGTCCGTACTTCTCCCGGATTACTCGTGTACAACGCCTCATACTTAGCCGGACCGTGCCAAGCCAATGGTCCACACCATACCAAAATCCAAGCCGTCCATGCCTAACCAGCTTCCACACCAAGTCGGCGCCCATTCCAAGACGATCCGGGCGCCTACCGGGCACGCGTTTTCCGTATGCGCTTACGTCGATGCGCTTGTCGACGCGCATGCCGGGCGCTTGCCGTGGTGCTTGCCGACGCGCTTGACGACGCACATGCCGGACGCACATGCCAGGCACACATGCCGCACGCGCATGCCGGCCCATGATACCACACTTTGTGCTAACAGTTTGCATCCTTCCGCGCTAACATCTTGTGCCCTTCCAAAGACCATCCTCGCCCTTTGAAATAGCGCCATAGCTCCGAAGACTTCGTGATCAAAACCGTATCATCTTTGTACGATACACTTACGATCACGGAACCGCAGCCACTTCCGCCACCCCAATAGTTCTTCAAGCATGGAAGCTCCAACCGTCACTGAGACGCTACTCCACCATCAGGGCAAGATATCTTTGGAAGATCCGAAAGAAGCCGACCTCCTTTTAGCACTGTTGATTTGATGAAAAGACAAAAGATACTTCAGCAGGATGCGCGTTTATAGATGAAGAGGCTCGCGTTGCTCTTGAACGCCCAGTAGAAGGGGATAAGCAATCCAATTTCGTCACACGGGAAGATCAGGAAAGACTTCTCCAAAATCGAAAGCAAGGGAAATCAACAACTCTCCTGAGTTCACGGAGACCCTTCTTCCATTAGGACACGCAAAATGGGAACTTCGCCCACAAAGTCGTACAGTCTATGATGAAACAGTTATGTGAGATTCTATATTTCTCCAAGGCATAGCGTCAAGACATATTTGCACCCCTCAACCACACTACATCAGGAAAGCATGCGTTTCCAGCCAGGGAAGCCGTTCCCAAACCCCAACCTCTCTTAGAAAGCACGATCGACAGATGTAACTGGGGACTCCTAACCTCTGTTCTCTTGAGGGATGTCGAGTTTGACCAACGTGACGTGGCCTCCGACTTCAAAATGGTAGCCGTCAAGGCTCGAGAGTTGCAAGATGTCGTTTCAACGTTCTCTCCGAAGTAACTACGCATAAACGTTCTCCGGCGGCGGCTTCGCTCAACGCCACTCCTTCTTCTTCAAAGGGTCGTGCCGCCACACTCCCCATATCAAGGAACATAGCCACAGCCAGCCAATCTTCGTAGTCTTGGACACCTTTTAATCCATCTCGCTAAAACTCGTAATCATGGACAGTTTGCTCGCTTACGCATCCAGCCAATCCTTTTACTTCCACGGAAGCCCATAGAATATCATCCAACCTACTTTGTTACCACGACAATATAGTTTCTCCTGATTACATCTCCTACCAAGAATTGTTGCCCCTCATTCGTTGATACCAGCCAGAGCTTCACCGCATCAGCAATTACTACAAAGATGGAAACACGTATACCATACTTGAGGACGGAAGATATACACGGGATACCTTCACTGTCAAAGCTCCGAAGACACAGTCCACCAAAAATCCGTACCCACAACAAGGTCCTCTACTCTTCAAGGGTGCAGAAAAATAATATCATCACATCTCTTTCTAGAAGACGCCTTCAACACTTTACGAGGCCGCGGAGGATCCCGAGCCTGCACTATCCAGAATATGTCATCATGTAATTTCTGAGCATCCCAGTGTCACATCCAGAAGAGTACGATAGGCTTATATCAAATCCCGTGGAGGGGGGATTCAAGTCGACGTAATGAAAGTAGTTTATGCATGGGGACTACCAGCGTAAGATGCTTTCACTCCCCTCAACCAGGTTATTACTTATTTCAACATCATCACTATCGAGGTTTTACGAGCCACGGGAATTTCTCAACATGAAGCCGTACATGTGCACCGAAAAACTCCAAAAGCACGCCAGAAGGTTGCGTTCACGTATTCATCCATGCCATCATATCAAACCGAAGTATGACCGGGGACTTCTCACCGCATCTCATTTCGTACGATAGTCCAAGATCCAGCAGATGGTTTGAAAGATTAACTTGGAACAAAGTCCTGGAAGACTTGATATCAGCGCATCGGCAATGGAACGTCTCCCTATTTCATCGCGGAGCGCCAGAAGTTTTTGACCATGCAAGCATTCACAACAACTTGAACATGTCCATACCGAAGTCTATGGAATAACATCAGTTTTAACCCTCTACCGCCGTTTACAACGACTTGGATACTATTGGCCGGAGATGGAAGACCAATCTCGATTACTCCGGAAGATCCCTCTTGATGGAGGAACATGCACAAGCATACGAAACAAGATTTCCGGGCGTATAAACGGCCATGTAAAATCCCGGGTTTTTAAGGAAGGAGATCTGGTGCTAAAAACCGCCAAACACATCCAAAGAAGATGCATCGGCACCAAGTTTTCTCCCAAATCGGAAGGGCCGTACATAATCACTAAAGCGTATGACAGTGGTTACTACAAGATTATCAAAGAAGATGGGGAAAGCTAGAGGCGATCATCAACGGAAAGTGGCTTAAGGCATACTACGCCTAATCACTTCCCCGCAACATACTACATCAAAATGGCCAAAGCTTCCTCCTCTTCCAAAGATGGCTTTTGTGGAAGGAATCACACCAAAGAAGAATACCACTTTGTCGACCTTCACAATATTGAGACGATGCCGCAACCACCGATATTAAACTCCAAGGATTCACGGGTGGACACCATGTTCTCCCACCTTTGAATGGGTGACTCTAGCGGCACGGACGAACATATTCTCCATCTCAAGAATCATTGGCAAAAGACAAGTTCACTACGAAACCAAGGCGGCATTTAACAACACTTCACTAGGCTCCTCGGTAGCGATATGGCCGTATGTCTTTCATATCCTCGTATAAAGGACCACGAATTCTTTCCGCACCAGGAAACCGCCAACATTCCGATAGTTGGAGGAGAGACACTTCATACGAGACCCAAACGACAAACCTGCATAGGGGTATTCATGACAAGAGAGCCCTAAATCAGCGTTCTCCAAGTCTGCAGCAGTCAACAAGGTCGGATTTGAAGGAAGGGGAACGACTAGGTCATCCTCGTCAATAACAGTAACGCATGCTCCAACGGGATATCTCTACACAAAATGGAAAATTTTCCATTCATCCAACAAGCGGTAAAGCGTACGTCAGTCCACCAAAGAAGAAGAAAACATACCTAAGTATGATTTTCTTAACCCGAATAGCCTTTGTTGGGATGCTCCCGCAAGAGTCGACCTCGCGCCTTCACCTGGAGAATCTGGCTGGTTAGAAGATGATTCGTCTCGTGCGACATGACAAAGAGAGAAACTCAACAAGAAGAACCATTTCTCAAACGAGGGAGATGATGCAATTACGTTGGGTATGAATACAGAACCTTAAAAAAGGAAAGGAAGCAATTAGGGACATAACGCTTCCAGATTTTAGCATGGATAAGGCCCTGATTGGAGCCGCGCGCGTGAAGGAAGGCAAGATAAGGAAACTTTGCTACCTGTCGAAACACCTACTCCCTCCTTGTTTACATCGGTCCCGCCAACTAGCACGATCAGCTTCCCCATATTGCGCCGGTCCCACCAGCTAGCACGCTCAGTTTCCTAACTCGCAACCACTTCCCAATGCCGCCTGTTGCGCTGGGTCCCACCGAGCCTAGCACGCTCGCTTCCCAACTCGCAACCACTTCCCAATGCCGCCCAAGTTGCACCGGCCCCACCAATCACGCCAACTTCCCAATGACCGCTCAAGTCCCGCCAGCAAGCACGCACAGCTTCCTCACCTTGCGCCGGTCTCACCAGCTAGCACGCTCAGTTTCCTAAACTCGCGTCAACTTCTCAATGCCGCCCAGCTGCCTGTCTCTCACAACGATAACTTCCCAATTGCGCCAGCCTCCCGATTTGTGCAAAATTGCCGGAGGCAAGGATTCCAAATCCTATTGATAAAAAGGTCGACAAACCTCCTCAATTCTCTTTACGATTTGCCAACGATAGTTTGTCACCATCTTATGCTTACCTCGCAACAAATCTCTGCTCCGAGCTAGCGGGGGACTTAATGTTGATGGTGGTTTTTAAACAAAGGGTAAAATCATAAAACCCCAAATAACCTAATGTCACCAGTGACACATTTATTAGAACATTTAATGTGTGTAGTCAGTAATTAATAGGGGGTATTTTTTCAAATTAGGGTTAAAACGAATTAAACCCTAATTCACCTCCGTGCCAATGGCAAATCATGCTAGCCACACCTAGCCCGAGCTAGCCGCATCTCTATACCAATGGAAAATCATGCCAGCCATACCAAACGCGCCGAAGCATGCCAACCATGCTAGCCGTACCTCCGTGCCAATGGCAAATCATGCCAGCCACACCTAGCCCGAGCTAGACGCATCTCTATGCCAATGGCAAACCATGCCAGCCATACCAAACGCACCTCCGTGCCAATGGAAAATCATGCCAGCCACACCTCCGTGCCAATGGCAAATCATGCCAGCCACACTTAACCCGAGCTAGCTGCGCCATACCAAACATACTACGCCTTGGCCCTAGCTACACTAGTCACGCCACGCCAAGCCAAACACCCTTACCTTGGCCCTAGTCACGCCATGCCAAGCCAAACACCCTTACCTTGGCCCTAGCCGCACCATGCCAAAGTAGCGCCCGCACCTAGGCTTGCAAACCATGCAACCTAGGCTAAATTGGCCACGCGTGCCATTGGCACATGCCAACATGCGTCACTGGTAGCTTTTCCTACCAAGGCCACGGCCGTGACGGACACGCGTGCCATTGGCACATGCCAACACGCTCGCTGGTAGCTTTTCCTACCAAGGCCACGGCCCTAACGACCACGCGTGCCATTGGCACATGCCAACACGCTCGCTGGTAGCTTTTCCTACCAAGGCCACGGCCCTAACGGCCGCGCGTGCCATTGGCACATGCCAACACGCTCGTTGGTAGCTTTTCCTACCAAGGCCACGGCCCTAACGTCCACGCATGCCATTGGCACATGCCAATACGCTCGCTGGTAGCTTTTCCTACCAAGGCCACGGCCCAAAACGGCCACGCGTGCCATTGGCACATGCCAACATGCGTCACTGGTAGCTTTTCCTACCAAGGCCACGGCCCTAACGGCCACGCATGCCATTGGCACATGCCAACACGCTCGCTGGTAGCTTTTCCTACCAAGGCGCGACCCAAATTGGCCACGCATGCCATTGGCACATGCCAACACGCTCGCTGGTAGCCTTTGCTACCAAGGCGCGACCCAAATTTGCCACGCATGCCATTGGCACATACCAACATGCGTCACTGGTAGCCTTTCTTACCAAACCGTGGCCCTAATGGCCAAGCATGCCATTGGCACATGCCAACATGCGTCACTGGTAGCCTTTCTTACCAAACCGTGGCCCTAATGGCCGAGCATGCCATTGGCACATGCCAACATGCGTCACTGGTAGCCTTTCTTACCAAACTGTGGCCCTAATGGCCGAGCATGCCATTGGCACATGCCAACATGCGTCACTGGTAGCCTTTCTTACCAAACCGTGGCCCTAATGGCCGAGCATGCCATTGGCACATGCCAACACGCTCGCTGGTAGCTTTTCTCACTAGGGCATGGCCCTAATGGCCAAGCATGCCGTCGGCACATGCCAACATGCGTCACTGGTAGCTTTTCTTACCAGGCCGTGACCCTATTGGCCACGCATGCCATTGGCACATGCCAACACACTCGCTGGTAGCTTTTATTACCTAGCCGTGGCCCTAATACACACTGGTAGTCACTTACACTCAACGTACAACCTACCACCAAGGCATTCCACACATGTCATTAGCACATTCCACACACGCCTCTAGCAGCTATGGCATTGCCACTTGCGCTCGAGGTGAAACTCGCAACAAAGGCATTCCGCACATGCCATTGGCACATGCCACATGCGCCCCTAGCAGCACCACTTGCACTCAAGATGCAACCAACACTCGAGACATCAACACAAACTGGGGGATGCTTTCCAGGGTCTTGGTTTGGCGGTCACAGCATGCAGCGTATACTACGATCACATTAAGAAAGCGTGAATAGGAATAAAGCGGTCAAATAAAAGAGGAAATAATGGTGAAAATGTTTTCACCGATTAACACCATGCGGTTACCACCTCCTCCCATTATTTCACCCTTTACTCTCTTCCTTCATGAGGCCAGGGTACGTTTCAATCTCGACTTGTATAAATAGGTCATACCTATTTCCACCAGACAACAAGTCTCGGTCAGGAGAAAAAAAATACTACACTCTCAGAAAAGGCAACTTTGCAAGCTCTCCAAAAGCTTTCATCTCTTTCAAGCTTACGAAGCTTCCACTTTCGATACAAGTCGAGACACTACTCTCCTGCACTATTCCGGTCTCAACACCTTTCTTTGCTTCCCTCCCCAAATCAACCCTTCTCCTCCACTTTGTGACCGAAGCAAGTCCGGAATGGCCATTTCTTGGTTTAGGCCGGACTTGTACAGATTGATCTCTCGAATCTATAAAGTGCTCACGTGCAAAGCACATTTGTTTAGGGTTTGAACCGTTTCTCACTCACCTACCAATTTACCGAAATCGGCAGAAACGATTTTTACCCATAAACAGCGGGTGACTAAAATTATACATATTTGGGAATTAAAAAGGAAATGAAAAACATTTCCAACTGAGCTATATGGGGTATGTTCTTGTCAACATAGTGTTCTTGATGTTATGTGGGATTCTTCATTATCTACAATATTGAATAATGAAATTATGTTGGCTGCATTTTGATATGTGGTGGCTGCATTTTGATATGTTGTTTATTCCACTTATGTGCAGGTACTATTAAACCATCCATGAAAAACGCAGCAACACTACTTGGTAGCCATCGTCAAATTAGGGCAGAAATATGGGATCACTTCGTTAGGGAAGAGCCACCTTCAAAACATGCTATGTGTCGGTATTGTAACACAAGATTCCCTGCCGATCCCATGAAGAATGGGACCTCTAGTTTGATTCTTCATCTAAAGAGATGTAGGTTAATGCTTAAATGGTTAGGTAGCATGAATGATATGTACTTTGTATTAGTATTAGTTCGATTTCTTAAGTTGAAGGAAATAATTTAGATATCTGTTCATCTAGCATCTTGTAGATATTTATTCGAAGCAAATCAGAATGCACTCAACTTGTTATTGCATATGTGCAGGTACTAGTAAACCTCATATGAAAAACACAGCAGTGGCAGCACCACTTGGTAGGCAGAGTCAAATTAGGGATGTATGGCCTCATTTCGATATGGAAGAGCCACCTTCAAAGTATGTAAATTGTCATCATTGTAACGCAAGACTTGTTGCTGATCTTGTGAGTAATGGGACCGCTGGTTTGATTGCTCATCTAAAAATATGCAAAAACTTCAAAAGGAACAACCAGTTATGAACTTATGGTGTTTGAATTTTTTTTTATCATTAAGGAGAAATTGAACTCTTTGCATTTCATTTGTTTCTGTTAATTTGTGTTGGAAGAACATGTAATGTGTTTAAAATTCTGTGAAATATAACAACTTTATGACAGGTTTAGAAAAAAGTTATCTGTTAGGTTTGTACAACCGACAGAAATAATAATAAAATTTTAAATCAGTTGGTTAACCAAAACCGACTGGTTTTATACCGAAATCGGAAGTCTCTAAACCGGATGAAACCGACTAAGCTAAATGGTTTCATCGGTTTCCAATATTGGAAAATCGAGTACTTCGGTTTCGGTTGTTTTTTTGCCAACAACCGTGTTTATACCTAGAAATACTTCTAGGCACAGAACACGATTAAACTGGTGTTGATGAGGAAAACAGGGATAAAACATGAAACAAACATAAATATGAGAGACACGAATTTTACGTGGTTCGGCATGGTTTTCCTACATCCACGGACGAATCCCCTTGGGGAGTGATATTTTATTGATATTAGAATTACAGTGGATTTTTTTCTCTCTATTCGCTAGCCCCTCCCCCAATTCTTCTACCAGGGCATCCCTATTTATACAGTTTTAACACCTAATTTCGAGATAGACTTAAATGGCATTAATATGCCCTGCAATCAATTCTACATGAAACTGCATGCATGCCTGCTTGAATTAACTATGCATGAAACTGCCTGCATGCGTCCCTGAATTAACTCTGCATGAAACTTCCCTTGCATGCCTCCTGGCATTAATCCACATGAAACTGCCCTTGCATGCCTCTTTGAGTCCATTCTGCATGAAACCTCCATCCATTCCTCCATGTGTTAATTCTGCATGATGGACTGACTGGCTGACATGCATAATGGCTGGCAGTATGGATGGATGCTAGCTGGAAGCACAGCTGACAGTATGGGTAGAGACTGGATGGCAGTCGTGGAACTACTTAGCCGGAAATTGGTTAGCGCTACACGCTGGCAACATGACCGAAAATTGGCTAGAGGTGCGACTTGCAACCCGACTTTGACAAGGTTGACCGACGCTGACTTTTTTACCATTGACCGCGTTGACTTCATGGATCCTTGGACTTGCCGGTAGCTACTTCGGTGGGTAGGCAAGGTGGCATTAAATTGCGGCCCAAAATAATATTCTGGCCCAATATGTGGTATTTTTACTCATGGTACAAACATCGCCCCCTCCTAACCTCCAACTTATTGGGGGTTAAGAACATTTCATTTCCCTTGATCAATGAAAAAATTCACCATTAAGTGTGGACTATTGCTGCTAAAGTGATTGCCAACCTTCTCTTGCTGTTTTCGGAAATCAAGACGCCCCCAAGAGTAAATTTATGTTGTTGAAGCGTAAAGAAAACTGCCATCATTGATTGTGGAAACCGTAATCAATTCGCCCCTAGGTGAGGCTATTGTGATTAGAAGATCGGCGGGAAATAGTTGAGTATGACCAAGGCTGAACTGGTCTACAACGGAAGCGTGATGCTGGAGCGGAGTGGTTTGAAAGTGAGTTATGAATCTTGTTGATGTAAAACGAACTATGGCAGTTGCGTGCGAAATGGTGTGATCCTTCAATAGTTGAGATGTAACAGACTTTGCGTGTTGTTGGACCTCCAATGATCTTGGTTGTGCTACTGGATATGATATCGATCATTATATGCCGTCAATAGTTATATGAATCAGGATAGCAGCAGCGATGTAAACTAGATCGCTATAGTTTTTATGGGAATACGCTGCAATGATTGCGGTAAAATGGACTGTGAAGGACACAACAAACGGTCCTGAGCAAAACTGGGCAGTAACAGCCTTGATCAAAGCTGGTCTGCAGCTGCTGCGATCAGCTGGACTGCAGGAGTTGCGAACAGAGCTGGACTGCAGCAGCTGCGATCAGCTGGACTGCAGCAGCGACGAGCAAAGCTGCACTGCAGCAGCTGCGATCAACTGGACTGCAGGAGCTGCGAACATAGATGGACTACAGCAGCTGCGATCAGCTAGAATGCAGCAGCGACGAGCAAAGCTGCACTGCAGGAGATGCGATCAGCTGGACTGTAGGAACTGCGAGCATAGCTGGATTGCAGCAGCTGCGATCAGATGGAATGAAGCAGCGACGATCAAAGCTACACTACAGCAGCTGCGATCAGCTAGACTGTAGGAGATGCGAACATAGCTGGACTACAGCAGCTGTGATCAGCTGGAATGCAGCAGCGACGAGCAAAGCTGCACCGCAAAAAAGAAACGATCGTGTAGACTGCGGGGAGAGCCGCAAACATAGCCGGATCAGTAGCACTGTGGATCGGCCGAATGCAACAGCGACTAGCAAAGATGCACTGCAGCAGCTGCGATCAGCTGGACTGCAGGAGCTGCGAACATATCTGGACTGCAGCAGCTGCGATCAGCTGGAATACAGGAGCGACTATGGAGCTGCACCGCAGAGAAATGCGATCAACTCGGATCATGCAAGAGCTGCGAACATACTGGACCTCAAAGAACTCGATCAGCTAGACTGCAGCAGCAACGAGCAAAGTGCCGCAGCTGCGATCAGCTGGAGTGCAGGAGCTACGAATAGAGTTGGACTGAAGCAACTTCGATTAGCTGTACTGCAGCAGCTGCTAAGGAACTGGACAAAAACAGTTCGATAAACCCGAGTGTAATAGTTACAAATAAAACTGCATCGCATCATCAAGGCCCAATCGTATCTGCAATTGATGAGAAAAATTGGACTGCATCAGTTGCGTTCAATTGAATGCAGCAATTGTAAGCGAAAATGGATCGCATCGCCATGCGTCCAATCGAAAGTGCAAAGATTGCTATAAAACCGAATCGCATCGATTGCGTCCAATCGAAAGTCTGGCGATTGCTTAGGAAGGCGGATTACTGATTCAATGAACTAGACTCAGAATGATTATTAAGAGGGGTATATGTTCGCCCCCTCTTAATCCTGTAACTCGTTAGAGGATTAAGAAGTTCGGGTTACCTTTTGTTTTTATTTTCAGCAGCTGAATTTCGTATCGCATTTGGGTGTTACGTAACTCGCCCCAAAGTGTGTGGAGTGTTACACAGTTCGACCCAAAAAATTTACTTTAGACCGTGAGGTGTTACATATCTCTCCCCCAAGTGATGGTCACACACGTTAAAGTGATATGCAACTCGCCCCCAGAAGATAGTGATTGTCATGCTGCTCAATGCTCGCTCAAGAGTGCACAGCCTTGTAACATCTTGCTCGCGCATGAAATGAAGTTAAAGGTGTCTGCTATCTGGAATTCGCGCAGGGGGCCAATCCCACTATTCCAGATGCGCGCAGAATTTGAAATGTGTGCATCTCCTTGTGAGAAAATGCTCGCCACATTGTAGGTGTCCCAGTGAACAAAAGTATGAAATGATGCAAAAATATTTAATTGTATTCGTACCTTAAGAGATGTGGTATTGCGACTCTTTGTATATGATGTTATGCTAAAGAATACAGTTCGAGCATCTCGGCTATGTATCAGTGGCTATGCCAGTTGAATCAAAACTGGACTGTAGATAGTTGCCATGGAACTGTATTTCAGCAGCTGCGATCAGCAGAACTGTAACAGGTATAAGTAAAATTAGACTGAAGCAGTTGTGAGGAAAACTGTACTGAAACAGTTTTGAGTAAAACCGGACTACAGCAGTTCGATCAACCGGACTGTAGTAATTATACGAAAAAGGACTGCGGCAGTTCGATCAACTGGACTGCAGTATTTGCTGAGGAACTGGACTACAGCAGTTCGATCAACTGGACTGTAACATTCCTTTGGTGATTAAATGCGACCGTTTCCGGTGTTGCCATTTTAAATTTCTAAAAATTTAATTTTCTTCAAAAATTGAAATTTCGCCTTCATGGTGTTGGAAATTGACATACGATCTCAATGGGCCGAAAATCACTAAGTTTGGATGCACGAAGAAGAAGTTATCGAGGAAACAAAATTGGTCGGTGAGCGCCTTGCTCCAAACATGATGATGATGTGATTGTAACAAAAATATTATTCTCCAAATGTAAGAATTTTTACCTTCATGATGTAGGATATCGAGATACGATCGCAACGAGCCAAAAATCATCTAATTCGGACGTCATATGAAGTAGATATCAAAGGAATAAAATCGACCACCAAGCCCAAGAATTAGTGTGAAATGTCAAGTCCAAGAAGGGAAATTTTCTCAAGCCCACAGTGGGGCATGAAACTCTGTTAGGCAAACAACGTGGGGCTGAAAAATCCAGGGCTATGGAATTAAGTTGTGCCGCGCTGCATTGTATCAGGACTGCAGAATTAAGTTGTTCCGCACTGCACTAAATTAGGGCTACGACATTAAGTTATGCCGTGCTGCACTAAATTAGGGCTATGACATTAAGTTACGTCGTGTTGCACTAAATCAGGGCTACGACATTAAGTTACGTCGCGGTGCACTGGATCAGGACTATGGAATTAAGTTGAACGCTAAGCGCGGAAACATGCCGGACAGAGAACAGACGTCGGACGGAGGTGGATGTCGGGCAAGGACGCCGGCAATGGACTCCGTGGTAGGCCACCGGGGTATACCGTAGGCTAAGACCGTCGGGGTAGGCCGCCGGAATGACCGCCGGCTAAGGTCGCCGACTAAGGATGCCGGCAATATTGGCCGCCGGTAACCTGCTGGTGTAGCGTCGCCGGAGACGATGGCCGGTGATAGAGAAGATGAGGGTAACGCTAACGGCGTTATTGCTGACATGTCTTTTGATGAGTAGACACTGTTGATGACGTGGCATACTGACGTGGCATTTTGGCTGGGACAATGGGCTGACGTGGCAGCCACTGGTGGGTCATTGTTGCTGACATGGAAGTGATGACTGGATCAGGTTGCTGACATGGCACTAATGACTCGATTTATTGCTGACGTGGCACGACATGTGGTACTGATGCTAACGCGGCACCTTGTTCATGACGTGGCATCCAAGTGCTGACGTGGCTGCCACTAGTTGGACGCTGATGCTGACGTGGCGGGATGACTGGGCACAGAACCTTTGACGTGGGTAATAATAATCTAATGAGGGTGAACGAAACCTCTCTCATGGGTGGATATAACTTAAAGTGGGTGAAGGAAGTGTCTGACATGGGTGAACAGAACTTAATATGGGTGAGTGGATTTAATTTGGGTGAATGAAACCCTGACGTGGGTGACAGGTCCGCCGAATTTTGCCTCCGGCCATTACTGCCAGCCTTTTTTTTTTGGTATTTGAAACTTTCCGCTACGCTTTCTGAAAAAGTGGTCTTTGCCTTCGGACTTTTTGTGACAATTTTTCGGAACTGTTGTCTATTCCTTCAACGGCTTCTTGCTACGGTTCTGGGGACTGTTGTCGTTTCTCATGGACTGTCCACCACCTTTTTGTTACACTTTTGTGGTCTTTTCTGGAACCTTTTGAGATGCTTTTCTAGAGGTCTTCTCTAGGGTTTTCAAGCGCCTAGAGATGTAGGAAACTTGACAACCCTGCGATCGTGACAGTAGTGATTTCGACATAATACGAACTCGAACATATGGACATTGCGTTATCTGAGAAGCAATTTTTTCGAACTTTGGACTTGAACATGCTGCGGATCGAACATCCTGGAAATAGTTTCTACAACCCTTCTAGTAATACAGTTTGAGTGGTTTCTGAAGGTAATAGTTTCAGCAAATCTCGAACCGCGAATCTGGATTGCAGCAGTTACGATCAACTGAACTGTAGTATTTGCGATTATATGGTCTGCAGCAGCTGCGATCAGCAGGACTGCATCAATTGCGACCAAAACCGGACTACAGCAGTTTTGATCAACTGGGCTGCAGCAGTAATTTTTTGACAACGTTCAAACTGTTTTCTCATGAACACGATTTTGAAGCTTTATGTACTACTTTTCTCAATGGGAGAACACGATTCCTTTTCTCGTAACTCCCCTTAGTCGGCGCCAATGTTTGTACCCATAAATACTTCTAGGCACAAAACACGATTAAACTGGTGTTGATGAGGAAAATACTTCTATTCACTAGCCCCTCCCCCCATTCTTCTACCAGGGCATCCCTATTTATACAATTTTAACACCTAATTTCGAGATAGACTTAAATGGAATTATTATGCCCTGCAATCAATTCTGCATGAAACTTCTTGCATGCCTACTTGAATTAACTCTGCATGAAACTGCCTGCATATGCGTCCCTGAATTAACTCTGCATGAAACTGCCCTTGCATGCCTCCTGGCATTAATCCGCATGAAATTTCCCTTGCATGCCTCTTTGAGTCAATTCTGCATGAAACCTCCAACCATTCCTCCGTGTGTTAATTCTGCATGATGGACTGACTGGCTGACATGCATAATGGCTGGCAGTATGGATGGATGTTGGCTGGAAGCACAGCTGACAGCATGGGTAGAGACTGGCTGGCAGTGCGGCAGACTACTTAGCTGGAAATTGGTTAGCAGTGCTGCTGGCAACATGACTGAAAATTGGCTAGAGGTGCGACTTGCAACCTGACTTTGACAGTGGACCGACGGTTGACTTTGACCATTGACCTCGCGTTGACTTCATGGATCCTTGGACTTGCTGGTAGATACTTCAGTGGATAGGCTGGTGGCAGCTAAATTGCGGCCCAAAATAGTATTCTGGTCCAATATGTGGTATTTTTACTCATGGTACAAACAAACCGTACCGAACCGAACCATGTGCAGCCCTACTATTAAGCGTCTCAATCTTAGCGTGCAAGAGATGAATTGCCTATTTTTTTGGAATGGCATTACTCCTCACCGAAACTCCCCCGGTAAAATTCGGATTATTACCCATTTTAATTCTCAATTGATTTTGTTTCAGCAGTTCAAGAATGACCCAGATGGCCAGGCCAGACCCACCACAAGTTTCAAATTTCTCTCTATCAAATTCCTATTTTTATTCAATAGCAAGTTAAAGGATGAAAATTACATGACTCGAAAAATGTTGGTTCTTCGGAACAAATCAAAGTTTCCATCCAAAAATGAATAATTTCCTCTTTAATTTGGTTGGTTTCGCACGATCTTTAATTTGTGTGAAATGTGAATGTGTTAGACAGACGTTTATCTTTTTCAATGCATTTTGCATGCATTCCTAATTTTTACCCGTCCTTTCACATGCATAAACCACAATTTTACCCAGAATATTGGTTATGCTTGAAGCCTTGAAGTCATTGAGGAGTTCTTGTCGAGAGTTTTCCTAATACCTAAATTTTAATTAAATTACATCGTATTGGTTGAATCCCAGAGAGATAGGTAGGTGATCTTGAAAATATCGACGTGAGATTGGAAGGACAGCGGCTTCACGAGTCTGAAACTAAAAAAATCAGCGTTGCTTGTGATTGACCTGCTGAAATTTGAGGCGCAGTACGAAATCTAATGAAGACAAAAGAAGTAAGCTAGTGTTCGAGTCTCCAACGTTGCCATTCTTTGTAAATATGGACATTGGACAGTTAAGATATTTCGAGAGTAATGATGTTTTTGTTGGAGTTTTGATTAAACTCAAACTATTAAGTCACTGGTTTGTAGGAATTGAATGTTTCATGTGCACGTATATCATGTGTCCTTAAAACTAGCAAGTAGCTAGTAGTTTGTTCTAGCACGATCCTGTTAATGTTATGGTCGTGTCTCCATCTGTAGTGGAAGTATTGTCCTAGTATCTAGGAGTTAAAAGTGCAATGTGTATCTTAGTGGAGTTAAGCCCGTAGTGTTTTGTATCCTATACTACAGGCAAAATTTTATGTTAATGAAAAGTGTGAGAATCAGTAAACACAATGTAATCTCTCTAGTGTTTCCGCGTTTCTTCCTCTCTGCTCTCTCTCTATACCTTGATTTTCATCTGTTTTTGCTGGTAATTTCAAAGGGAAAGCCGATCACATCTACCGCATTAGAGGTAGGCATGGAAATAACTTGACCCCAAGTAATAAATTCTCCATTGCCACTTGTGTTTACGTTTTTTCATCGCGTAATGGAAAGACATGTAAATTACTTGACCCCATTTAGGAGTTATCCATAATATTTTCTTGGAGTTAGAGAACAAAATCTATGTCGAAAGATTCTGAAAAAACATGATGCAGAGTAATTATTTCATTTTCACTAACCCTTTAAAAAAATCTATATTTCACAACCTGGCTTTTGTCTAACTCGATACTGGAATGGTTCCGGAAGTTATAAAAATTATAAAGAGTAACACGGTACACACACGGTAGCAGATTTTGGAGTTGTTAGATGAAAACAAGGCTACACGCAAAACTCATGAACATAACTGCATGAGTGTTACTGGATTCTAAGCAAATTTCTAAAAATTAATCCTTCTTCAATTCAAACTCGGTTTCCTTTATCCGTTTCCTTTCTGCCTATAAATAATAAACCACGCATACCATCATACCACATTAATGGTTCAGAGCTGATTTTCCCTTCTCTTTAAGTTTTTTATCTTTCGCCGTCCTCTTCACAACAAGCAAGCATGGGTTTTCTATCTTTTCTCTCCAAGAAAAAGAAAACCAACAAGACTCCTTCAGTTAGCGAAGGTGAAAATCCTGGTAATCGCGCGTCATTATCATCTGTTACCGTGGCAGTGGGATTTGAAGAAGTATTCAAGAAATTTGATGCAGATGGAGATGGTAAGATTTCGTACGTAGAATTAGGCTCAATATTAAGCAGTTTAGGTTATGAAGCAACAGCTGAAGAATTACAAGCAATGGTTAAAGAAGTTGATTCAGACGGAGATGGATTTATAAATTTGAACGAGTTTCTTGAATTGAATAGAATTGATTCAGAGAAACAAGTTCAAGATATTGAAGATGCGTTCGCTATTGTTGATACTAATGGTGATGGTTCGATTTCTCCAAGTGAGCTTCAGAAGCTTTTGAGAACTTTAGGTGATGAATCATCGATTTCTGATTGTAAGAAGATTATTCAGAATTTTGACTGCGATGGTGATGGTTTGATTTCGCTCGAGGAGTTTAAGAAGATGATGTGCCAAGGATCAACCATCTTGCAAAGCGGAAATTAAAGATATTCAACATAGACTTCTCGAACTCTTTATCGTATTGTCCGGGTTTCTGTTTGCTTTTTTCTTTCTTTATTTCAATTAAAGTTGTTTTTAGGATTCTTATGATAATACTGCAACAATAACATCCGTTTTGGCGTCTGTTTAGAATTTTATGAAAATAATCCTTTTTGAAATTCTAATCATGAAAGTGTCCAATTCCTACCCATTTAATTTACCTATTGCCGGGTCGAAATCCTGAAAAAATGGTAGAGATTGAAAGTTTATCAAGTCACATGCCCATTTCTACATAACTTCAAGTTTTCAGATATGTGGTTCACTGGTTCATTCAGGCCTGTACATGAAAACCCAAATTCAACTTTTTGAACACGTTCAAAATACTGAAGGAAACAACGCTTATCGCTGCGTAAATTGTGAACACACACGTATCGGAAATACAATAATAACTGAGCATTTGGAAATAAAAGATTACACGCAAAAATTCTTAGCTGCATAAGTAGGTAAATATCAATTTTTGTGCATCCTGCCTCCACATAGTGGGTAATGGGTTACGGTTGCAATTTAGACCTGAGTACTTTCAGGAATCTGGATTTCCTAGCAAAGAACAATATAATTCACCGATTTATTGTCAATGTACAACTTGTTGGATATTTTCAACAAACCCTTGAATTGTAGGCATTTAAGCTGTTCCCGGGGTTCGAAATTTTCTGTTCTAGGGTTTCTATTGTCATTTAGAAAACCTGAACTGAAATCTCGTTTCACCAATGGACGCATTGAAGGAAGAGACGCGTCTGTTCACTCTAAAAAGATGCCTGTAGAGATGAAGAGTCATCTCCAAAGGGTGTGATTTCCTCTTTAAATAGGAGACTTGTTTTCCATTCAAAAAACATCTCAACTCTCTCTGTTTTCTTTCTTGCAAGCATCATCGAAACAAAACCGGTGTGTTCTTGGTTGGATCAAGGCCGTACAAGCTTTGAATCCAACACTTGTTGTGGGGCTTCAAGTATCCCGACAAAATGATATTCGTTGACCTGTTTGTACTCGCCAATTCAATTGGGAAAGGGTCGAATAATTGTCGAATAGAATCTTTCATTAGAGCCTTGAACCCTAGTGTCAATTTTCCAACAGTTTTCGACAATTACTATCGACATGGAGGGTGAATCTTCAATGGCTGTTGCGCAATCATTGCAAGTCATGAATCAGACTTTTAATAGGTTAGAACGATTTGAAGGAGAGGGTTTTACTCGCTGGCAGGAAACTCTCAAATTCAATCTTATGTTTCTGAAACTTTGGTACATTCTGGAAGATAGGTTAGAGGCCATTCCTGCTACTACTGACGAGGACGATGAGGAATTGAAGAGAAGGAGAAAGAAGCGTGAAGAAGATGATTTCATGTGCCGAGGTCATATTCTGAATACTTTGGGGTTAAACGTTTACAATGCTCATCGTACTTATGGAACTGCGAAGGAACTATGGACTGCACTGGAGAACAAATACAAGATTTCTGAGGCCAGTAACAAGAAGTTCCTAATTTGCAACTTTATGGATTGGAAAATGGTTGACAGTAATTATATCATTGCCCAGGTCAGTGATCTTTTGCTTATTGTTAATCATCTTAAAGATGCTGGTATTGATCTTGTAAGTTCATTCATTGTTGGGGTTATTATTTCGTCTCCCCCTTCATGGAATAGTTACAAGAAGAAACTTAAGCATGTTGAAACCGACTATGACTTAGAAGGCTTGCGGCGTCATCTTCGCATTGAAGAAGATGCTCATAAGCGTGAGATTAAGGATAGTCAGCAAACTGAAAATCATTCTAAGATTAATAATGTGCAAGAATTGAAAACTTCTAATTCTTTGAAAGTTCAGAATGATTCTCAGTTTAAGAAGCAAGATCCAAACAAGAATGGTAAGAAGAAGGGCCCTTTCTACTTCTGTAAGAAACCCGGCCATATTGCTCGTGACTGTCGTCAAAAGAAGAAATAAATGAATAAGGAAGCAAATATGGTCGATGATTCTAAACTTGTCATTGTTGTGCAAGAAGCTAATCTTTGTTGCAGATCATGGAAGTGGATGGTGGTACGATACAGGTGCAACCATTCATATATGTAAAGTCCGAAATCTTTACAAGACATATGAGCCTGTTGTCGGAGAAGATGTGATTTCTGCAAATCGTCTTCCTAGTAAAGTACATGGCAAAGGCACTGTTGAACTCAAGTTTAATTCTGGAAAGATTGTTACCCTTACCAATGTATTACATGTCCCAGACATATGTAAAAACCTTGTTTCTGGAGTCCTTGTTAACAAGGTAGGTTTCGAGGTTAAGTTTGGATCTGATAAGTTTGTACTGTCCAAAAACGGAAAGTTTGTTGGACAAGGATATCCTTGTAACGGAATGGTTAAACTTAATTTAATGAATAATGGTTCTGCTTATATTGTTGACTCTATTGATTATGGCATGCTAGACTAGGACATGTGAATTATGGTTCTCTTAGAAATATGAACAAATTAGGATTAATTTCCAATTGCAATTTTGATAATGTTTCCAAGTGTGAAATATGTGTGCAAGCAAAGATAACTAGGATATCCTTTAAGTCTGTTGTAAAAAATTCTTCCTTACTTGAATTAGTGCATAGTGATGTTGGTGATTTGAAAAGTCATGTTACTCGTGGTGGACACAAATATTATGTCACTTTTATTGAGGATAGTACTAGATATGCCTATACTTACTTGATGAAATCTAAGGATGAATTCTTTGATAAATTTAGAATTTACAAAGCCGAAGTAGAAACACAATTAGAACAGAAAATTAAAGTGTTACGTTCTGATCGCGGTGGTGAATATTATCCTATCGAATTTACTTGTATTTTGTCAAGAGCATGGTTTAATACATGAATTTCTTGCACCATATACACCTCAACAAAATGGTATCGCCGAAAAGAAAGAATAGGACTTTGATTGTCATGGCTAATGCTATGCTTATTAGTTCTGGTTTGCATATATAATTATTTGTGGGGTGAAGCCATGTTGTCTGCATGTTATATTTTGAATAGAGTGCCTTTGAAAAGGAAGAATGTTTCCCCTTATGAACTGTGGTTTAAGAGAAAACCTAATTTGAAAAGACTTGAAGCATGGGGTTTCCCAGCGTATGTTAGAAATCCTGATCCTAAAAGACCAAAGCTAGGAAATATGGCTTATAAATGTGCTTTTGTTGGATACTCTCTTAATAGTCACTAGTGGAAAATGAAAGTTAAACCACTGCCAGGACAAGAGGTAATATCGAAAAATACGACTGTGTTTATCAGTTGGAATCTGGAAGTGGTTTTTTCAAAAACGACTGTTTCTCACACAGGTTGAATTTTTTAAGAAAACCACTGGTTTTGTCAGTTAACAAAACTTACTGATACACACAGTGGTTTATATCGATTATATTTTACAAAAAAAAAAGGATTTGATTCAGCTGAAACTAAAGCTAGAATCAACTCAATACTAGATTATGAATCTTACAAATTTAAATTGATAACGACTGTAAAACTTAATCTGCATTAAAATCTGTTTGTTTACAACTTTTACTATCATACCTTTTAAGTTCTAAATCTGAATTTCAACAGTAAGTAAACAATGCTCAAACTATATTCCTTCTACAAACTTAACAAATCTAAAAGCTTGAAAATCTTCCATGCGAGTTAGCAGCTTACAACAAGACTTCACTACTTATACCTTCATTTACCAACAAACTAGCTCAATTCAGGTTCATCACTCTAGCCTTACGCTGCAAATAAAAACCAAGACATCAATTAACAACCACAAAAAGAAAAAGAGATGAGGCATCTACTTGACGCCTTCACCAGCAACACATGCAAATATGCACTAAAATTGAAATTTACATAAAAACAAATGAATTGCATCTACTTTGCATACAATACCAGGAATGAAACAGAGAAGATTATACAAGAATTGCCTACCACAGTTCCAACAAGTGTCTGAAATACTATTGATGTAAAACATGGGCTGCATTAAGTGAGTTCTGAACAAAATTATAGATGAAACTATGGGAATCTAAATATAATTAGCTCACATGCACTCAATTTGATATAAAACATCAAATTTCCTAGCCCTATATGTGTCTAAATGAGCATTAGAAGTCCAGTACAGGATGTGGTTTGAGAGAACAACCCATTAGTAAGCTCAGAATATTTACCTGCGTGAGACCAACTTCAATACCATATCTTGGAAACTCGTGGGAATAAGCTTCACAAGTTACCAAATCACCAGTAATGGTAGCAGAGATATGATCTGGGCAATAATGTCTATGTTGGTGAAACGAACAACAAAACGGTACTTAGGGGTGTTTTACTTGTTCTTGTCCTGGTTAATTAGTCGGATTATGGCACTGCAATTTGTTTTTCCCTATGCATTCATTACAATGAAACAATATCACATCCACACGAAGATATAAGAAATTAAACCAAAAATCAGCATATACCTCTCATTCGCTTGAATTTGAATTGAAACCTCTTGAAGTAAGCCCTGGGTTTCTGTGCTTTGATTCAAGCCTAGACACACCAATTTAATTTATATTAAGTGGAAACTTTCGTGAATACAAAAATAATAATGATAAACAACAACCACATAATTCCATACATCCAAACCAAAACCAAACAGTAATTGGAAATACAAATCAGCAAACCCAAAGAGATATTTATGCTTTAAAACCCTTTCCAAACTTAAAAATGAATGAATACATGCTTAACCACTTACATAATCATAGAATCAAAACATCATAATAACACAGATGAATACCCATTCAAACCATTCCAGAAAAACAATTTATACGATTTATATATGTTAAAATTAGCAAACATCAAAATCTAGTAACCAAATACGCAAACCACTGCTTCTACAATCCTGAAATATAAAAACACCACTAGATCTACAGATATCCGTCTCTTAAGCATACACTTACAGGCATTTACAAATCTATTCACAAATCATATTTTGAAACATACACCTTACCATTGAAACTACTACAGAGAACACAATCATATAAACAAAAAACCACATAACCAATCCACTTCCCCTTTCTTGCTTTAGCCCATATAAAAGTATTCATATGTCTTGAAGTATAAAACATGTTAAAAAAAAATTAGAAATTTTGCAACAAACATAACTTGTTAGAAGTACGAACTTAAGAACCATGTTCACTCACCTTCTTATAGTGAGTGTCCAAATCAATGGCTTCCCTTTGCTCAGGAGTCTGTGCTTTCAAATAACATAGTGTAATGGATAGCATTTGTCTGCCAATCTGCAAAAGCAAAATAATCTCAACATTCCTAACTCATATTAAGAAAAAAATAGTATACACTGCCACGACAACATGGATAATAAATATTCATTCGGGTTGCATTGCCCATTAACCAAAATAAACTAGATGGCTTTGCCTCTTTGCACCACATCTCTCTGCAGAGAATAATTTTTTTACCAGCTCAAGGACTAGCTGCGAACATTACAAGCTTATTCTGATCTGGTATACTAACCTTTCAGGGAGTACCATCGCAGCGAATTTGCAGGCTATCATGGACCTTGATGAAAAAATACAACACGAAAAAAGTTGAAGAATAATCCCTACTAAATGCCCAAATCAAGCTAGCAAACTAAAATAGGATGGAGAAGTCTTTTCTTACCCATGTAATGAGATTATGCTCAATCTAAATGACCCATTAATGTCAATGGATCTTTTGCCGTATTGATGTCCTGTATAACAATCCCATTACACAAATTTCCAAAACTGTAACAAAAAAATGCATCAAAATCACGATTTACTATTGTTTAGATTTGACTCGATACTCACAAATGTCGGCCATCTTCATACGAGTTTTTTTCCTTAAACTTCTACCTATCAAAAAACAAATGAAAGAATAGTGAATATGTCAACCACGAAACAATAGAAAGCGGTGAAGTAAAGATTGCATAACTGATGCATCACAAAAGAAACCAATTCAACACAAAATACCCATTTTTATCAAACCGTAACAACACAAGGTTCCAACACAAGAATCCTAATCTAGTGAAATAAGAAAACCCATATTCATCAAACAGTATATGCATAATATTTCATAAACTAGCTGAAGTAATGATCTTACAAAGAAAAATCACAGATCTAATCCTAGCTTTATCAAACATGAACATGTTTTTAACCTTTTCCTTTTGTTCTCCGTTGATCTACTTCTATAGAAATCACAAAACAAAGCATCTCATTCAAAAGTAAAACACTCAAATTCGACATAAAAAAAAGAACCCAATATAAATTTAAGTTCGAGAATCATGAATTGGTCTTGTTCTTTTATTTACCAACACCAGATTGCTGGCTTTAAAGATGGTGGTGGAGCTTTCTACCTCTTTGGTGCCTGGATAAAAAGAGAATACACAGAATCAATAAAACAAACCTAAGAAAACAAAAAAAATTCAAAAACTGATAATGAATCTGAAAAGTGAATTGAGATGAAATCAAAGCTTTTAGGTTTACAAACATCGATTTTTTTTTCCAGAAATTTCAATTCGAGATGGGTAAGTCAATCGATTGAACTCAAACGACAAATAGAGATGATACTTATCTTTCGATTAAGTTATTGTTGATAAATCTTTATTTTTTGTTGTTATTCTTCATCGTTTCTTTTCAACCGATTGAGAACAAATCTTCAAAAGGTGATGTTGTTATGATAGAGAAAAAGAGAACGAAAACCTAATACTGAACTTCTGATTCACAAGCAACTAATTGTTATGATACAGAAAAAAAAAAGATGAAGCGAAGCGAAAAGTGAATTAGAGAGAGAAGTCAAGGAAGATGCAAATGAGATAAAGAGATAAGATTTGGTTTCTTTTCTCTTTCTGCAGAAAAATCCAACTCTCGCAGTAGTTTTTGAAGTCTTTATTATTTACAAACACACCCCTCCAGAATTACTACTGTTTTAGAAACAGGTTTAAGTTTTACGTGTATTTTTCTAATAAAACCACCGAAGGTCACGACACTATACTTAACTACAGGCATGCAACAGTGGTTTTAGTAAATCCTAGAAAGTGGTTAAAAACCCATTTCCCACTAGTGAGTATTACCTACAGATGTTTAATCCTTGACACTTTTGAGATTATAGAATCTGTAGATGTGGAATTTTTCGAAAGCATGACAAGGACAAGTTCTCATACACTACCCACTGAAAACCCATTGTTACCATATCTAGAATCAATGGAGACTGATAACAATGATGAACCTTCCTGCTCTACACAAAACAATGATATTTTTCCTACTGAAGATATTGAGCCTAGAAAAAGTAAGAGAGGGAGAATAGAGAAAAAGCCTGACCCAGAATTCAAATATTACCTTGTAGAGGGTGATAAGAATGAAATTATTAGGAACTACCATGTATAATATGCATGATGAAGGTGATCCTAAGACCTATGCTGAGGCAATAAGCTCCAGAGATGCTAATTTCAGGAAAGAAAAGCATTCCCATTTAACAAATGGAACTTGGATACACTGTGATTTACCTCCTGGTGCTAAGGCAATAGGATGTAAATGGATATTCAAGAGGAAGTTGAATGCTGATGGTACCATTGATAAATTTAAAGCTAGATTGGTTGCTAAGGGTTACAAACAACAACATGGTATTGATTACTTTGATACATATGCACCTGTTGCACGAATCACATCTATTTGTTGCTTGATTTCACTAGCTTATATTCATAAGCTAGTTGCACATCAAATGGATGTCAAAACCGCTTTTCTAAATGGTGATTTAGAAGAAGAAATATATATGGAACAACCCGAAGGTTTCATATTGCCAGGCCAAGAGAAGAAAGTGTGTAAACCAGTGAAATCTCTTTATGGCTTGAAGCAAGCTCCCATGCAATGGCATGAGAAGTTCGACAAAGTAGCTTTGTCATATGGTTTTGTTGTGAATGATGCTGATAAATGTATCTATAGTAAACAAGAAAAATCTGAGTGCGTGATTCTCTGTTTGTATGTTGATGACATGCTTATTTTGGGTCTGACTTGTCTATTGTGGAACAGACTAAAAAGTTCCTTAGTTCAAACTTTGACATGAAACATCTAGGGGAGGCTGATGTGATATTAGGAATTAAAATCCTAAGAAAGGGAGATTAGTTGGTCTTAACCCAATCTCATTACATTGAGAAATTTCTCAAGAAATATGGTCATTTTGATGAGAAACCAGCACCTAGCCCTCTAGATCCTAGTGTGAAGTTAATAAAGAACACTGATAGAGCTCATTAACAACTTGAGTATTCCAGTATTGTTTGCAGTCTTATGTATGCTATGCATTGCACAAGACCGGACATAGCCCAAGCATTGGGAGTGTTATGTCGTATCTCAAGTAACCCTGGAATTGAACATTGGAAAGCAATTTCAAGAGTATTGGCTTACTTGAAGGGAACCATAAATTATGGTTTACACTTCCAGAGATATCCCGCCATTAGAAGGATACAAAGATGCGAACTGAACAATGTAGAATCCAAATCCAAATCTACCAAAGTGGATGGATATTTAAATTGGGAGGTGCTTTCTTTTGTCTTGGAGTTCCAAGAAGCAAACCTGCATTTCTGATTCAACAATGTTGTCAGAATTGATTGCACTTACAGATGCATATAAGGAGGCAGAAAGGCTTAGAAATTTACTAGTAGAAATCCCATTATGGATGAAGACAACTCCTTCTATTATGATTAACTGTGGCAATCAGGCTACGATCTATAAGGTCTCAAACAAGACTTACAATGGAAAGTCAAGACATGCTAGTCTTAGACATCATATTGTCGACAATTACTCAAAAGGGGAGTAGTTGCGAAGAAACTATATTGAATCGAAAAAGAACTTGGAAGACCCTTTCACAAAGTGTCTACCAAAGGATGTGCATTCAATAAATTGTAAGGAGATGGGACTCAGGTCTGTGAAGAAGTTTGATCACCAATAATGGAAACCCAACTTATGTTATATTTTGAAAAAGATAAACTAAGTTCAATGTGGTACTAACAAGTTATTGCAGTGGTTATGGTACACTAAACTAAAATTTCCAATTGTCCTTCTAGTTTAGTGATTCTGCATGATCTTAGGGATGGATTATAATCCTTAATAAGTCTAACTTTTATCACAAGGTGTCTCGCAGAAACACCTTTGAGACTTACCTATATTAGTATTTGGAAATCAGGCTGTTTCCTATGAGAATAAGACTGTTCTCAGAAAAAGGACACATGAATCCAGGAGAAAGCACACACTAGTGGAAAATGGAAGTAAAACCACTGCCAGGACCAGAAGTAATTTCACTAAAAACGACTGTGTCCATCAGTTGGAATCTAGAAGTGGTTTTTTCCAAAACGATCAAAGCTCCTAACAAAGGTTGATCTATTTAAAAAAACACGCTTTTTCACGATTATCTACAAAAAACGACGGACACAAAAGAGTTTTTATTGTTGATATTTCACAAAAAAACAAAAATAAATTGATTCGGCTGAATCAAAAGCTGATTCAACTGAATCAAAAGTTAAAATCTGGATCACATTTAATAATAATGACTTCAAAACCGGTCACAAAATTAAATTGATAGGACTTTAAAACTCAATTGGTATTGAAAGTGAATTCAGATTACAATTTCAACTAAATACCGCAAGTTCCAAGTCTGAAAAAAATATCTAACACTAAGTTGGAAAACCTTAACCCATGTTCCTATTACAAGCTTTACAAACCATAAAGTTTCAAAACATGAAGGTAGGACTTCACCATCTGTGTCTTCATCTTCTGAAAAGCTAGCTCTAATCAGGTCCATTACTCCAAACAAGAAAAAGAGAGAAACAATCTACTCGATACCAAACAAAGACCTACAACTACACGTACAACTATCCCCTCATAAATTAAAGAAAACATAGAACCGCAACTATTTTGCATATGTAAAATATCTAGTCCGTAACTCATGCAGAAATTGAGATCCTAACCCAAAACATACACAACAAATTAATAGAAGTCATATGAGAAAATCCACTAACTTCACCAATTGAGATTAATTACCCAACAAACTTGCCAGTTGACACTCGTAGAGAGGTTCACAGCTGCATCCATTACCATTTACATGATCAAAGTTTAATTCCACCTGCAAAAATTTCAAACAAAATGAATTCAAAACAATAACAACATAATACTCGTACATTAACAACTCAACATGTGAAGAAAATCAAAACTCAAAGTTGTTCCAGATTTTCTAGGTTGGGCTATTAGAAATTAAAGCAAAACTTTCTCTATTAACACACGAGGAACATTAATCAACCCACGTATCAAGAAATTGACAAGAAAAGACATGTTTTTTTTTAAAAATTTATATCAAGTAATTACGCACAACGATAATCTAAAAAGAAGATGTGAATATGAGAAAACCTTCCCAGGTATGGCAAATCACCAGCTTCATCGGCCACGACTATTATTGAACCTTCCCAAATTCCAAAGTCAAATTCCACGAGATTATATGTCATAATGGGGTATTCCAAGATTATATGACTACCTTCCCAGGTTAGGTGCACGTAATTCCCTCCTCCTATGCTTCCTTCTTGGTCTATATCCATAAACCCTTATGTTTTATCCTTCATCTATGAACTTAGTCCAAGGTCTCACTTCACTACCTCTTCCATATGCTAAAACATCCAAAAAAGATTCATGTTAGGGGATACCTCGCAAGCACAAAACCAAACGCAAAACAAAAAAGAAGGTAGTCAGACCTTACATCCAGTGATGCAAGCAACAAAATCGTCACTCACAGGTGGTTCTCGTTGAATAGAAGAGTGATCCAATAAGTCAAGAAAGTGATCAAAGTCCAAAGAACACAAATAAATGTAGTGAGAAATATTTTTAGAAAAAAAGAACTAACTTGAGCAAAATACAAATTAATTATAAAACATACCACAGAACATTTACCACCGGTATCCATAATCATATACCCACAACAAACCTAACAAGAAGCACCACCACAGGAACAACAACATACAAATAAAATGGCAGAAAACCCCAATTAATCATGCACAATCGTATTCCATTCAAGAAAACCCACAACTTAAAAGGAGGAAAACTGAAAAACCATATTGAAAATTCAATTAAAACCAATCAAATAACACCCAATTTGAAATCCAAATAAGAAAAAATAATGTCAAAATTAAATAAGACCTAATTTGAGAAATTGAAATCATAAGAAGTAATAATGTTTCTATACCTTAGAAGTTGTTGAAGACGTTCATTCAAAACCTTTTTCAATAAAAAACCAACCTGGAAAAAAAACCCAACGTATAATCATAAGAAACCCTAAAACCCAAATCTAAGAATTGAAAAACAGAAATTAGAAAAAACCCATAGTCTACTAACCTCGTGAAAGAGAGAAATCTCTCTAGAACCTTAGATTTCTTCATACTGATTCGGTTTAGAGGAATCTCAAAACTATAGGTGTAGGAATTTGATAGATCTATTTGAATAATAAGAGGAAGTAAAACCATATACTGATTCACAATTGACTTATTGTTATGATTGAGGAAAAAATCGAATGAAACATGAGAGAGCGATTAAGTTGTGAGAGAGAAGAAACGAAAGGCTGTCGAAGGAGTACTGCACATACAGATAGATAAAGATAAGAGAAGAGAGAGGATTATAGAAGTTGCTCTCTCTCACAGACGTTTTTCAAATCCAATAAAATCTATTAGGGAGTTACATATTTTTACAAAAACACCCTATAAGAAAACCACTGTTTCCAAGACAAGTTTTAATAAAACTACTGTGGCTCACAGTACCTATAGTTACATCTGCCCAGTAGCAGTCGTTTTCATGAAGCCCAGAAAGTGGTTAAAAATCTATTTTCCACTAGTGACAGCCTGACAGGGCCATTAATGTGCGAGCTACGGAACATACTAGCTAATTCCTGAAATCAATATGTGTGGAAGTTCCGGCTTTATCACAAGGGGTACTTGGTTCAAGATTAAATTCACCATAAGACCTCGATGAAGCTTTGAATATCTTACACTAACTTGAGGTTCAAACCCAAAAGGTACCTATCATTTATGTATTGGTTTACACGATGATGCTTTGTCTCAACTTAGCTTGAACTACGTTGGCTTGATCCCACTCTGGTACGTAGGCAGTCACTTAGGTGATGCAGCCACTCCAGTATTAAAATTTTATTCCTTATTTTGGTTTTTTGAAAATATGGGGAGAATGTTGGATATTTTTAACAAACCCTTGAATTGTAGGCATTTAAGTTGTTTCTGGGGTTCGAAATTTTCTGTTATAGGGTTTCTATTGTCAGTTAGAAAACCTGAACAGAAATCTCGTTTCACCAATGGACGCATTGAAGGAAGAGACGAGTCTGTTCACTCTGAAAAGATGCCTGTAGAGATGAAGAGTCATCTCCAAAAGGTGTGATTTCCTCTTTAAATAGGAGACTTGTTTTCCATTCAAAACACATCTCAACTCTCTCTGTTTTCTTTCTTGCAAGCATCATCAGAAACAAAACCAGTGTGTTCTTGGTTGGATCAAGGTCGTACAAGCTTTGAATCCAACACTGTTGTGGGGCTTCAAGTATCCTGACGAAGATATTCATTGACCTGTTTGTACTCGCCAATTCAATTGGGAAAGGGTCAAATAATTGTCGAAAAGAATCTTTCATTAGAGCCTTGAACCCTAATACAACATTCTTTTCTTCACCCTGTTTTAGTGTCAATTTTCCAACACAACTTTGGTGAAACCTGCAATCTCTTCCTTTTCTGGAGTGAAGCTAGGGTCCCCATCTTTATACTGGTTGGTTTCCAAAAAAAATGGGGTCTTTGAATGTACCGAGAGAATTTATATGAAAATGCTAGCATTTTTATAGAAAGGGGGCCGTTGTCCATAGGTATGGTACAACTTGTAACTACTGGAATCCAGTAGCACACCCCCAAGTATGAAACGAAACAGATCTAAGACATGATAAATGTTTTGGATAAGAAATTCTGTATTGATTAACCACTCAAAGTAGTGAAAATACAAGTTCTTGAATACAAGGAAACCCTAATCTCAAACCCTAAGCAAAACTATCCCCTTTCCAAAAAATCCGCCCTCTATACATTGCCCAAAGGCCTCTATTTATAGACCAACCACTCCCAATGGTGTACAACTCATTTTTACGTCGTAAGGTTCTCGTGGAGGTGCTTTATACTTCGCCCGGATCGTTTTCCATAAAGTTTTCCCCTTTCTTTCGCCGATAACTTAAGGAGTTTGTCGGGACAGCTGTCTCTTTTCTTGTTCCATAATTTACTGAAGTTATCTTTCCAGCCAACTAACCTTACTTCACCTATCTTTATTTCTTGATTGGTATCTTGTCGGGCACTCCAATTGATCCTTTGCAGTTTAGATTCTTCTAGTGAGTTACTTCTCCTTAAGATGCTATTTCGCGCACGAATTTTCATTTCGTCGGTCAGTTAATAATGACGAACCTGACTTGATTTGACAAGTCACTAACGAGGATCCCCGGGGAATGATACAAGATCTTTCGGCAGGATTCCCCAGGAGTAACTCGTGTCTTCTCCTGCGACCACGTGGTGAACGTTTTTTTGTATCTACATTTTGCCTTTTCTTATTCTACTTTAACGAGGTGAGAGTGGAATAAGAACCGTCTGAAGTTGCCTAACCTCCATATCTCCCGTTTCATGCTCTCCACGTGGTCTCTTCCCTCGTGCAACCGTTGATTACCGGTCCATATCCTTCGATCATGGGTAGTCTGGTTTGACCATTTATCTCTATATAAATACTCCCCTGCTTTTGGATTTTTGTCTTTTAACCTTTTCTTCTTCTCTCTCTTTTACTACCCTCTGTAAACTTAGAACTTACTTTATTCTTCTTCAATGGCTCCCAAAAAAATCCCTAATCCTACCACATCTAGGACTTATGAGGAATTCAAAGTCGACTTCGAGAAGATGGGTTTTTCTCTGTCCCCAGCGATTGATTCTACTGTTTCCCCTCCAGTTACGGCAACCAAATCCATGGAATTGAATTATAGATGGATTCAAGAAGAGACCTGGACTTCTGCGAGGATGTTAATCACTGTCGGTCAGTTAAGGGCTGGTCTTTCTTTTCCCTTGTACGATCCAAAAAACCCTTTCTTTTATGAGATTCTGGCGAAATTTCAACGTGGCGTTTACTAGCTGAGTGGGAACGCGATTCATCTTTCCAACGAATTCGTTAGAAGATCCAATGGTGGTCCTTCCCAGATTCCATTCTTGGTGCAAGACTTTAATCCTGCGGATTATAACATTAACTCCTTCTCCGTGAATTATACTGATAAAGCTATGGCCACGAGGAGCTATAAAGAATGGGGCGTCAAGCTTTCTCGCAATCCTTTGGATGACTCGACCAAGGTCCTTCTCCTGGATGTTGATCCTACTGGTACGACGCGAAACAGATATCTTCATTTTTCAAGTGACGAGGACTGGATGATGTTCCCCTTAGTAGCTGGTCCTCTGGTGTGGGGTTTTGATGAGGATGGTAACGCCCAGATCGGTCCTCTCCCAGAGCATGCCTATCTCTCGGAATACGAACCGGGTAGGCTTCGCTGGCCTGAAATGCCTGACGAGGTTAGTTTACTTCTGCTTTGGTTTCCCTGCCCCTTGTTTGCATTATTTCCTAACGTCCTTATTTTTGTCCTAGTATCCGCTTCCTCCTCCTGGTTTATTTAAGGATCGTATTAGGAAACCAAACCAAGCACATGTTTGCATTTCGTGGCTTCTCCTTTGATCATCATTGTGCCAATTTCTCATCTTTTCACTTCGCAGGAGAATGAGCCTCAAGCCACGGCAGGCCCTGCTAAAAATTTGAGGAAACGCAAACATCTTGTGATTCCTTCTGCCACCGCCCAGGTACCTTTTTTTTTCTTTGTTTTGATTCCTTCTTCTCGTACCATTTCCTGACTTCGTGAATTTTAGGGTGATTCTTCCGTATTTCCTCCTATTCAAGAGTCCCAACATCGTCATCACCAAGCCCTTAATATGAACCTTTTGACTCAAGTCAATCCTTCTAAATCGGCTCCTCTCCAACCTGATTTTTCTTACCAGCAACCTATACTTTCTCACGATGTTATTCCATGGAAAACTTCTCCAGGTGCTTCTTCGACCGAGCCTCCCTTAGATAAAGGTAAACAGAGGGCTCACGAAGTGGAAGATCCTGCGTACATTCCTGACATGGAGTTCCTGAGGCAGATTTTCATTTCAACTCGTGAAAATCCCTCCCTAAGATATGCTTCTACTGAGTCTTTGGCTTCTTTCAGCTCTGACACTTTCTTGGCGGAAGACCAATCTTTTATCGTGAATGCTTCCCTGAACCTCTCCTTGCAGCAGCATGCCGCTATAATGGGCTTGGTCAGTTTAACATGTCAAGTCCAAGTCTCCCATCTTCTATCATCATAAGCCTTTGTGGAATTTTAAAATATGCCTTTGCCCTTTTAGGAACACAATCACAATATAGCCCATCTTGTGGAACTTCGGATGTGTCGGGAGCAATTGGAGAAGTCAAGTTCTCGCATCTTCCAACTCGAGGAGCAGCTCGCAGAAGAGATAAAAATCTAGTGTAACCAGGAGAAGCAAATCAGCGAGCTTCGTAGTAAGTTCTATTATTTCAAGAGTAATACGTCTGTTCTCCCATTTGATTTGTATCTTCCTTTGTTCTCTTAGGATCGGAACAAGGGCTTAAGGATCAGATTTCTCTTCTATCTCGCGAGAAGGACTATCTCTCTGGGAAGGTATCTACTCTTCAAGAGTACGTTCAATATTTGAATGAAGATTTCGATACCATGGAAAAGGATGCAGCCACGATCGCGAAGTGAATTCGCAGAAATGCTCAAGATGATAAGGTTAAACTGTTTAATGATTTCTGTGATTCTCGCGGCATTCCTCGTGTACCCCTAGAGCTTGAAGTATTTTCTGATGACAAACCTGAACCTGCTGTTAATGAGCCGGCTTCTACCGATGAGGATACCGAAACAGATGAGGATCTCCACTTAAAAGGCAAGGCTCCTTGAATTCACGAGACTGGCAATGTTGGGTAATTCCCCTTACTAGTGTTGTAACTTTTCTAACTTTATTTCATCTTGGCGCTCCCAAGCTTGGGGGGCAGGATATTTTCTTTGTAAATAATGTAATTGCCTTTGCTTCATGCCTCCATTGTGTTATTGTAGATAATGATATTGTCCTTACTTTGTTTGCCTTATGTGTCAAGTATATACTTGAGAAATGCTGAGTATTGCGAGGATAATGTTTAATAAGAACACAAAATATAAAAGTATATACTTGCCTCTTGTTCTTGTTGAGCATTGGCCGATCAAGACGAATTCGTATATAATTTTACCCTTACAATGAGACCGGTTGCGAAGTGTTATGCGTAAAGTTTTGATGCTCTGATTTTCTCATTGCTCTACGAGGTCTTATTGTACCTCCTAGTTAAGGTCTTATTGCGCCTCATCCTTTTTGAAGGATCTTAATTCGACGAAGTCTCGGGCGCTTATTATTCTTTCAAATAATAATCCCTCGACCTCGTCTTAACGTTTGTTTTGAGCCTTATTTCGCAACAGTGCGACAGGCCTAAATATTCCCGTGAATGTTAGCCCAATGACATTGTCGTCTTTTGGTCACTAAGCTCCCTAATCTAGAGGGTGTCATCCCTTTATATTCCCCCTGATTTCCCCTTCAAGGAGGTTAACCCTAACATGCATGTTGGTCTCCTCCCATCCATTTATTACGACATTCAGTTGTTTTCATGACTTCTTATCCCTTTCGCCGATATGGCTTGAGGTTACAAAGTCACACCCTAAGTGAGGTTTCTTTGGGATCGAGTGCATCGTAGCCAATACTTGACATACGTACATGGCCGGTAACGCTCCAGACGTCCGAGGCACCCGAAGCTCAACCGAATACGTCGGCGCCTTGGTCATACTTCTGCACTCCTTACCGAAGGCCATCATAAAAGGGACCCTCAGCGGATAGGTCTTATCATTGCCCTTAACTTTCTCTCTGAGAGTTGTTCACGACATTCGTTAGGTCTTTCCTCTTGCATTTTCATGCGAACTAGGGTGCATGCCGTGGATTCTCAGCCTTCCTAGGCGAAGGTTTAAGTTTCCCTAGAAACCATGTATTTTGTGGGTCTTATTTGCCTCCTAATCTGAGGTCTTACTTGCCTGTTTCGTATGTCTTATCTCGCCCATATGTAAATCAAACATGAAAGATATTTTATTAATAATCTTTGTTTAACTATAAATTTTCTTTCGACATTAAAATTTGATCTATGGATAATACTTCTTGATATACATAGGGTTCCAAGGTTGATCCAACTTTCGGTCTTGCCTTTCGATCTCGCCGTATATTATCTTCCCTTCCGTGTCTGTGCCTTTCCCTTTGCAGTCTGCCAATTCGTACGCCCCGTTTCCAACTACCCTCTTCACGATGTATGAGCCTTCCCACGTAGGTTCTTGTTTCCCTCCTGATCCCTTTTGGTATGGTGGAATCTCTCGCAATACCAGTTCTCCAGGCATAAAACTTCACACTCTTACTTTCTTGTTGTATTCTCTCGACAATCTTTGATGGTAATTCGTCATATGTTGTAATGTATTCTCTGTTCTCTTCGAGATCGTCTAATATTGCGAGAATTAAGTTGGAGTTTAGCCCCTTTTCCCATGCCTCTCTCCTAGTCGTTGGGAGAATGACTTCAGCGGGCAAAACTGCCTCTGCTCCGTATGTCAAACAAAAGGGTGACATTCCCGTGGCATCTCGCCTGGTGGTTCTGTATGACCATAACACGTTTGGGATATGATCACACCATCCTTTATGGTGACCTTCCAACTTTTTCTTCAAGGTGGATGCTAACGTCTTATTCATAGCTTCCGCCTGCCCATTTGTCTGGGGGTATAACAGAGTCGACTTCCCATATTGAATTTTAAACGCGTTGAATAGCATTCTCACATTTTCCCCTTCGAATTGCTTTCCGTTTTCCGAAACTATTAGGACCGGTATCCGAATCTACATATGATGTGATCGAGAATGAAATCATATACATCACCATATCGCGTGTGTTGTAGAGGTTTAGCTTCGACCCATTTTGTGAAATAATCTATGGCTACTATCAGATATCTCCTCTGTTTAGTCCCTGTTACAAATGGTCCCACGATGTCCATTCCCTACATGGCGAAAGTCCACACACTCAATACGGAGTTTAGGCTTGTGGATGGTGCATGTATCCTTTTCCCAAATCTATGGCATGCTTCACACCTCGTGAAAATGCCTTTCGCGTCTTTGTGCATATATGGCCAAAAATACCCCTATGTTCTAGTCTTGAGAGCGAGGGATCTGGTTCCGCTGTCATTACCAGCGTCCCTAGAGTGAATTGACTTCATAATTTCTATTCCTTCTTTCTGCGACAAGCGTCTCATCAACGGGCCCAAATACGATCTTCTGTATAGGATTCCTTATCGTACCTCGTAATTTGTAGATTTGCTTTTAATTTTATTCGCCTCTTGTCTATCTCGTGGAAGGTCTCCTCTC
This sequence comes from Papaver armeniacum, assembly GCA_023531295.1. Taxonomy (NCBI): domain Eukaryota; kingdom Viridiplantae; phylum Streptophyta; class Magnoliopsida; order Ranunculales; family Papaveraceae; genus Papaver; species Papaver armeniacum. Next base: position 41,696 of record JAJJWW010019168.1, on the reverse strand, counting down.
ATCAAATAGTTATAGATAGGTGCCCGCCAGTCATCATCACTCATTTCTGTATCTCCTTCTTCAATGATCATTACTTTGGGCTCCTTTTCTTCTCTGCTTACTAATGGTTGGATTAATCGCTCAATCCGGATATGCTCAATTTTTGGATCCTCAATCATTGAAGCTTTAAAGGCGAGGGCATCCGCATGTCTGTTATTGTCTCTGCCTATGTTTCTCCAAATGATGCTTCGTATCTTTGCAGAGTATTCCTTTACAAGTTGCAAGTATTTTTGTATCACTGGGTCGACCGCATTATACCTTCCTTCAATCTGACGAATTACCAATTACGAATCACTAGTAATTCTCACCTCGTCTAATCCCATTTATATCGCAATCCTTAAAGCCTGTATTACTACTTCATACTCAGTTTCGTTATTAGTTGCTTTATATTCCAATCGAAAGCAAAATACCACTCTGATCCCTGTGGGCGAAGTGAATACTATTCACATGCCTCCTCCAAAGCTATTTGAAGATCCGTCAACGAATATCTTCCATCTTCTGGGGTTACACTCCTGCAGTAGATCTTTAGGATCTGGCCGGCTTTCGTCAATATCTATCATTTCTTCTATTCCCTCGTTTTCCTCCGAAGGAAATTCAGCAAGGAATTCCGCGATTATATGTGACTTTGTTGAGGTCTGCACTTCGTATTTTAAGCCAAACTGGTCAATTTGGGTATTCCATCTTTCAACCCTTCCCACTCTCTTTGAGTTCTTCAAGACAGACTCTATGGGAATTCTTGTTAGAACCTTGATTTTATGAGTTTGGAAATAAGTCCGTAGCTTTTGTGATGCGTATACCAATGCCAATATCAACTTTTCGATCTTCGGGTAATTTCTCTCAGCAGAGTTGAAAGTTTTGCTGATGTAAAAAATGGGATTTTCCACCCCCTCATCGGTGCGAAGTAAAACCGTACTAAGAGCATTTTGTGTTACCGCGAGACAGATCAGCAACTCCTCTCTTGGTTTTGGTTTCTACAAGATTGACAGTTTGATAAGGTGTTCCTTGATGCCTTTCAATGCTTCTTCGCACTCCCGCGTCCATGCAAACTTTTCCCCCTTCTTTAAGATGTCAAATAAGTGTTTGCATTTGTCTGATGATCTCGAGATAAACCTTCCTAACGCGGCCAATTGTCCATTCAGTTTATGCACATCTTTTACGGTGGTTGGGGATGGCATCTCCAATATGGCCTGCACTTTAACCAGATCCACCTATATACCTTTTCGGGAAACGATATGGCCCAAAAATTTTGCTGACTCAACTCCAAAAATGTATTTTATCGGATTTATCTTCATTTTATATTCTCTCATTTGCTCGAAGATCTCTCTCAAATCTTCTACATGATCTCCAGAATCCTTTGTTTTTACCAGCATATCATCTACGTAAACCTCCAGTTTTGTATGTACCCATTTCAAGAAAATTTTCTCCACCATTCGTTGATAAGTTTCCCCTGCGTTTTTTAGTCCGAACGGCATTCTCGTATAACAGTACAACCCTCTGGGAGCGAATAAAGCGGTGTTCTCTTGATCTTCCTCAGCTAACGGTATTTGATTGTATCCACAATATCCGTCCATGGACGACAGCCTTTTATACCCAGCCGTCGATTCTACCATCTGTGGGATATTTGGTAGAGGAAAGTTGTCTTTGGGACACGCAGTATTCAGGTCACTAAAGTCGATACATATTCTTATACCATTGTTCTTTTTGGGCACTATTACCATGTTCGCGATCCACTCTGGGTACTTTGCCTGCCTTATGATTCCCGAATCCATCATCTTTTGAAGTTCTTTGTCGATTTGCTCGTGATAAGTCGTTGCAATCTTCCTTATTCTCTGTCTTACTGTTTTGATCGCCGGATCTAGATCCAATTTGTGACATGCTACTCGTGGATCAATTCCTGGCATCTCATCCATGCTCCATGCAAACACATCGCAGTATTCTCTTAACAACTCAATCAGCCTTGCCTCTTCTTCCTTTTCCATTTTCATCCCAATTTTTTTAATTTTGGGTTCATCGTCATTCCCTAAGTTTATATCCTTCGTTGGTTCTACGCCCGCGAAAGTCAAGATTGGTTCACCCAGTGCAGTCAGTTCCTTCACTGGTTTCACCGCTTCACCTTCTTTCTCTGGAATCTCGCTGGGTATCGCCCATCCTTCTTTTGTCTTCGCCATGTATACCATTAGTTCTTTTCCCTTCTTTGACTCCAGCAGACTCTTCCTTCGCTTTTTCTTCCTTTTCCATCTTTCCTCATAATTCCCAATATCCTTCTCGCTGCAGTCCTTCGCGTCTCCCGAATTTCCTTTTATCTCGCCAATTCCGCTCGGCATTGGGAATCGTATAGCCTAATGATATGTTGATGCAACTCCTCTTATCCCATGTATCCATGGTCGGCCTATGAGAGTGTTATATGGCGACTCCACGTCTACCACACAGACATTAACCTCCGTCTCTAGTTCTCCCGCGAAGATCTTCACGCATGTTTCGCCCTTTGTATGGCTCCTATATATGGTAATCATGTTGCGGTGGTGATGGTATCCCCTGGTCCTCCACGTAGTGTGCGAGTTTCCCTTGTTCCATGAGACGAAGTATGGTCCTCCGGACATTCCTGCAATTGTTCATATGGTGACCGTGAAAGCGATGATATCGGCAAAACTCATGGCTTCTCTTCCCCGGTTGTGGCTCCTTTCCCAAGTTTGGTGATGCTTGGATTTCTTCAGTCAATACTACCTCCTCCCATACTCTTTCTACAATTGTATTGAGTCTCGGGAGTTTCAACTCAGTCCACACTAACATGTTCGATCCTTGCTTTGTTGTCTTTGTATTCTTCGCCTGATAACATCTCGCCTTATCACCTCGTGGCCTTTGATTTCTTTGTTGTGAGTCTCCTTGCCTTGGGTTTTTATCATCCCACCTTAGTTCTCCATCTGGTGTTATTTCCAATTCTGCATGAGCCAGAGCGGTTGACACGTCCTCCTTCATCCGTTGTGCTTTCATATCCCTTTGTGAGCTCCCCATTTCTATTCTCATACCTCGCATCTCACGTAAGATCTCTTGATCTAAAGTTCTTCCTCTTACTTCGTAAATGCTTCCTTCTCTCTTATTACGTTTGCTTTCGTCCTCGCGCCTCCTTCCGTCTTCGTATTTTTGCCTTTGATTTTCACATCTCGCCTCCACTAGTAGTCTCCTCAGGTCTCTTTCCAAATCATATCCTTCCCGCAGCCTCCTTCTCTGCGTTCTTCTTTCTTTATTTTGTCCATCTTCTTCCTCGTAATCTTTACGAGGATCCTTCCCTCGATGCGGGATCCTCTTTTGGGACGAAACTGTTATCGCTTCCGAACGTGTACCCCCTTCTTGCGAGTTCCCAACCTCCATCTTATCTTTGCGTTCGTACTTTTGTTGTGTCACCTGGCCGCCTCGCTTCGCCGTTCCAGCTTGCTTCTCCGATTGGTATCTTACTCGCCTTTTATCCCGACAAGGCGTCTTACTCGGTTCGTCCAACGTCATGTTCTGTTCAACAACATCCTTTCTCATTTTTTCTCGGATCGATCTCTTTTCCGTGATACCCCCGGCTTTCATGATTCGAACAGGTTCCTCCGTAAATTCAGTTTCTTCACCTGTCTTGTTCTTCCGTTGGTTTATAATGCCTTTTCTATCTACAACGGATGCCTTTTCTTTCATTTCTTCTCTTCAAGCTTCCAACCGTTTGCTCCTTCTTACTACTGTCAAGGGTTTCGTTCGTCCTGCTCTTCTTGACATCATTCGATCCTTATTTGGTACCTACAAACCAATTATCCATCTGCCGCCTCACCAATATTCTCTTTCAGATCTCAGACCCTAGACGTGAACAAGCGCAAAGTCTATGAAACTCTATCGTGTAAAACAACTCGCCTAGATATCAAGCTATTACGATTTTAAAATGATTTCAACTTTTCTCAAACTCTTAGATGAGGATAAATCCCCAATCTAAGTTCCCTGTTTTTGGACGCCAAAATGTAACTACTGGAAATCCAGTAGCACCCCCAAGTATGAAACGGAATAGATCTAAGACATGATAAATGTTTGGATAAGAAATTCTTTATTGATTAACCACTAAAAGTAGTGTAAATACAAGTTCTTGAATACAAGGAAACCCTAATCTCAAGCCCTAAGCAAAACTATCCCCTCTCCAAAAAATCCGCCCTCTATACATTTCCCAAAGGCCTCTATTTATAGACCAACCACTCCCAATGGTGTACAACTCATTTTACTTCGTCAGGTTCTCGTGGAGGTGCTTTATACTTCGCCTGGATTGTTTTCCATAAAGTTTTCCCCTTTCTTTCGCCGACAACTTAGGGAGTTTGTCGGGACAGCTGTCTCTTTCCTTGTTCCATAATTTACTGACTTCGCAAGTTATCTTTCCAGCCAAGTAACCTTAATTACTTCACTTATCTTTATTTCTTGATTGGTATCTTGTCGGGTACTCCAATTGATTCTTCGCAGTTTAGATTCTTCTAGTGAGTTACTTCGCCTTAAGATGCTATTTCGCACACGGATTTTCATTTCCTCGGTCGGTTAATAATGACGACCCTGACTTGATTTGACAAGTCACTGACGAGGATCTCCGGGGAATGATACAAGATCTTTCAGCAGGATTCCCCAGGAGTAACTCGTGTCTTCTCCTGCGACCACGTGGTGAACGTTTTTGGTATCTACACAGCTTGTAGAAAGCAAGCCTTAAATATGCATTAAAAATCAAAGGTTGCATGATTTATAAGGGCTGATACCAGCTCTACTAAGGGCTGATACCAGTCCATATAGGACAAAAAGATCCTGACGATTCTAGCCATTGGATCGATAGACTGGTATCAACCCCTAGTAGAGCTGGTATCAGCCCTTATAAATCATGAAAGGCTGGGACAGTAACATCAACAAAGAAAATTCAACCCTATGAAGGTTCATAGTGACATCAGCAGTTAAATTTCACTCATAAAGCAAACAAATGAAAATTCTCAAACAAAATAGAACTTGAAACCTTTTTTATTCTCATTGAAATAAAAACTATAAATAAATAAAATTAAAACATACTCCCTTTGTTTCAAGAAAAGTGATATATATATATATATATATATATATAAATATATATTTAATCTAGAGAAGAGAAAAAGTGAAAGGATCATTTTTCATGTAAGGGAGTGGCGCAGATTGTAGAGAAAGAGGTAAACACAATCCTTTTGTATACAAATCTCAGAGTCGATTCCAATAGACAGAAGGAAGGACTTGGTTGGAGAAAATGTAGTTAAAGACGGCAATTCCAAGATTTCTGATGCAGCCGGTAAAAACGAGACAACTATTGCTGGAAGCAATGACTTTTTTGTCAAGATGAGAACCAATAACTCTTTTAAATTGTTGAGTAATGATAGAGGGATTATTGAAGATGGTGAAGAGGATAGTGAAGAGTTATCAGATGTGGATTCTAACAAAATGCGCCCAACGTGGCTAAAGAAGGCAAAGTTGGCAAGAAAATAGGAAAAAACTTACAATGCCCAAATGGAATCGCAATGACCCTAATAGGGGGAGCAACGGCAAAGGTCAAAGATCCGCTGCTAGAAAGCACAAATAATTTGGTGCATAAGCAACTTTGCTTGTTTTTAGTTTTCTGTTTGCATTTGTAGGGGTGTGGACTTTTGCCATCCCTTTGGTCTGTTTTTTTATTTTTGTTGTTTTTGGTGTTGGCTCTGTCCTTACCTCTAGACCCTAGTTAGCAATTCGGGGTACGGGTAGTAGTTCGGGACGGCATACGTACGGGAACTATACGGATTCAGATAGGTCGGATTCGGTCAAGAATCCAGTTAACGGTTTGTTGTTCTAACAGTAGTTCGCAACGGCATATGTACGTGCATATTCGTTTTATAAATGTGAGTTCGGCACTTAAAATTCAGCTTACATACATGATAAATTGATAAGTATTATGACCTTATTACGAGACTAATTTTATTTGTATATGATTTAAAGATGGAAAAAAATAATTTAGCGTGAGTATCTAATAAGAAGTAAACAATTTAATCGCATAAATGTATTACAAAGCGAGTTTATAGACTTTCAAACAAAAAATAACACATAAAACACTAGTTAAACAACTACCAATAGAAAATTTTAACTGGATAATTGTATTTAAATATAATGTATATACAAAATCAAACAAAAACCAATCAACAAAACTCTGGTCAGAGAGTTACTTATGGGAGAGCGAGATTGGGCGTTCGAATCTAGTTCGAAAGTATCATTCGGATTTGGTCAGTTCGGATACGTTCGTGAAATTCGTGAGGTCCATATAATCCGGGAACTAGCTTCGGAGTTCAAATAGTTGTGAAATATTATTCGGATTCGGTCTAACTAGGCTCTAGACTCGCTTAGGTGTTTTCTTTTTGTTCTCTTTTTCACCTTTTACAAATTAAATTTTAACCTTTAAAAAAAAAATTAACCTTTTAAAAAAATAAAAATGGGGAGGTAGCATTAAAATGAAAGTGGACTTGAACCCTGGCTAGATGAAATACACCTCTCATCCAAAGCCCATTAGAAATCATTTCCTCAAGTCTTGTTCCTTTCTTCTCAGTTCTCAGTGCCACCTTCACTCTTCAAAAATCCTCTTATGTCAACAGCTCTTTCAATGTTTTTCTTTGGCATGAAGAGGATGGCTCAGAGATGATTCATTTGTTGATCAAATTAGTTGGCTTATGCTGATTCTTATATCCTACTTATTGATTGTTAATTCAGATGTATGAATTTAGGGTTTTCCTGAATCGCGCTTGAGTCAGTTGATCTTACACGAGGTACGAAATTAGGTTTGACTGATTAGAATTTTCATGATGAACAACAATAGATTTCAGTTCTTCGAGTGGAGTGGGTTTTCTGAATTGGGTTTATTAAATTTTGTTGAAATCTAATTTATTTGTTTTTCTTTGTGCTTTTGATTAGGTGCTGAAGTGCAGATTTTAGTTCTTGGAGTTCACTAATTCAGTAATTCTAGATGGTTGTTGATAATGTACATTCAAGGTTTGTCATTCTGTGTTTTTGCATTCCAGTCAAGTCAAGGGATGTGTGAATATGTGATGTCTAAATTACAAGATTCAAGTTGTTGTCATTTACTTTCCCTTCGTATCATAGTATATCCGGATAGGAGTTTATGTTGAAATTAAGGTGGAGCTGATTAAACTTGTTGAAATTCTAGAAATAGTCTATGTTGTCCTGTACAGAATCTTTGCAGCAGAACACATGTCTTTGCATACATCTTTTCTTGCTGATGAGTATGCAAACTTGCTTACATGACAAAAACAAGAGAGATTAGAAGTGCATCTTATGAACTAAGTAAAACTCCTAGAATGTAACAGGGTATATGCAGTTCAGCTCAATCATCTTTTTTTTTTTTCCTTTTTTCTTTCTAGGAGTGTTTTAATGCTAAATGTTACCTTGCTTGTTATCGACCATGGTAAGATAACGTAGACAAGGCGGGTTTAAAAATGCAAAGCCTTGAGACTTTTTAATGGCCCATCACAGGTTCTTGCTAGTATAGGATGACAAATCAAAACTGTAACTACAGCAATACATGCACAAACACTATCAAGTAGTAAAAAACAGCAACATGATCACTCTTCTTAGGCTTTGTTGCTTACCTACTAATACATTTATCCCCTAAGAGTCTGGAAGTTATCTTTAAGCTCTTGTGTTGTTGCTTACCTACTAATGAAATTCCTCGACTGGTAGCGGCAATTTATATTAACAATACTGCAACAATGTTGTAATTGACATGCTTTGGACACGTATAAAATTTAATGGGTATCACAGATTATTCCTTTTATCCTATAATTTTTTGATGTTGTGTTATTTCTCTTGGTAATGCACTTTACATAGCAAACAATGATATATTGTCCGGTGAATAGGATGCACAATACATATCTTGAACACACCTGAATCATTAGCTTTTACTCGAGACGGAGTAACATGATTGGAGCTCCTTGTTGTGGCTGAAGAGTTAAAATTGTAATTAGAACCATGTGCATACACTTGAGGTAGCTCAACGGAAAGGTTTTGTAGAATCAGCGTCGACGTCATTTAACAGTTTGAGTTAGTTAGCAAACATGGTGTCTGATAGCTGAACTTAGTTGGTGTTTCTTTCTCTTTTTTTGCTGATCTTTTACGAGAATGCAAATGGGTTGTGGTCTAGTTCAGTTGTTGGATATAACGGTGCAAAATGATCACCGTGGAAAAGGAGCAAAGTGAGGGTTAGATGGTGGTCTTCGTTTTTAATGAGTGTCTTGTGTGTGTTTCTTTTTTTTTTTGTTTGCTGTTGTTTACCCTTCCACCCTTATTTTGGTGACTCGCTTGTCTTATCAGGATTTGGGACTTGTATTACAGTCGTTAAAATCAGTTGTTTTTGTTTATTCTATTGTGCTCGACTATTTTTAGTGTTTAATATTGTAAGTTTCAAGTCCGTTTATTGGGGATCGTTCCTTCAGGGCATTTTCCATACTTGTGCCTTATCTATGCTTAATTCAGAGTTAGATCATTGAGTTTTAGAACCAAGTGAACCGAGTCGCAACAATAACAGTCAATCAGTGAGTCAGAATGGTTGATCTGTTATGCACTAGTTTATGCTAGAATTGAGAGAGCACACTGGATTTTGAGCATTTGGTTTTTGTAGTTGATGGATTATGTGAAATGGCATGGATGAAGTTTATGTCACTATGAAGTTAAACTGAATAGATTTTTTTTTTTTTACATTTTCAAATTTGTTTATTGAGGTTTATATTCTTCAATTGATTTTCTATTTAAGGTGATTTCGGACAATATTAAGGCGGTGGAGGTATGTGTGGTGGTGCTTGGGTGAAGAAGGAAGTAAAGAAAGCATTGAACCGAAGAAGGTAAGCTCAATGCCTTCATATCATTTTGTATTTTTGGTTTCCTCCCTGTCAAGTGTGGGGAAGTTTCTAATTAGAGGATTTTAGAACTCATGTTGAAATTGTAATGGAGGATCCCATCCAAGCTACCACAGTTGACTATCTGCAGTTATAATAGTTTTCAAATATCTGTGACCAAGGTGTAGATATTAGAAAAGCTTAAGTATTAGATGTCCTTAGTTCCCAGGCTACTACAGTTGAATTACAGAAGAATAAACAAAGACAACTGAATAAACATACACGGCTTTGAATAAACAAAAGTACCAGTACTGCGTTCAGCTTAAGTGTCTTGATAAAACCATATTCGACTCTACTCTTGCGATCTGTACAGAAATTCAGTCAAGTCAGCAGGGATTAGGAACAGCCGTAAGTGCCATAAGCATACTCCACAGTATTTACCCTCTCCCTTTGTAACCAAAGCATTAAAAATAGCCATCTCATTAATATGTTGAAGTTAAAATAGATCAATTGTTCCATGCCAAAACCAACTGTTGTTTTTTGTGAGGCTTTCTGATTTTTGAGTTGAGGCCTATGTATAAGTTGTTAATAGTACGCGGCAATTCTGCATTGGTACAACTAAGAATAGAAGAAGCAGTTAATCAAAATAACCTTGTCAATAATTGTCAACAAAGGTTTCGTGGTGTAGTTGGTTATCACGTCAGTCTAACACACTGAAGGTCTCCAGTTCAAACCTGGGCGAAGCCATTATCTTGGTACTATGTTTTGCTAGCAAGGACTCTCTAGACAGACGTAAGTTGGTGGGCTCTTTCAGGTGTTCAGTTTCATGAATCAATTTTAAAACTAGAAGTGATTATACATCATGAAAAAGGTGAATGAACGTGCCTTCCAGAAAAAATTGGGTCTTCTTGAGGCACTAAAGTTGTTGGTAGAATTAAAATTCCTTTATGGGATTCCTTACAAGGGTCATTTCAAAAAGCCGTGTAAGCTGATTTGTTATCTGGTCTGGTGACAACGACCCCAGTGAAGTTATTCAACTGGGGAAGATGGACGCATCTGATCCTAAAGACTTCTGCAAGTTTATATGACTGTTTACAAAGGTTATAAAGCCGAATAAATCAAGTTTTCGCAAGTTGTTGGCTCGGTGTCTGGCTCTACTTTGTACACCTTTTGTCGACCTATAGTTATAATTTGTATGTTTGATCTTTTGGTACCTTTCTTGTCATAGTTACTTAAATGGTTCTATGTATCTGATCTCTTGTAGTGTTTTTTCCTCCGAGTTTGCTCTAACCAAGGTGTAGATATTAGAAAATTCTGTAAGTATTAGATGCCCTTAGTTCGCAGGCTGCTACAGTTGAATTATCTGCATGTGTGTTTGAACTTAAATTTTTTTAGGAGGGGAATTTATCGCATCTATACTTGGCTACTTGTGGCATGTCTTGTTTCTAGAGTTCTGTAATTTATCCTATGTTGCTGTTACTTTGTGCCATAGCAGGTGTGACTTCTCCTGCAGTCATGAGAAGAATTTTGTGAATTTTCATGTCAATCCAGATTTTCTGTACAGTAATCGACTAAAGAATGGTTCTTATTCCACCAAGTTACAAGTGGCACTTCCGAGTGAGCACATAAACAAAATTTACACCTCTAAAAGAAAACATTAAAATTAAAAACTAAACAATTACTCCACTTTTCTCCGTTTAACACTGCAACGTCGTTCCTGTTCTTCAAGCATATCGTGTCTACAAAGAGGACAATTCGTCTTTCTATCCCTCCACTTCCGATTACATCTTGAATGTGTCTGAATCTTGGAGACAAATCGAACAAACATCTCCACCATCTAAAACCACAACTTTTTTGGCATTGAGGTGATTATCAATATCTTCTTCAACTTTTCTTTTAATAACCTTACGGGCTTTTACATCAGATGTTGGTGGATAATCGATGCTTCTGAAAAGTGATCTTTTTAACGCTGATTTTTGGGTATTCGAGCTTAATTTTAGAGATAGCAGATACGGTGAATATAAACTGTTTTGGCGTGCTCTGTTTCTTGGAATGGAATCTATCTGATCCTCCATGATTAGCGAATTTGATTTTCCGAAGTAATTCTCTTGATGTAATAGTTACGATTATATGATGGTTCTCGTGTTGCCGTTTTATATACACGATGATCTTGTTTTTGGAAAGTCTAGACTTTGGAAAGTCGCATTAAAAAGGAAATTCGCTCTCCACGTACCTTAATGGGCATTTCTCTTCGTTTGTTTCTCATGGGCTTTCTAACTCAAAGGGCAATTCTCAGTCTCTAATAGGGTGAGCATTTAGCCCAAAATCCATAGTTTCCATCCGGCCCAACCACATTTTTGCGGATAGATTCCGGGACCCTTCACTAGTGGATTAGATGTGGATGCACTCTTAAAATCTTAACTATGTACTTTTAATAGTCCACCATATGCAATGCTAGGTTGACATCAAAAAATGTCGTGGAATATCCCGACAGAGACAAGCCCGTGAGGCCTACACAGAGATTTGTAGGGGGTGTTGTTTACCCACTGTAGGGTCTATAAGAGATGTGAGTTGCGGGATATATCACAGGATTTGATCTCCGATATATCTAGAATTATCGTTATTTATCTCTTCGTCATGTTTTTTCCATCAAATTTTAAGGGTTGTGCTTGAGACGTAAAATTAAGTTATATTTTTCTTTTTTTATTAATTGATTGGTCATTATTCAAGTCATTTTTTTTAATTTTTTTTAATTTAAAGTTTTATCATAAAAGAAATTCATTAGATCGTCCGCATACAAATCGCCAATTCGTGCATCCATTGGATGCAAAGCCGTTTCATTTGTTTCTCATGGGCATTCTAACTCAATGGGCAATTCTCAGTCTCTAGTCTCTAATAGGGTGACTAGGTGAGCATTTAGCCCAAAATCCGTAGTTTCCATCCGGCACAACTACATTTTTGCCGATAGATGCCCGGACCATTCATTAATGGATTAGATGCGGATCCAATTTTTGGTGTCCGACGGATTTTGGATTCGATGCGGATGCACTCTTAAAAATTCCGTTGGACATTCGCATCCGTTAGATTTAAAATAATAGTCCACCATACGCGATGCTAGGTTGACATCAAAAACATGCCTTTGAATATCCCGATAGAGACAAGCCCATGAGACCCTACACAGAGATTTGTAGGGGGTGTTGTTTATCCACTGTAGGGTCCATAAGAGATGTGAGTTGCGGGGTATATCATGGGATTTGATCCCCGGTATATCTAGAATTATTGTGATTTATCTCTTCATCACGTGTTTTTCCATCAAATTTTAAGGGTTATGCTTGGGACGTAAAATTAAGTCATATTTTTTTCTTTTTATTAATTGATTGGTCATTATTCAAGTCATTTGTGTTAGTTTTATTTTAATTTAAAATTTAATTATAAAAGAAATTAATTAGATCGTCCGCATCCAATTCGTCAATCCGTGCATCCATTGGATTATATGTTGAATTGGATGCGGATGCTAAATTTGAAATCTGTCATTAATTAGATTGGATGCGGATGAGGCAAAAACGGGCTCATATACATGTCCATGCTCACCCCAAGTCTCTATTATAGTTGTCATATAGTTTGTTATTTGTCACAGGTTGTTTGGGTTCAGACAAGATTATCTCGTGTAGATTTTGGGATCTTTTTGGCTCCTTACTTTGTCAGTTGAGAGCTGTATCCACTTGTAATTTTATTTTTAGGGTCTCACTGTAAACAATCGTTCGTGATAAAAAAAAAAATATACACAAAAAATATATACAAAAGAAGGGTGTTCCTATATATACACCCAAAAATATACTGGTGGTATCCTTGTATCCCTATACCCTTTGAAATATATGTTCGTATCCCAACAAGTGTGATAAATTCATTCACCCCCAAAACGTAAAACTATTTTTTTCAGACTTCAAACCTTTTAACTTTATAATAATGCATATTTATCTGAATGTAAATTATAATCAATTGCAGTTCTTTTTCTTTTGTAAACTATGGACGGTCAAAGTCCAACCGCTTTAAACAGCTGATTTAGAAGGAATACACGTACTATATAAGCTAGGTATATCATTGAATATCAATTTTTTCGTCGAACATCTTTGTTCATTCCCTTCAAGTAATTGAAGGGTTTATTTTTCTCTTTTGTTCTGAAAATCAAGATTAACTTTTTTAATGATCGTCATTGTTCTTTATTGTTTAACCTTTTATTTCCAATAAAATATATTGCTATTAATGGTAATTAAAAAGGCAGGGTCTAACAACCACACCCAATATTTCGCTTAGCAATCTGTATGGACAAACTCTAATATACTTTCTATAGAATCAACTACACAGTCAGACTCAATCTAAATAAAAAGTATATCAAAAAGTTTATATCTCAATCTATCGATTTGATCTTTACTCAAGTAAATAGAAATCAGCAAGTCTTTATCAAAGAGAGATAACTTGGATGGTACCAAAGACCAATATCCAAGTGTCAATCAATTTAAATCAACAACCCAAAAGGTTGATATTCTAATTGATCAACAACGACAACCTGTGATATTTCAATTATATAAACAAATATAATGCGGAATAGAAATAACACACAATTGAATTTTGTACACGAGGAAACCGCAAATGCGAGAAAAACCCCTGACCTAGTCCAGATTGAACACACACTGATAAGCCGCCACGAGACTCTAGCCTACTCCAAATTAACTTCTGCCCGGATCAGAAGTTGAACCCCAATCAATCTCACACTGATCCAAGGTATAATTATGCTCCTACGCCTCTGATTCCCTTAGCTGATCTCACCCACAACTAAGAGTTGCTACGACCCAAAGTCGAAGCTTTAATAAACAAATCTGTATCACATAGAAAAGTCTACATAATAGATAAATCCGTCTCTCACGAATAAACCTATGAGTTTTGTTCCGTCTTTTGATAAATCAAGGTAAACAGGAACCAATCAATAACCCGGACTTATATTCCCAAGAAAAGCCTAGTATTATTAATCACCACAATAATCTTAATCGATACAGCGAAAAAAGATATTGCGGAATCACAAACGATGAGACAAAGTGTTTGTGATTTATTTTCTATCTTGCCTATCGGAGATATAAATCTCAAGCCAATTATTTCAATTGTACTCATACGATAGAAACAACAAGATCATATCACACAACTACAAGAAAAATAGTATCTGTCTGGCTTCACAATCCCAATGAAGTCTTTAAGTCGTTAACCCGGTTTTAGAAGAAAAAACCAAAGGTTAAAGGAGAATCAACTCTAGCTTAGAAAACTAGTATCACACGTAAAGTGTGGGATTAGGTTTCCCAGTTGTTAGAGTTCTCCCTTATATAGTCTTTCAAATAAGGGTTTGCAATCAATGTTAGCTTGGTAACAAAGCATTCAATATTCACCGTTAGATGAAAACCTGATTAGATTCAAGCTAATATTTCTCAACCGTTGGATCGAAAACTTAGCTTGTTACACACAAATGAAATGTTCAGTTTTGGGTTTATGAACTGTACCCAAACATTAATATTTGTTGGTTCAACAATATTCAACCAAATGGTTAGCCATATGATCACTCTCATATCAGCCATATTCTTCTTCATACCGTTAGATGATCGAATCAACGGTTGGATTCGCATTCAGGAAAGGACCCACCACTTTCAGGAAAGGACTTACCATTTCCCCTAAAGAGTTCAAGGTTGTTG
>JAJJWW010019168.1:0-27011 GCA_023531295.1 Papaver armeniacum | reverse complement strand
TCAAATTCAGAATTTTCAATTTTTTTAGGAAAAAATTTTGAACTCGCACTGCGAGTTCAAAAAAGAATTCGCAGCATAATAACCCTCAGATAAGGGAGATCTGACATCATCAAACTGAGGATTTAACCCCAGTTAGATAAAACCGAATTTTATATAATATTCGGTATCTTTAATTTTTCATATATATACTACATTTTTTTGAGGAGAAGTATACACAACAATTACTTCGTCTGATTCCTTATTTCTAACGCCAAGCTACATACTTCGCATATCTTTATGACGCCAAGTTAGATCCCACTTTGACGAACACCTTTGTGTCGAAGCTACTGCAACTAAATGGCTTTTGTGTTCTGAGCATATGGATTGTTAGTTATTACTAGTGCTGGTGGTATTAATTCAACCCAACCAATTAAGCTGTGAAGAGAGAGTAGTACTACCAGGTCACTGATACTACTTTGGCTTGTCCCTGACCCTCATCATCTAGCTAGTATAAACTAGTTCTTGATACAATGTACGGTACTTCATCAAACCTTGCTATCTAGATGATAAGAAAAAATATGGCAGGAGAAAGAAACACAATAGATTACCCACAGTACTTAGAGGTTTTTACCTCGTTGATTCTAAATTTCTGTTGATATATATACGATATCTCAAAGTGGTTTAGTCCACCTTTATGTATTCATGTATACCATTAAACCAATATTATTAACTTGCTATAGTAATTGTTATCAGAGAAGAGAACGTGATTTGGGATCGTTTGTAGTACTAGAACACAAATGTAATGAAATCAAATCAAGATATATTTATTATCCTGGCGAGATTGGGGTATACTCAAACTAATTGGGGTATACCCAATGAGACAAAATAGAGTCATTTTGAAGTAAAAGAGGTCACCCCTTAACCAAATATTTTCAAAATGGCAAAATTGCCCTCGTTTAATTAACACTAAAAGTTTGATTAGATTAATTAATTAAGTTTAAATTGATTGAATAGATTAAAACCTATGAATTTTAAGTTATGAAATTTTGTTTATGATTGACTTTTGTGGGATGATTTTTGATGATTTTTTTTTTTTTTGAGAATATCTCTTGCAACGAAAATGAAGCACACAACCAAAATACTTCTAAAAAGGGGATTGCAAATCTGTTATATGAAATCATACTCAAAATCAAAGAATAAATCAACACTTTTAGTTCTGAAAGTATGAAAAGTCGGCAAGGTCGACTAATGAAGATCATGCCGGCCAAAAGTGGCCTAAGAAGATCTTCATCGTCGACTCTCGGCCAAAAGTGGCCGGCAAGGTCTTCATCGCCGACCTCGCCGGCCAAAAGTGGCCGGCATGATCTTCATCGTCGACCTTGCCGACTTTTGTTTTTTGACATACAGGAGATGACATAAAAAATTTATTGGCCGGCAAGGTATTCAAGAAATACCCTTCCTATGTTTTTGGCCTACGAGGTATTCAAAAATACCCTTCCTACTGTGATCTTGGCCGGCAAGGTCTTCAAAAATACCCCCGCCGGCTGTTGAAATTTTTTTACGAAATCACCGCCATGGTCATTGTTATGAAAAGTCGGCAAGATATGCATGTCACGACCTTGCTTTAGCCAAGACACAAAATCATAAATTTCGATTTCTAACTCCGATATAACAATCAAATCACACAACACAATGATGGGTTTAAGTTTAAACATCATTTATAGTCTTCTTTTTCATTTGGTAGAGTCAACATTTTTTTTGGAAAATCAAAGTTGAGATTTTTATATGGGTTTGGTTGATGGAAGATGAAGATGAAGAAGAAGAGAAGATTAAGAGTTGGTTAGTTTTTTAATTTTATGGTTAATGAAATTAAGAAATGAATTTATTTTTAAGATTTAATTATTTCAAGGGTATTAAAGTAAAATCACACTTTTTAATAATGACACACCATGTCCCCTTCTCATTGGGTATACCCCAATTAGTTTGAGTATACCCCAATCTCGCCAGGTTTATTATCATTGAAAATTACGTGTAGTACTAGGTTCACAAGATGTCTTAAGAAGATTTCGTTTCTGTGATTTCATTTCTGCAAGTAAAGTTATTATTTCGTTATTATAGGATATTAAAATTTTACTGCTTCCCAAACAAAGAGATGCAAAAAAAAAAAAAACCCTATTTGGCGCCAAATTAGGGATTGGGTGGGAGGTTCTAGTATCGGATTTTTTCAAAATATATAGCGGAGACTTGAGAAACGGAATATCACATAAAATTCGGTTTATCTAACTAGGGTTAAATCCTCAGTTTGATGATGTCAGATCTCCCTTATCCGAGAGTTATTAGGCTGCGAATTCTTTTTTTGAACTCGCAGTGCGATTTCAAAATTTTTTCCATTTTTTTATTAACCACCTTAAGAGACTTATATTGAATGAATGATAATAAACTGAGATTTAAGGCATGAGTTTATATAGCTCAGAGTTCTAGATAAATAAAGAAAGAGATGTAAACTTAAAAAAGGAAACAACCAGGAGAATACTAAATATAGAAAGACAGTAGTTTAGGCAATATTCCGAAGGTAGGGTCGAAAAAGTCGATGTCTCAACATAAGACGAGGTTAGGGTTTTATAAAATTCTCGTAACTTTGCTATTTAATTAATCAATAGTTCTACTCAGCCCACCAAGTCAAACCCACTGATGATGTGGCCATGAGGTGTCTTGACTTGGTGACCAGGTGGCTGAGCAGGCAGGCATATACGAAGAATTCCAGAATTTTTGGAGTCCAAATCTGTTCACACTCCTCTAACGAGTGTATATTTCACATATTCTTATGATTGATTGATTATCTAACTGATGCCCAATTACCCTACATGTTTAGAATCACGATTATAGCCGAGAGGTGAAAGAGATTAAACATAAGATAGAAAAACCAAACTTAGGGTATGTGCAGTTCTCTGGGTTTCAAAGCGGGACAAAAAGAATTATTTCTAAAAAATTAACATTTGTGTCGTGAAATACGTAACTGACATGTTTGGGTTGTGGATTCACCAAGGACAGAGCCTGGACTCATATACTATGGGGTCAGTAGTGAGCCAACCCCTACCCTATCGGGATGGCTTCCATATACTTAATTTTGCATGTCCAAACTAATTTTTTTTCGAATCCCAAGCTTTTTTTTTGGGAAAAATACGGTTTAGTCCAAAACCCCATCCAAATATACTAATTAGTCCTAACCCATTCAACTAGGTACAAATTAGTCCTTTTTCATTGAAAGTACACAAATAACCTTCCTGATTTACAATTTAGTCCAAATATTTACAATTAGTCCAAAGTGACTCTGCAATGATGTCATCAATTTTAAATAATATAAAAAATAATTAAAAGCAATTTATCTTTTCAAAGTTTGTCCAAAATTCACAAATTTTATATATTCGGAAAGCTGCCCAATTACCCTTTTGATGTTTTGTGGTATAAAAATCCAACATTTATACCACAAAAATGCACATAATACTCGAGATAACACAATAGTGTACAACTTTGTACACATCTATAGAAAATCCATTACCTGTATAGTTAGTGCTTTCCCTAATTTTTGGTTTGTATACATAAATATAGTCCTGCAAGTGTACAACTATTTACACCTACATAATCAACATTTGGACTACTATGCACACCTCAATAACATAATATGTGTGTACAACTATGTACACATTAGTGCTTTCCCTAATTTCTTAAACTTAAAAATGAATAACATGTGTACAACTATGTATACTTTAATAATCAACACGTGTAAATGAAAATGAAACCATGTTTAGAATCACGACCAACTATTTTATTTCATCACTTTTTCCTCCCTTAAAACCACCTTCTTGGATATGAATGCAAGCTTTTGGAGGTTACCATAACTCTATGTGCTTAAATTAAATCAAATGTGCAAAATAAATTTCTAGGAGTAAAATAGGAAATTGATAATGTTAACGATCAACGAGGTGTACAACTATGCCACAACTAGTACCCAAATAATGTATACCTGGATGATTCAATAAGTTGGTTGATTCAAATCCCTAAATTTACACTTGAGGTGAAAGAGATTAAACTACCTAAGATAGAAAGAAACCAAACTTAGGGTATGACAAAATTTCATAAATCCAAGCCCCTATTTCTAAAGCTACCATGAATCATTTTCACATTACTGAGACAAGTCATTTTGTACCACCCAAGCAAACATTTTTTTCACATGTACATCCCGGTTTTCCATGACTGTCTCATGCCACATCATTAGTACAAAATCTCTATCTTGGTTTGACCGACACATCATAAAGGGTTTTAAAAGGTAGAACAATGGGACAAAAGAATTATTTCTAAACAATTAACATTTGTGTCAAACCTTGAAATAAAAATCTCAAAGAAGGATGGAAACGACATTTTCTATCCTTAATAGTATGCTTTCAACCAAATAGTATTTGGGTTGTGGATTCACCAAGGACAATGAGCCCCTTCCTTGGACTCAAAGCTACGTGAAACTATGGGGTCAAATAATAAAAAATTGAATCGTTTACCAAAAATGTAAGGGACAATAGATTGTTTACAACCCCTCCCAAGCACTACCCTAGGATTAATTTTTTTCCCTCAGGATGGTCCTTCCTAAATATTTAGGTTTTTGAAATCATACTTAATTTTGCATGTCCAAACTAATTTTTTTGTTGAAGTTAAATCGTTTTCCCATCCCAAGCTTTTTTTTTTTTTTTTTTTTGGAGTTTGTAATTTCCTTTCGCCGTTAAAAAAAGGATGACCTCCAACCTTTTGCCTCCATTTTGCCTCCCCATAGGCAAATTTCTGGCTCCGCTCTTGAATGGGTCAATTTTTTTTTTTTTGAGCTGGCATAAACCATTATCACAGTTTAAAATGATGATGTTCATATTTTTTTTTTCTGATTCATATTTTACCATTGGAACACCATTACCCATTCTAAAAAAGCCAATCTCGTCAAAGGCTATCTAGCCAGAACCTCAATGCCAAAACCTACGGGAAGATGATAAAAGTGGAAAATGTTATAGGCGTGTTTGGATAGGTAACCAAGTCATTGGTATTAAAAATAAGAAGAAAGAAACCGAAATTTACATGAAAAGGTTTGAAAGCTTTAAGGTTTTGGAAAAACCTAAAAAGGTTTTGGAACAACAGAGACTAAATGAGGGTTTGATAGCTCTGAATTTTTTTTTATGTATATATAAAAAGGAAACAGGAAAGTGAAGAAAAGTGAACGCCTAAACCAGTACAACACCTCCACTAACTAACTCTAAAACTTATAAGATAGCAGTATTGATGATCGATAAACACGGGTCATGCACCACTAACTCATAAATATGAGGAGAACTTTTCGACTTTCAGAAAAAATAAGTATACAACACCCACTGGAACTAATCTTCGATCTCATAGAAGAGCTGATCATGCTTTATCTGAAAAGTTGTGCACCTAATGAGAAGCAGTAACTTTTTCATTTCTCCATAAACTAGTGGCTTATATTCCTCTAGAGAATATTATTTATTGCCAAATCTCAACATGTGTCATGTAATCAGACAAGGTGGAGAAGATATCACCTAGATTACTAGCCGACAATCCAGTATCTTCATTAAAAGATACTCCCTTTTTAGGGGAAGGGAGAGGAAGACTCCCTCTTATAAGAAATATCCTCGATCTAAGAAAAGTATCAAGATGAAACACTTAACAGAGGATGACACATGACACATAACATCATTACATGTGGAAGATGCGAGTTCTGGAGCGAGAAGTGAAGACAAGGCCAAAGTTGTCAGGGTCGCGACCTGAAGATCACAGGTCGAGAGTTTAACTGACTAACGAAGCAAAGTCTAAGTGGATCATGACGTCACCTCCAACTCGACATAAGTGGTCCCTTTGTATTAAGGTGTGTAGAGCGAGTCATATGCTAAACTAAGTGTATATAAGCCATCAAATGCTCACTTCGAGTCCCAAATTCGCATAAGATTCAATCCTCAAAAATAAAAAACGAGTCGCTATTTCAATACACTGATCAGGGGTGTGGTAAAAGATGAATGGGCTTGGGCTGGATGGAGTCAATTCCACTACTATTAGTGAGGGCTTCCATTCTGCCCGCCGTGTGTCTCCTTGATAAAACCTAAAAAACCTAAAAAACCTCCTCATTGTCTCGATAGTTCTAAAAGGAAAAGCTTAATTGATAAAATCAAACAAGAATTTCTCCAGTCTATTAGCAACAAGGTGACTCTTATTGTTCTACTTCCTCTCTATTTTCTTAAAAAGTTGGGATTTTGTTTTTATTTATAAGTTGAAATTTCTATTGTGTTTTTTTTTTTTTTAGGGATTTCAAAAATGTCATCTCCCAATTCTCAAGTTGATCATCGTCCAGCAGCTTTCCGAATATACAGAGACTTCAAAGAATGTGAAGACGTTTGGGGTGATGGCAATCGAATTATGTATTGGGGAAATGATCATGAACCAGAAGCACCACCACCACCGCCTTTCTTAATTCTCGTTCAAGGACCTCCCAAGGTCAGTAACCCTTCCTCCCTGATGTATTTTCAAACTTCAATAGCAGAGAGGTAATGATTCTAACCATTATCTGGACTGCTGCGGTTTTAAATTTAATTTATGCTACTGTAGGTTGGGAAGTCCCTGTTGATTAAATCTCTAGTCAACCATTTTACCATGGAAGAACATAGGAATGATATCCAAGGCCCCGTAACCATCATAACAGGTTTGTCTAATTTTAATTATTACAATTATCTTACTCAATACTTTGATTACTCATAGTTATGCGGATAACTTATTGGTTATGTTGTTTGGTTATGTCTTTTAGCTGACAAAAGAACAAGGCTGCAGTTTGTAGAATGCCCTGATGATATTGATGCCATGATAGATGCTGCAAAATATGCAGATCTAGTGTTGTTAATGGTTGATGCAAGTTATGGGTTTGAAGCGGTATGTGGCTTTGTTCCTTTATGTAACTACATTGTATAAAAAAAAGAAGTGGGGGGATTTATTATTCTTATTGTCGATCGATTTCAGGAAACATTCGAGTTTCTTAACCTTTTACAAGCGCACGGCCTTCCAAAGGTTATGGGTGTTCTTACACATCTTGACGAATTTGAAGATGAAGCAGAACTCAATAACACCAAAGAGCGTATGCAGGATCTTTTTCGGACTGAAATATATCAAGGAGCAATAACATACAATTTATCTGGGCTTCAGCATGACTTGTAAGTTTCTTTTTGTTAATAATGCACTTGTCGAATTCATGCTCTTATAACTAGTGATGATGTTTGCCCGTAATTTAAATCTGACAAACTCACTATCTCAGTTTCTTATCCACTCTATGATGATAATAGGTACAATTTGGGGGATGTACAAGAACTGGCAGAAGAGATATTGACACTTCAATTCCATCTCTCATCACGGCGAGCGGCACATCCTTATGTGTTGGTAGACTGTTTTGAAGATATTACTCCTCCACAGAAAGTGCACAAGGATGCAAATTGTGATAGAAACATACTTCTGTATGGTTATCTTCGAGGTTGTAATATTAAAAGCGGAGCTAAGGTACTTCCTCTAACTGGTCCAATGCGAGTTTCTCAAATCTTTCATCCATGCGACGTCATTCCATTGTTTATCGGAGCTATAGAGTTCCTTTATGAACCTATCCTCGCTCCTTGACTATGTCAGGCATGAAATATTAAAGTTTCTTGTTGTCAAAGTTTTTTAATTAGACGATATCTGCTTGCTAGACATTGCATGGATATGTTTCATAGTTTGTATCTAGAAACTTGCTTAGCCTTACATAAAGCACATGTGAAACCAAAGAATGAGAGGGAAACTGCCATTCCTGGTGTTTGATGCTAGAAACAAACCCGAGTAACTTCGTTGCATATCTTGAATTGTGTTGTTTATGCTTTAGACTAGATTATCTGTCTTGTGATTTGTTCTTTCTAGGTGTGTGATTGGCTGAAGATACAATCACTTTCAGTTACCCTATCTCTCTGCCTTGCAGCTTTTTTTTTTTTCATTTTCTTTTTGGTGCTTCTATTCACTTACTTGTCCTGTTGGTTCTGTAAATGTTAGATGATATATGTCCTCTACTAGGTTTTCATTTATTTAATACTGAAATGACAGTTTCTGTTATCATAGATGCTCTACCACAAACTTCACTTGCACTTTTTTCCACCAAATTGACTTTAGGTGTTTCGCAACAGGTGCATATTGCCGGTGTTGGTGATTTTCATTTAGCTGGTGTTAGAAGCATAACTGATCCTTTTCCTTTATCGTCAGAGACGGATAAGGAAAATGATCTTCTTGAGCTAACCCACATGGAGAATAAGAGTTTCAGATCAGGGACCTACCTAAGGTTGGATGTTCATGGCGTTCCTTTCAAGATGGTTCCAAATCATGATCCCTGTCATCCAATTCTCGTTGGAGGTATCGGTTTAGAAGAGGAAAATGGCGGTTATATGCAGGTTATTATGCCTTTTGTATTTTAATTTTGTAAATCAAAGTATGCCTTTTGAAAAAATCTTACTCATTAATATACTTAAATACGTAGATATAAAAATGGATTAGCCATTCTTCGATATTTAAACATGAATTAATAGGAAGACGTTTATGCCTGTTTCCTGTTCACTGAACTCTGTTTGCCAGCCTTTTTGATCATGAATATATGTTCTTCTTCCAGGCCAGACTTAGGCGGCACAACTGGCATGTGAAACTGTTGAAGTCAGGAGAGCGAGTCACCGTGTCAGTTGGTTGGAGACGTTACCAGACAAAACCTATTTATGCAAGGAAAATTAACAATGGACGGCATCAAATTCGCGAGTTCAATCCCGAACATGAGCACTGTCTTGCGATGTTTTACGGCCCTGTTGCACCTCCCCTTACTAGAATTGCTGTTGTGCAGAGAAATAAGGTCCGGTGTATTCCACTTGTACTTTATACTTGTTTAATTTGTACGGCAACAAAAGAGTATTTAAATATTATAAGTGAATGAACCCACCGTATGTCTAAATTCGTACAGCTAGGAGTTGATTAATAGCAGGATAAATTTTTTTTTTTTTGAGACTATCTATTTTAAGATTTAAATTGATAAGAGTCCTATTTAATTTTGTAGTGTCTCCACCCTTTCTTGTTTCGTCTCTACATTTTCAGATAGTTTTCTTATTTTAGGTTTTTTGCATTTTGCATATGCCATCTGTGATTGCAACAAGCATGTTACTTGCATAATTTTTCTTAGTAAGGTGTCACCCTTCAATTTTTTAATATAAGGATGCGATGTGCTGCTTAACTATTTTTGATTTGCTCATATCCTGTATTCTTACTGTTTGGGGAAAGTTTTGCATTTTGAATCAGGACGTGTTTCGGATAGCAGCAAAGGCAGTCGTTCTTGACCCTAAACATTACTCGAGGATGATGAAGAAAATTGAAACGGAAGGAAAACCTCATAAAATCCTTAATGGCGGGAGGACTGCTCTTATCAAGTTCAAATCAGATGTTGATGTTGCTAAATTTAAAGGTGCACCTATTCGGACTCGGAGTGCAATTTGGGGGAGGGTCAATGAGGTTTGTGACAAGTTTGAAAATAGAACTCTTCTGTATCTGGTTTTGAATGCTAATTTCTGATGTCTTTCATGCACAAAGTCAAATGTACTGGTATTGGTATCTCTGTGTTGTTTTTGCATTTCTAATGTTGTTATTATTGGGCAGGTGGCGAAAGGAAAGGAGATTGCTAGATGCACATTTGAGGAGGGAATTTGTATGGATGATACTTTTGTCATGCCTGTGTTGTGTCAAGCTGTGGCTCGTCCCTTCTTCAAACCATGCTACAGTATTAATTCTGTTAACAAGGATTCACTCGACAAGGTCATTTCCTAATCTGAACTTAGATGGCTAAATTTTATGGGTATGCATTCCCATTTCTGACGTGTCTTTGCTCCAAAATCTCAGAAAGATCCTGCTCAGAGGCGGCTTGGACTTGAACAACGACGTCATGTGGAGATCATTGATGGGGAGCCTTGCTCCTATCCATATTCAAGTTTTACGTTGGTTCTTAACATTACATTTATGGTACGAGTGTCTGGGCTGTTTCAGCTTCTTTCCATGATCATCTGTCCAAATTCGTGTTGCCTTCTAAAATAGTCAGCCTTGATAATATATAATTTTTGATGGGTTTCCCTGATGGATAATTTAGGCTAACCTATATCCCATTATATAAAAGTACAATGTGGAGCTTGTTATGGTCCTTTTAGGTGAAATATTTCACACTGTTGGAATTCCTTGAGCCTGCGGTAGAATGAGGTGTTTGTTTATGGTCAATGAGGAAAACATCCTTACCAAATATCATACACCGATGATTTTCTTCTATCCCCTTAACACACTATAATACGATACTGTTAAAGAAATTTGTCAGTCTTCTTTATCGCTATACTTTTGTCAATGGCTAGTGGTGTTGCCTGTGCTAGATTACAGCTGATTGAGTTGATGTGGTGCTTATTCTGCAGAGTGACAAAGACAAGGAATCTGTTGTGGTCATGTCCGAGGAAAAACGAGCAGAATTGATCCAAAAATACAGAGAGGAGTCAAAGAAACCAAGCGAGATTTGTCTTCCTCGGATGTTGGTTTACGGTTAACTCTTTAATGGTCTAAAATTCCCCCAAAATGGTTGCAACGAATTTTTAAAACGTACTTGCAAGTAATGTTGGTTCACACTGCTTCAGGAAACCATAATATGCACAATCCACCAAATTGATTTGTAATGTTGGTTCTGTAACTTTTGGACACTAACTATGTTCTCTTTGTTAGGTTTGCATCATTTAAACCTGAATGAAAATTTCCGTTATCTGAACTGTTAGATGATTCTTTTATGGAAAACTCAGGTAATGTACAACAGAGACTCCTATAAAGAAAATAGCATACTTATTGTTTACAGTTCTTCTACCACAAACGTCAGTGGCACTTTTATCCACGGGTACAGGTGCATTTTGCTGGTGATGATGATTTTCAATTAACTGGTGTTGTGTTAACTGAAACATTATTCCAGTTTCCTGATAACTGAACTCTGTTTGCCAGCCTTTTTGACCATGTATATGTGTTCGCCTTCCAGGCGAGACTTAAACGACCCCTTCACCGTGTCAGCTTGGTGGAGATGTTACCAGACAAAACCTATGTATGCCATGGAAATTGACAAATATCCTTACCAAACCTGCTCAAAATACCCATTTCAGGTTCTGAACTACCTCTAAAATATCTATCTAGTCTACCTCTAAATCTCATTTTGCTGTGTTGGTTTTGAGCCTCTTAATTGAGGAGATATTTCATATGACCTATAAGCCATCTAAATACTGTTTGTGCATAGGTTACAGGAACAAAGAGGAAGACCGAAGCTGGCCACATCTACTCTTATTGACCCCATGTATCGCAAACGTATCTATGAGAGACATAGCCAGCAGTTCAGCCAATGCACAGTATTATCTTGGCAGGAAAACCCGTAACTACAACTCCACCATAGGCAGCTGCAATCCATATTTGTTTCACAACTGGACTCTCGTTTTTAGCAATAGTAAAAATGTCAGAAAACCACCAGGGATTTGAAATTGAAACACACTGCAAATCCATCTCCAAATATCCTTCCCAAACCTACAATCCTAAAAGAATGTGGTCCTTATCATCAGCTCTATTGCCACACACAAATGGGACTCTTGTTTCACACAGACATCTCTGAAAATTCTCCACATAATTTATCCACAACACCATGCACAGAGAAACTATCTTTTGAATCAGAAGCCCAAACTAACTCATCACTACCAACACCAATACAAGGCAACCTTGCAGTTGGAATCAAATTTATAAATTGACTAGGAATAGCCCATTCTGAATTACGAATTATATCTCTATAGAATATAACCAAAGAAGGGTTAATCTGTGTCTATGTGTTTGAAGGTTAGAACTCCATGCCTGAAAGATATACTAGAATGAACTAGGAAGAAAAATAAACTCAATGGAAAGAAAATAAACTGATTACAGACACAAAGATATAGAGATTATTAGACTAGGCAACATAAGACAATAAACGAGCTAGCAAAAGATAAAAAAGAACATCAAATTTCTAAATAAAGGATCAGTGAAAACATGGGTTCAACAATAAAGAGATTAAGGACTAGTAAAACTTAGTTATAGCCAACAGCAAATGTATGTTTACTTCCACAGATATATGTGAACAGAATCTCTTGGTTTGTTCATTCTCACAAATAGATATGGGTACGACAGAAAAGAAAGAAGAAATTCTCACCCTCTCCATACTTCTTCTTTCCTAGTCTTCTATCAGACTTTCCCATCCTTCCAACCAATAATTCTGGGTCCTCACTAGGTTCTCGGCCTTCTCTTCCAACAATAATTTGACACCATTTTGGGTTAGAAGGATAACTGATTCAAAAAACAAAAATGCAAATTAAGTTGTTATTGTTGTTCCCTGTTAGTGCCTTGCTCCAAAATCTCTGATTATTAGAAGGATAACTTAAACTCACCTCTGATGATTCCTCCGGTATGTTGAGGATCCATCACACAAGCCCAAGCCATGGCTCTGGCCATCTGCAGAACTTGTACTTCCCGATCAGTGCCTTCCTCAAAAATCTCTCTCTTGTATCGTAGAATGCGATCTGCAAACCTTCCTCCTGTCCCTTGGCAACAAAATGTTATAAAAGGTGGTGTCTTGAGTTTCTTTCCGAGATTCGCAAGATTTTCAACTTCTGATAGGGTTAGTAAGTTCTTATAAGTGACGTTACGTTGGGAATCTCTTGCCACGTTGATGACCCTGTGAGGGACATTGCTTCCTTGGTTGTAAGATGAAAAGGTAATGCTACAAGGCTGCTTTTGAATATCAAATAGGTCACGATGTGTCCAATCAGCAGGAATTTCATAATCTTCTTTTTTAAAAATGTTTGAAGCATATCGTGCACATTGCTCAGTAGTGAGACCTCTTCTTTGAAGCTGTTAATCAAACATAAATACCAATTCAACATTCATGTTTTTTTTTGATCTGCAACTTTCATGTACTGTTATTAATAAGATATAAATAGATTCTAAATCAAGGGTGGATAGTGTTAGATTTCTTACCATTTGTTTCAAATCATTTACAATTGGAGTATACCAGCCACTATTTCCAGCTACTGTGGCTATTATATCATCTCCAATTTTGATTGCCTTTACTTCATCTGTCTGAGAGGGCTTCTTCGCTTCCTTTTCCTCTTTAGTAAGAATTATGTTTGACAAACTATCAAAGCCAACCAAAGTACCAAGAGTGGTTCTAGCCGTGCAAACGGTGGTACCAGTGACAATGAATCTGCAGAAGGAAAAGTATTTTATTTATTTATTTATTTTCTCACTTTTTTTTTTTTTTTTTTTTTTGTGGAAAACAGTATAATATCACTATTTTCTCAATGTCGGCAGGATACTATTGCTGGTCTGGGTGATTTTCATTTAGCTGGTGTTAAAAGCACACCCTGTCTTTGTAATTCTCATGTTTCGATCGACCATTACATGGCACCATGTACACCATGAATCTATGATGCTTTTTACGTGTTAATAGAAAATGCTGCGGAAAACTATGGAGCATCCTTACTTTTGATGACTCAATAAAGATGGTCTCAAGAATTTGTAGTTTGATGGTTGAGAGAACAATGCCGGAAGTTCTCTTGTAAATTTGTAGTTTTTTCATTTATCTTTTTTGTTCATCCTTTTTCCTTAGATGGTTACATATCTCTATTTCAGAGTCTCAGACCTTGGATGGATGATTATAGAAATACAAGTCTGATTCAAAACTGATCTCTATTTCATTTTGCGTAATAAAAATGAAACCAGAAATACAAGAAATGATACTATTATGATTCAAAACTTATATGCAGCTTCAATACCAATACAAGTCTTGGTTACGAATAAATAAGCGACAAGCATTATCATTACTGATCTCTATAATCGGAAATTCTTTAAAAGAAAATTGCCATTAGTATCATCAAAGCCCAGCAACATTTATAAATCTAAACTAAATATTTGTAACAGACTAACAACAATAGATATTACCTAGATATTCGTAAATACAAAATCATATTTTTTTTACAGATCTACCCATTTCATGTGGTATTTCAATGGCTGCTGTAACTTTTTTTTACAGGTCTATCCATATCCAAAAAAAAATTAACAACCACCAAACCCATCTGCGACTTCGGTGATGGAGTTCACCGAAGGGTTGCCGCTCAACTCACTTGTGAGTCTGTGACAACTTGGATATGAGAGGATAAGTCATTATGACAATTTTAAAACATCTGTATGACTGTATCTCTCTTCTACGACTTTCTTCATAATTTCCCATCTGATTAGGAAGCGGCAACTTCAAATCGGCAGAGAACAACTTCAAATCGGCAGAGAACTCCGGTTAATTGTCTTTCCTCGACGTCGCCGCACTGTAAATGTAATAAATACATTTCTTAATGTCACACTGGCAACTACTACCAAGGAAAAGACCATTGCGAGATTAAAATATCTTTATAGAAAAATCGACACTAACAAATGTGATCGTTTTAAGTGGTACAGAACCACCATTCTCATTTCAATTATGATTGATACATTCGTATACCAGCAGCCGCGGACGCGACCTAAAATAAAAAAAGAGAAAAGAAAGCCAAATCAAAAGCAATTGCAATAATATGTGTAGTCATGTCTTCGATATAGTGGCTGTTTGAGGATGTTGACAGAAGGAACTACTTTCTTACTTTGTGCGAGAGTAGAAACGAGCAGCTTGAGTGAGTGATTGAAGCGGCGTTGAGGGAGGAAGAACTATTAACAGGAGATATTTGCCGATTAGAAGTTGCCGTTTCTTAGATCAGACGGGAATTACGATGAAAGTAGTTTTGGTTCACAGAAGAGAAACACAGATGTTTGAAAATGTTATAATGATTTATCCTCTCATATCTAAGTTATATCCCATCCGAATGTCACAGATTTTTTAAGTTAGGCTAAGTCCTATGGGCTAGATTGGAGTGCTAGATTGGCCAAAAAGTGTTGCAAATCATGAAATAAGTGTGGGAAAAAAGTTAACACTAAATCTGGCTACTTCTCTTGCCTAGCATTTGCTCAGCCTCACTATCACGAATTTGAAACGCCCGAACAAGCGGCGCTCAAAAAGTTACACAAAACGCCGAACCATTCTTGCGTTGATGGAAAAAATGAAAAAAAAAAAAGGAAAAACGTGGAGTGGATGGAGAGAGAGAGGAAAAGGTAGAGAGAGAGAGAGAAAAGTGGGGGGAGAGAGAGAGGAAAAGGTAGAGAGAGATAAAAAAATTATTTTAAAAAAATATAATTGTGGAGAGAGAAATGAAAAGGTGGAGAGAGAGAAAAGAAAGAGAAAACGCAGCGAACTGTTAGGCGTTTAAAGTTCTGGTTAGGCGTTTATTTCTTAGATTAGCCATCCCATAGGACTTAGGAAGTTGCTCAATCTGACGTGGATGGCCAATCTAGCAGCTAAATATCTCTCCCATAGGACTAAGCCTTACAGATGGATTTTAGGGGGAGCCCTAAAATCGAGAACAAGCTAAGCCTAATTTTAGGGCTCGCCTGATTTGTAGGAATTTGTGTGATTTACCAATATACCATTGAACTCATCCCAATGGATATTTGATTGCACCCAAGTCAGCAAGCCCGTTATGAACCACATGCCGTGAGTTAGATACTCCAATTGAGAAGGGAACTGCACAAGGTAGCTGGAGGTTTCGAATGTCAGAGATTGCCTAGTGCACTTGATCACATTATTTCTAAGTTTATATGTACTGTATCATCCTATCCGTAAATGCTATAATGCTTGATAAAGCAGGATATGTTGTCTGCCAATCAAGTTGAGCAACCAGTAGAAGCAGTATTGAGTTAGTGTTCAAAGAGCAACATTATTTGAAATTCGTTCGCTGGCCTAGTGTAAGATTTACAGGATATGAAAGACTAGTTAGTTAGTTTGCTAGCCGACACCATCTCGCTCAAGTGCCAGGATCAGGTGTATATTTTTAAATCACGTTTCACAAACTTCCATTTTTATGGTCCGTATAAATTTTGCTGTTCCACTTGGTGAAAGCTAAACGTATGTATAGAGTTTGGGCCTAGGTTACCGGATTGAAAAGTAGAAGCCATCGCTGAGCTTGGAGTGGGATGTGAGAACAAGATAGCCTTTTATACCAACAGTCTCATCACCAGTACATTCTTTATTTAATTTTTTTTTGAAAAAAAAAAAAAAAAGTAAACTATCTTGTCAATCAACATCTATATTTCAGATCTCCGATCTCGGATGAAAATTGAAAAATCAAAATAAAATACAAGAAATGATCTGCTGAAGATACAGATCTTTGTTATAAATAGATAGCAAGTGACAAGCATTATCATCAATCACTTTGGCTTATTCTAAGCGGTAAATCCATCTGTACTTTTGTAGTGGAGTTCCGTTAATATGCTCAACTCACCGGCTGGATTGAAAGCAAAGACAACTTAGATTTGAGAGGATAAGTCATTATGACATTTTTGAAATAAAGATCTGTCTCTCTTCTTTGACTTTTGATCTCCAGCTACGTGAAAATCTTCCCACACCATACCAACACTACTTTCATCGTCACTTCCCATCAGATCTAGGAAACGACAACTTCTAACCGGCAGAGAACTCCGGCTAATAATAGTCTTTCCCTCAGCGCCGCCTCAGTAACTTATGCTGCTGGTGGTCTCTACTCTAACTCTGTAAAACTTCAACCGAAACCTAAGGCTTCCTTGATTTATACCAAGAGAATTGGGTGAGGTATTAAAATACCCTTGGAATAGTGCCAATGTGCAGGCCCAGTTAATACAAAAAAAAAAAATTAACAACCACCAAACCCATTTGTAACTTCTGTGATGGAGTTCACCGAAGGGTTGGCCGCTCAACTCACTTGTTGGATCGAATACTGTGAGTATGTGACAACTTGGATATGAGAGGATAAGTCATTATGACAAATTTGAAACATCTGTATCTCTCTTCTACGACTTTTATCTATGTGCAAAGCTTCACACATATAATCAAAATTACTTTCATTGTAATTTCCCATCTGATTAGGAAATGGCAACTTCAAATCGGCAGAGAACTCCGGTTAATTGTCTTTCCTCGACGTCGCCGCACTCACTCACACAGTGACACTGCTAGCCCTTATTCTTACTCTATAAACAACTTCTACTAAACCCTAAAAGGCTTTGCCGGTTTATAGGAAGAAAATTGGGTGATTTACTAAAATACCCTTGGACTAATCTCGATGTCACCATAAGTAAAACCACCTCTTCTCAATGTCAGCAGGATACTGTAAATGTAATAAATACATTTCTTACCGTCACACTGGCAACTACTACCAAGGAAAGGACCATTGCGAGATTAAAATATCTTTATAGAAAAATCAACACTAACAAATGTGATCGTTTTAAGTGGTACAGAACCACCATTCTCATTTCAATTATGATTGATACATTCGTATACCAGCAGCCGCGGACGCGACCTAAAATAAAAAAGAGAAAAGAAAGTTGTAGTTGCAGGAAATCCCACAACACACCACTTATCATATTTTCTAGATTTAAATCTATTTCATAACCAAAATAAAGATTAAAGTGCTAAAATTGTAAAATGGACACAATGATTTTTTACATGGTTCGATCAATGTGATCTACATCCATGGTACTTCACTATGATTGTTGAGGTTACATTAATATTACATTTAGAATCTCCATTAATAGATATTTGATAGAGCTCTAGATCTAGTTTTTTTTGGGAAAAAAATGATAAAGAATATAAAGTCTCTCTCTAAAAAATATGGCTCTCTGAAAAATATCTCCCCCTTTACAAAAATGTGTATCCTCCCTTTTCTCTCTCCTTCCTTCCTCTTTATATATATAGGTGTTTACATAGTGGATGACAGCTCACACATAGTGGAGTACAGCTCATATTGTCTCATGCTCCCGCTACGTTCTCTCAGGCTCTGCTACCTTCTCGCAGGCTCTGCTAGATTCTCGCAAGCTAAGGAAATGAATGCATCTCGCACACTAACAAATGTGTTGTGCAATATTTTGATCCTACATTTTGCCTCTTTTTTCTTGAATATTGCTTGAAGAGCGATCTTTAAGAAAAAATCCGTTGTTGTAGTGGCCTTTGATCTTTGTGTTTGTATCTAAAATTACTTTTGGGAACGAAACACGATGAATAGATGATTTGGTGTGTATTTAGGGCTAGGAGATGAATTGAAGAACAAATAAAAGAGACATAGGTTTTACGTGGTTTGGCATGGTTTGCCTACATCCACGGGCGAATCCCCTTGGGGAGTAATTTTTTATTGATAATGGAATTACATTGTCTCCTTTTCTTATA
Organism: Papaver armeniacum; assembly: GCA_023531295.1. NCBI lineage: Eukaryota > Viridiplantae > Streptophyta > Magnoliopsida > Ranunculales > Papaveraceae > Papaver > Papaver armeniacum. The sequence goes on along the minus strand of JAJJWW010019168.1, from coordinate 8,593 downwards.
TTGGTGTTTATGGGTAAAAATCGTTTCCGCCGATTTTGGTAAACTCGGTAGGTGAGTGAGAAACTGGTTTAAACCCTAAACAAATATGCTGCACGTGAGAAATTTCTAGATTCCAGAGATCAATCTGTACAAGTCCGACCTAAACCAAGAAATGGCTGTTCCAGACTTGCTTCGGTCACAAAGTGGAGGAGAAGGGTTGATTTGGGGAGGGAAGCAAAGAAAGGTGTTGAGACCCCGAAATAATTTTGGGAGAGTAGTGTCTCGACTTATATCGTAAAAGTGAAAGCTTAGGAAGCTTGCAAGAGATGAAATCTTTTTGGAGAGCTTGCAAAGTTGCCTTTACGAGAGTGTTGTGTTTTTCTCCCGACCGAGACTTGTTGTCTCGGTGGAAATAGGTAAGACCTATTTATACAAGTCGAGATTGAAACGTACTCGGCCTCATGAAGGAAGAGAGTAAAGGGTGAAATAATGGGAGGAGGTGGTAACCGCAAGGTGTTTATGGGTGAAAACGTTTTCACCATTATTTCCTCATTTATTTGACCGCTTTATTCCTATTCACGCTTTCTTAATGTGAGCGTAGTGTACGCCGCATGCTCGACCGCCAAACCAAGACCCCGGAAAGCATCCCCAGTTTGTGTTAATGTATCGAGTGTTGGTTGCACCTTGAGTGCAAGTGGCGCTGCTAGGGGCGCATGTGGCATGTGTGGAATGCCTTTGTTGCGGGTTGCACCTCGAGCGCAAGTAGCAATGCCAGAGCTGCTAGTGGCGTGTGTGGCATGTGCCAATGGCATGTGGGGAATGCCTTGGTGGTAGGTTGCACGTTGAGTGTAAGTGGCAATGCATAAAGCTGCTAGTGGCGTGTGTGTGTGGCATATGCCAATGGCATGTGCGGAATGCCTTGGTGGTAGGTTGCACGGCTTGCAAGTTAGGCTACCAGCGTGGGTTTTGGCATGTTCCAATGGCGCTTACGGCCAAGTTGTCCTAGGTTGCACGGCTTGGTAAGAAAAGCTAACAGCGATGCATATTGGCATGGGCCAATGGCATGCTCGGCCATTAGGGCCATGGCCTGGTAAAAAAAGCTACCAGCGATGCGTGTTGGCATGTGCCAATGGCATGCTCGGCCATTAGGGCCACGTCCTGGTGAGAAAAGCTACCAGCCATGCGTGTTGGCATGTGCCAATGGCATGCTCGGCCATTAGGGCCACGGTTTGGTAAGAAAAGCTACCAGCGAGCGTGTTGGCATGTGCCAATGGCATGCTCGGCCATTACGGCCACGACCTGGTGAGAAAAGCTACCTGCGAGCGTGTTGGCATGCTCGGCCATTAGGGCCACGTCCTGGTGAGAAAAGCTACCAGCGAGCGTGTTGGCATATGCCAATGGCATGCTCGGCCATTCGGGCCACGCCCTGGTGAGAAAAGCTACCAGCGAGCGTGTTGGCATGTGCCAATGGCATGCTCGGCCATTAGGGCCACGCCCTGGTGAGAAAATCTACCAGCGAGCGTGTTGGCATGTGCCAATGGCATGATCGGCCATTAGGGCCACTGTTTGGTAAGAAAAGCTACCAGCGATGCGTGTTGGCATGTGCCAATGGCATGCGTGGCCAATTTGTCCTAGGTTGCACGGTTTGCAAGCCTAGGCGCGGGCGCTACTTTGGCATGGCGCGGCTAGGGCCAAGGTAAGGGTGTTTGGCTTGGCGTGGCGTGACCAGCGTAGCTAGGGCCAAGGCAGAGTGCGTTTGGCATGGCGCAGCTAGCTTAGGCTAGGTGTGGTTGGCATGATTGGCCATTGGCACGGAGGTGCGGCTAGCATGGTTGGAATGCTTTGGCGCGTTTGGTGTGATTAGCATAGCTAGGGACAAGGCAGAGTGCGTTTGGCATGGCGCGGCTAGCTTGGGCTAGGTGTGGCTGGCATTATTTGCCATTGGCACGGAGGTGCGGCTAGCATGGTTGGCATGCTTTGGCGCGTTTGGTGTGGATGTCATGATTTTCCATTGGCACGGAGGTGCGGCTAGCATGGTTGGCATGCTTTGGCGCGTTTGGTGTGGATGGCATAATTTGCCATTGGCACAGAGGTGCGGCTAGCATGCTTTGGCGCATTTGGTGTGGCTGGCATGATTTTCCATTGGCACATAGGTGCGGCTATCTTGGGCTAGGTGTGGCTGGCATGATTTGTGATTGGCACGGAGGGGAATTAGGGTTTTGTTCGTTGTAACCCTAATTTGAAAAAATACCCCATATTAATTACTGACTACATGCATTAAATGTTTTAATAAATGTATCACCGGTGACATTAGGTTATTTGGGGTTTTACGATTTTATCCTTTGTTTAAAAACCACCATCAAAAATTGGCTACCCCTTTTTTTCTCTCAGGGCATCTCCATTTATACAGTTTTAGAACCTAATTTAGAGATGGACTTAAATGGCATTAATATCCCCTGCAATCAATTATGCATGAAACTGCCTGCATGCCTGGTGAGATCAGTTCTGCATGAAACTGCATGCATGCCTGGTGAGATCAATTCTGCCTGAAACTACATGAAACTACCCTCCTGTTTTAATTTTACACTTGCTAGCTTTGAATGCTCCTGGCATTAATCTGCATGAAACTGTCCTTGCATGCCTCCATGTGTTAATTTTGGATGATGGATTGAACATTTATGCCTCCATGATAAATTATGCATAAAACTGCACCTTTATGCCTCCAAGATGATTTCTGCATGAAACTGCACATTTATGCCTCCAAGATGATTTCTGCATGAAACTGCACATTTATGCCTCCATGATGATTTCTGCATAAAACTTCACATTTATGCCTCCATGATGATTTCTGCATGAAACTGCACATTCATGCTTCCATGGTAAATTCTGCATGCTGGCAGACTGGATTGATGGTTGACAGGCATAATGGCTGACAGTATGGATGGATCTTGGTCGGGCAGATCGGATTGGTCCGACGGTAGAGATTGGATAGCAGTGCGATTGAGTACTTAGCTGGGAATTGGTTAGCAGCATTGCTGGCAAAAAGACTGAAAACTGGCTGGAGGTGCGACGTGCAACCTGACTTTGACAGTTGACCAACGGTTGACTTTGACTGACTGTGAGTTGGTTTTGACTATTGACCGAGTGTTGACTTTGACCATTGACCGAGTGTTGACTTTGACCATTGACCGGTCATTGTAATACCGGCGTGCCGGTGAGCCGCTTCGGTTGATCAAGTTAGAGGGCTTGGATGAGGGCCAACAGATTATTCAAGTACCAATTGGGCCCATTATGTGGCATTTTTGCTTATGGTACAAACATCGCCCCCTCTTAACTTCCAACTTGTTGGGGGTTAAGACATTTTTCGTTTTCCTTAGTCGATGACAAAACTCGCCCCCAAGTGTGGATTATTGATGTTGAGGTGATTGGCAACCTTCTCTTGTTGTTTGCGGAAGTCAAGATGCCCCCAAGAGTAAATTTTGCTGAAGTGTAAAGAAAACTACCTTCGTTGATTGTGTAAATCGTAATCAAGTCTCCCCCAAGTGATGCAAAAACAAGATTGAAGGTTGAACTAGACTGCAACGGAAGCGTGATAATGAAGCGAGTGATGTTGGAAATAAGCGGTAAACATTGAATAAGCTGTAAGCAAAGCCAGAGATGCTACCGTAATTGTGATCAATAAAATTGTAGGGAGTTCGCGAACATGGGTGAGCCATGGCCCGGCTTGATGCGCAGAATCGGCGATGGCGAGCAAGGCCACGTTCGGCCAATTCACGATCAATGGGTGACAAAGGTGGATTACGTGACACGATCAGTGAACTGCGATCGACGAGCAAAAGCGCGCATTACGGTGCGTCAGTGGTACTGATGACAGCGAGCAAAAGCGCGTTCGGCAATTGCGTCGAGTTAATTTGCGAGGGATTGCGAACGATTGAACTGCGGCATCTTCGATCATTGCAGATACATGAAGCAGCGAGAATGCTTCGGCGATTGTGATCGGTTAGACTGACGGGGTTGCGAACGCCATTGAGCTGCGGCTACTGATCAATTGGAATCACGGCTGCCACGAGCAACTGCCAACTGCGACATCTGCGATGTTTGGACTCAAGAGTGTGACAGTGGATTACGACAACCGATCAATTTGTTCTTGATCAGCCAACGAACAAAGCGCAACTACTGACGGTTGTGATCGGTGAGTCTGAGGATTCTGTTCTCATTGAAGCTACGTGACTTGATCAATTTGGTACAATAGAAATGACGAGATGCCTAACAGTGACAGGTAATTTGAGGCTAGGGGTTGCGAACATGGATATTACATGATGGCTTCGATCAATTTAGATACGGTAGCCATGAACAAAGGCGCACCTCTGTTGTTTGTGTTCAGTAATTTACCAAGAGAGCTGCAAACAATTTGGATTATGACAACCGATAATTTGGACTTATTCGGCCTTCTGTAAAGCGCAACTGCGGCCGGTATTCTGCGATCAATAATTTAGTACGGGAGAAACTGCAGGCTATAGGCGGCTTTGCAAAAACCCGATGGTGGAATCTGGCGCTGACAAGCCAATGCCGCTGCGGCCAATTCGCGTCAGCTAAGCTAAAGGAGGCTGAACATAGTTGGCTGCCATGACGATCCAACTAGAATACGGCAACAACGGTAAAGATCGCTGGCGGTGCGATCAATTTGGGTAGCAAGTTACGAACCATTTGGACATGACAACCGATCAATTTGAAGCTACTTTTATTGTGAGAAAAGTTACAACTGCCCGGTAACCGGTGGAATCGGCGACCACGAAAAAATGCAGCTGCGGCCGGTGCGATCAATTTGATTGCAAGAGGCTATGACAATTTCGGTTAAACAACCCGTTGACGGAGATGCCGATTAGCAACTAAAATCAAAAGCCCGCCCAACTGCAATAAGTGAGTAATTGGGTGCGAGTTATTATGTTTATTCTGTTGATTTCGATTCGGCTAATTCTGTGAGAAATGTGGGAGATGCTGCCTGTAGTGTGATGGTGGGCTACGAGGTTACGGGTACATCTCATTTGACTATGACTTGATCATTGGAATACATCGACGAAGCGAGAAGCGCAACTGCGTGATTGCGTCAGAGATAGGCCGCAAACTGCAAACAGAAGGCTGGATGCAGCAACTTAGTCATGGATGATAAATGTGACAAAGCTACCCTTTATGACCCAGGCTGTGATATTTGGAGGCTATGAGGGATTGCAGTCGTGGCTACTGCTTGACTTGATGGTAGGTGCAACGAGAAGCGGCGAGAGATGCGTGCGTTTTCTGACTCAATTGGGCTGTAGGGGTTGCGAACGCCGTGAAATACGGTATCTTCGTCCCATTTCTAGAATCGTGCTTTGACGAGCAAGGCCCATCTTCATGACCAGTGCGTTGGCTGGACGCGAGTTGAATGCGGCCGGCGATCCCGGTGGAGTGCAGCGCAACTGCCGCGAAGGCTGCGATAACTGGGTTGTAGGGATTAGCTATGTTGAAGCTGCGGCGGCGACCCGGCTAAACTGCCTTGAAGCGGCGAAGATGCAACTGCGGCGGTTGCGATCCATGGACCCGAGGGTTGCGAGCGCATCTTGATCACTTGGAATCTGGCGGCCTTGAGCAAGGCCCATGCTGCAGCTGTTGCGATCATTTGGAGTATGGAGAGAGGCTAGAAGAAAATTTAGTTATGACAACTTGATCGAGGCTATCTTGCAATAGAAACAAAAGCATAACTACTGACCAATTTCTTGATAAATTTAGACTAGGATTACTAACATCAGTAAAATCACAGTAGTTGATCCAATTTCAGATTTTGCAATAGAAAGCAATGAAATCACCCATTTCTGCAATAAATTGCGATCATCTGAGCTATTATCAGGGTTGCGAACATGGTAAAGAGCTATGGTAACCCGATCGGTGGTCGACAGCAGCGAGCAAGGCCCCGCGCTTGTAACCAGTGCGATCATCTGGACTAGCAATTGGATTGTAACCGATCGGTGGTACGTATTACTTGAGCAAAGCGCAACTGCGTATTGCGGTCAATTTGTTATGGAGAAGTACCAACATATTTGGCTTTGTGACGATCATTGCGGAATACAAGCGACGAGCAAAGGCGCAGCTGCGGCCCGGTGGAATTAATGAGCTGAGGCTGCGAGTATGGATTGACTGCAACAACCGTCGGCTAAAATACGGCGAGCAGTGGTGCCTTTATGACAATTATGATAAATTTGGGTAGGATCACGAACATAGGCATCTGTGATAGTTTGATCAAATTTGAAATCGGCCAATGACGAGCAAAAGTTACAGCTAACGTGGTGCGATTAGTTAGACTATGAAGCGACGACTATGCTAACTGCTGACGACGAGAAAAGTTACAACTACTGACCGATGCGATCAAATTTAGATGCGAGAACTATTGAGAGTAGACTTAAACATTTCGATAAATCATAGTGTAACGAGTTATAAATAAAACCAGATTGCATCGATTACGTCCAACTGAATACAGAATTGATGAGCAAAAGTGGACTGCATCGGTTGCGTCCAACTGAGTGCAGCAGTTTGCTTAAGAACCGGACTACAACAATTCGATCAACTTAACTGTAGCAATTTAACATTACTGATTGCAATAATTGCGTCAAAATATTAGGGTGTATGATCGCCCCCTCTTAATCTTGTAAATCGTTGGAGGATTAAGAAGTTTGGGTTACCTTTTGTGTCGATTTTCAGAAACTAAAATTTCGCATTGCATTTAGGTGCTATGTAACTCGCCCCCAAACGTATGGAGTGTTACGCAGCTCGCCCCAAAAGAGTTATTTTAGATCACGAGGTGTTACATATCTCGCCCCCAAGTGATAGTTAGTCATGTTGAAGTGATATGCAACTCGCCCCCAGAAGATTGTAATCGTCATGCTGCTCAATGCTCGCACAAGGGTGCACAACCTTGTTGCATCTTGCTCGCGCATGAAATGAGGTTGAAAGTTTTTCTTCTATCTGAAATTCGCGCAGGGGGCCAATCCCACTATTCCAGATTCGCACAGAATTGACATGTGTGCATCTCCTCATGCCTTTACATGTGAAGATGCTCGCCGCATCGTAGGTGTCCCAAGTGAATGAAGTATGCATGATTATATGAAATGATGCGAAAACATGAAAATTATATACGTACCGTATTAAAAGTTTTATTGCGACTTCGTTTATGAGGTGATTAGGATGTCCATTGGCTATGTTGACGTTTTCAAGCGGCGATGACTAGTGTAGTTTCCTTAGCGTCTCAGCTTGACTCAGCTAATAGGTTTGTCTGCGGGTAGTGGAATGCACCACTTAGATCAAAACTGGATTGAATACAGTTGCCATGGGCTCATATTTCAATGAGTTGCGATCAGTTATCATCGTAACATTTATAAATAAAACTGGACTGAAGCAGTTGTGAGGAAAAGCATGCTTGAAACAGTTTTGGGGAAAATCGGACTACAGCAGTTCGACCAACTGGACTGTAGGAATTAAAAATAAAGGATTGTGGAAGTTCGATCAACTGGCCAGCAGCTGTTGCTATGAAACTGGATTACAGCATTTCGATCAAAGGACTGCAGCGGTTCGATCAACTGGATTGCATTATTGTTGAGGAACTTAGACGACGGCAACTCGATCAACTGGACTGTAGTAATTATGCGAAAAAGGACTGCAGCAGTTCGATCAACTGGACTGCAGTTCTTGCTGAGGCACTGGACTTCAGCAGCTTAATCAATTAGACTGATGCGGTTTCGACGATAATTGAATGTGACCGTTTCTGGTGTTGTCATTTTAAATTTCTAAAAATTTAATTTTCTCCGAAAATTGAAATTTCACCTTCACGATGTTGGGAATTGACATATGATCTCATCGGGCCGAAAATCACTCAGTTTGGATGCACGAAGAAGAAGTTATCGAAGAAACACAATTGGTCGGTTAGCGCCTTGCTCCAAACATGTTGATGACGTGATTGTACCCAAACCCAAAAAATATTATTCTCCAATTGTAAAATTTTACCTTCATGTCGTAGGATAGTGAAATGCGATCGCAACGAGCCATCCAATTCGGACGTGAGACGAAGAAGATATCAACGAAACAAATTTTTAGACCAAGCCCAAGTGGGGCGTATAAATTTGTCAAGCTAACGGCACGGGGATGAAAAATCCAGGGCTATAGAATTAATTTGTGTAAAGCTGCATTGGATCGGGGCTACCCTATTAAGTTATGTCGTGCTACGAATCAGATGTATGATATTAAGTTGCACCGCGCTACACCGAATCAGATTTACGATATTAAGTTGCGGCGCGTTACAACGAATCAGGCCTACGATATTAAGCTGCGGAGCGTCCTCCAGTTTGATTCATGGACATATTCAGAGACAATCTTATGAGATGATTTCTGATGATATAAGTAAGTTGAGCCTTCCTCACCTACTTCCTTTCTAGATGAGGATTGATCGAACCAAGTGGTCTCTCCAACTTCCTTTATGGAGCCATGGCCTCAACCACACTTCCACTAAGTGTATTTGTAACACCTTAATCTATGGTGTATATCCCTTATTGAGGATTTGTAACCTTGCGGTAGGTTTGCGTGCTGGTAT